>JAKOOJ010000007.1:4855208-4880208 GCA_022577455.1 Arizona elegans | reverse complement strand
TGTTCTCTAGAGCAGGGGTCTCCAACCTTGGCAATTTGAAGACTTGTGGACTTCAACTCCCATCCCAGCTTTGCTGGCTGAGGAATTCTGGGAGTTGAAGTCCACAAGTCTTCAAGTTGCCAAGGTTGGAGACCAGGGGTGAAATGTAAAATTTGTTACTACCAGTGGGCGTGGCTTGGTGTTGGGGGGGGTTTTAATGTGACTGGGTGGGTGTGGCCAACTTTTTTTTTTTTAACTTTTCAAAGCATTTTTTCTACAACCTCTTCGGCCGAAGAGGTTGCCAAAAAATGCTTTGAAAAGCCTCTGCCGATCAGGCAACTCAGCTGGGATCGTCAGAGAGGCTTTTAAAGGCATTTTTTTTTCCTACAACCGCTTCGGCCGAAGAGGTTGCAAGAAAAAAATGCTTTGAAAAGCCTCTGACGATCCCAGCTGAGCCACGCGATCATCAGAGGCTTTTTTTTTTTACTTTTAAAAGCATTTTTTCGGCCGAAGAGGTTGTAGAAAAAATGCTTTTAAAAGGGGGGGGGGAAGCCTCTGATGATCGTGCGGCTCAGTTGGGCATGGTGGAGGGGCACAGGGATTTTTGCTACCGGTTCTCCGAACCACCCACCGCCATCGCTACTGGATCGGGCGATCCGGTCCGAACCGGGAGCATTTCATCCCTGTTGGGGACCCCTGCCATAGACGGCTACGTGTATCGTAATTCAGGGCATGAAGTTGCTTCTGAACAGTTCTTTCTCATGAATTTAAGATCCAGTACCTTCTTTGGTGGTCTTCTTGGCCTGGCCCAAAGCCACCATCTGTGCCAACCCTCTGCCCGGGCATTGCAGAGCAGAACAGGGCATCTCACGCCAAACCTCATGACTGTAGGATGGGTGAGTAACAGGAAGAGGCTCATGGTTTTCACTGAGGAAAATGCAAGTCCTCGCTTTCTGGCAAAGAACGCACATACTTTGGGTTCTGACATGAAAAATGCAGACAGGCTGTTAGAGCAGAGCTATTTCCCCTGCAGCCAAGCAAGATTCTCTCACACACACACACATGATTGAGGCTGCAAAACTTGGCAGAGGAGATACGTTTGATATGTTAATGAAGAGAAGGACTAAGCGCGACATGATAGCAGTCTTCCAATATTTGAGGGGCGGCTACAGGCAAGGAGGCCGACCTATTCTCCAAAGCAAGGGTCCCCAAACTTTTGGACCTCAGGGACCATTAAATTCATAATTTTAAACCCCATGGACCACTAATATGATCTGCCTAATGACCAGCTGGGTGGGCATGGCCAACTCAATGTCACTCACATCGAGGGGTGTCTCGCCGGCCTCTACTGGCCCCTCCCCTCCCAGCCACTCCTCGCCTTCCCGCCAGGGTTCCTTAGGGCCCCAACAGGAAGCAGTTGTTGGAGCTAAGCAGCCACCATGAGAAAAGTTGGCAAAACAGCTGGCTCAGTTCAAATTGGATCTGACCGAGAAGGAGGCTCAGCAGAAGCACCTCACTGAGGACTACGAGCATAGGTTTTCCAAGCAGAGGGAAGACCTGCGGGAGTGCAAGGCCAGGTACCGGCACCTGGAGGCTCAGTGGGCTGAGATGGCCAGCCAGTTCCAGGCCATCCAACTAGAACGAGGCCCTCCGGCTCTTTGCCACCAGCGACACTTCCCTCCAGCCTTCGCCCAAAGCCCCACACCAGGAGGCTCAAGCAGACCCCAAGTTGGAATTTCTTCCCCCCCTCCGATCCCCACAAAAGGACCCCGAAGGGAGAGACTCTCTGCAGCAATACAAACATTCATTGCACGTATCCGATCCAGGGGCCGTAGTTTGAGGCCCCCTGATTTAGTGCAATATAAAAAATGCCAGTAATTTTTCTGCGGACCACCAAAAATTTTTCACGGACCACCGATGGTCCACAGATCACCAGCTGGTGACCCCTGCTCCAAAGCACCCAAGGACAGGACAAGAAGTAATGGATAGAAACTTACGAAGGAGAGATTGAACCTAGAACTCAGGAGAAATTTCCTGATAGTGAGAACAGTTAATCAGTGGAACAGTTTGCCTTCAGACATTGTGGATGTTCCAACATTGGAGTTTTTCAAAAAGAGATTGGACAGTTTAATCTAATCTAATCTAACGAAGAGAAGGACTAGGGGTGACATGATAGCAGACTTTCCAATATCTAAGGGGCTGTTCTGACCAAGGCCTCCCAAGATCATGAAGCAGACTCCTCGTCCCGATAAAACCTCTTTTATTTAGATTAAAGGGAATTCCTCTCCAGCAAAGTCCCGGCAAACAGTCTTTCATGAGATTTCACAACTACAGACCTTTATCAGGCTTGGAGAGTTGCCAGGCCGATATCTTCCAAATGCCAGCAATTACTTGGCAAGAAGTCAGGAACAAATCTTCACCTTCATGAATTGAACTAATTGTCTCCTGCAAACTCCCCTCCCCTTTCGCTCCTCTTTATTCCCTCTGGGAGGGGCCATTCACCGTCCACCTGTGCCTTTACTCCTGAGTCGGCCCTTGTTCCTTAGCTGTTCCCTTCTCCTGGCGGCTCTGTGCATGCGCACATTGGGAACAGGCTCCAGCTGTTCTTCAGCCCCACTGATATCCAACTCCGAAGGCAGCTGATAACTGTTGGATGGCCCTGGCCCCCTCTCTGCCTCCAACGCAGAGCCCTCATCAGAGCCTTCCCCAGACTCCAGGACTGGTCCATGTTCCTCCCCAACCTCCTCACTGTCTGAGTCTGCCACCAGCTCTGCTTGCCACTGGCGGGCCACAACAGGAGCTATTATAGAAAGGAGGGGGTGAACTTACTCTTCGAAACACCAGCAGGCAAGACAAGAAGTAACAGGTGGAAGCTTCTCAAAGAGAAATTCAAGCTACAACTAAGAAGACATTTCGTGACAGTGAGAACAGTTAATTGGTGCCTTCAGATGTTGTGAATGCTCCAACACTGGAGGTTTTCAAGGAGAGATTGGAAAGCCATTTGTCTGGAATCAGATAGGATCTCCTGCTTCAACAGGGAGTTGGAACTAAAAGGCCTTCAAGGTTCCTTCCAACTCCGTTATTAGGTAATTCTGAAGGAATTGGGTCCTGCTATCCTAAGTGAACTCTGGCACAGTCAGGAAATTCAAATTATGCCCCATTCATGCCAAGGCCTTTCCTGGTTCAGAAACAAAGCTTGGGACTCTACAGCTGAAAGTCCTGAAGAAGGACAGAAACTGCTCTTTTGAGATTTTTGGTAACTAAATCATTCAGGTTTTTTCCACCCTTTGCTCCAAATCAGTCTCCAAATCAAAGCGGGCCTGGAGAAGTTCGATTTGTAGTCTGCAACCTTCTCACCTGTGATTTAGACCTACCATAGTTACTCTGATGTTTGTGTAGCAATAAAATGCCTCCTTCATAACAAAAGAATAGAATCAAGATCACAGGAAGTACTCGTACTGAGTTGTGGTGACGAGTGGTTAGAATGCAGTACTGCAGGCTATTTCTACTGACTGCCGGCTGCCTGCAGTTTGGCAGTTCGAGTCTCACCAATTCACGGTTGACACGAGCCTTCCCTCCTTCTGAGGTCGGTAAAATTAGGACGCAGGTTGATGCTGACTCTGTAAACCACTTAGAGAGGGCTGTGAAGCCCTGTAAAGTGGTATATAAAGCTAAGTGCTATTGCTACTCCTTCCTTCCTTCCTTCCTTCCTTCCTTCCTTCCTTCCTTCCTTCCTTCCTTCCTTCCTTCCTCTATAATTCCCTTTCTCATTCTTCTTCCTGGTGACGCAGTGAGTATTGCAGGCTGATTCTGCCCACAACCTGGAGTTCGATACTGACCGACTCAAGGTTGACTCAACCTTCCATCCTTCCGAGGTTGGTAAAATGAGGACCCATATTGTTGGGGGCAATAGGCAGACTCTGTAAAACTGCTTAGAGAGGGCTGTGAAGCACTGTGAAGTGATATATAAGTCTAAGTGCTATTGCTATTGTTAGTACAGCTTTATAAAGCCTTAGTAAGACCATACTTAGAATACTGCATCCAGTTTTGGTCACCAACATTTAAAAAAAAATGTTGAGATTCTGGAAAGCATGCAGAAAAGAGTGACAAAGATGATTAGGGGGCTGGAGGCTAAAACATTTGCAGGAATTGGGTTTAGTCTAGTCTAGTGAACAGAAGGATAAGGGAGACGTGATAACAGTGTTCCAATATTTGAGGGGCTGCCAAAGAATGGGGGGGGGGTTCAATTTGTTTTCCAAGCATCTGAAGGCAACACAAGAAACGACAAATGGAAACTAAGTAAGGAGAGAACCAACTTAGAACTCGGAAGAAATTTCCTAAAAGTGAGAATAATTAATTGGTGGACAATTATGGTAATTACAGTAGAGCCGCGGTGGCGCAATGGTTAGAGTGCCGTACTGCAGGCTACGTCTGCTGATCACCGGCTGCCAGCGGTTTGATAGATCGAATCTCACCAGGTGCAAGATTGACTTAGCCTTCCGTCCTTCCGAGGTCGGTAAAATGAGGAGCCAGATTGCTGGGGGCAAGAGGCTGACTCTGTAAACTGCTTAGAGAAGGCTGTAAAGCACTGTAAAGCGGTATATAAATCTAAGTGCTATTCCTATTGCTTAAAAATGGAAATTTTGGACTCAATTTTGGTCGTAAGCCAAGGATGACCTGCATTACCTGACAGAACTGAGGAACATCTAAAACAGGAAGATCAATTCTCGCAGGATGATGAGACACGGTTTCTGAATACCCAACATGGAAAAAAAGGGCTATTTAGCGGTGAAAGTAGAACAAGGAAACAAGTGTTATCAGGCAAACCAGGGTCAGAAAAATTAGAAGGAGGACATGTAGGTAAAAGTTTATGCCTCAAAAACTACACAGAGAGAGGAGTTCTGGGTAATAGGAAGTCAACCCAGCCGAAACCTCAAGAAAACATGATTATCTCCAGATACAAGTTGTGTTGAAAGCCAGAAAACCTACAAGGCAATGTGTGTTCCAACAAGCGACAACTGAAACCTGGGCAAATACGAGATCCAGACAAAGCCAGGGTGGAGGTTCAATCCAGGCTCCAAAAATCTTGTAATCCAGTGGAATGATCTTCAGACAGAAAGTTGATGGAGACGGGCCTCTGTAGAAGACGTAATCATACTAAATATGTAACTTATTACCTGCGCAAAGACCACAACACCTCAGCGCCAGAAATCAACACTCAGATAAGCAAAGCTTAACATTTAAGATTAACATTAGACTGACAATCAAAATGCAAACAATACCCAGTCAAGGAACTACCCAACATAGTTGACAATTAAACAGCAAACAACAGTCTAAATAAGGAGCCGCCAAAAATATTCCCACCAACACTGACAGGGCAAACCACTGGTCTATAAACTGAATGGAAACCTCACTCCCTACTAATACTAATGATGTTACCTAGTTGGATAATGAAATGTAAAAAAACAAACAAAAAACAACCAAGCTCAGAGAGCAGCAAGGACCCGACAGACAAAATACAGGGAGTCCTCCACTTACAACAGTTCATTTAGTGACCGTTCAAAGTCCCAACGGCACAGAAAAAAGTGACGTATGACTGTTTTCACACTTATGACCGTTGGAGCATCCCCATGGTCACGTGATCGAAATTCAGATGCTTGGCAACTGACTGTTGTGGCTCCGTTGCGTGAGCCTGGGCTATCAACAGATGCAGATTCTGAGAGTGAGGGGGAGGAGTTGGCAAGTCTTCCCTCTCCAGGACCCTCCTCTCTGGCAATGCCTCCGGAGGACACCGAAGGCCAAACGATAGGCTCAGAGCCAATCACGTCCCCGTACCCACAGGTGGACAGCGACGAAGGAGATAAGTGCTGGCTGGACCCTTGGCAGAGGCACAGGGAGAAGCGTGCGCAGCAGAGGAGAAGGCGTGCCAGAGATTAGCTGAGTCACTGGACCACACCCCACGGGGTATAAATGTGGGTGTGGTGGCTGGTTCAGTTTGTGACGAGCAAAAACTAGAAATAATCCATGATCTCTGCGTTACTGGACTTCTGCCTGCCTTGTCGGACTGCATTTGGACTAATCCTTGTATTGCGGAAACTTTGCCTGCTTTATTGGAATGCTTGCAGTCTAATCTTTGTTTTGTGTGAGTAAAGTCTGAATTGGCAGCTAGCCACTGGGTTGCTGCCAGCTTTATCTTCAAAGATTCTGTCGTGTGGCTTATTTACTCCGGGCCATCTGTGGGGATGCGTGTGTGGGACGGGGACAGAACACTGACTCACAGTTATGATGGTTGCAGCATCCTGGGGTCACAATGCTACAATGTCCTACCTGTCAATGACTACTCCAGCTTCAACCGCAATAATACAAGAGCACACAATAGGTACAAACTTAAGGTAAACCGCTCCAAACTCGATTGCAGAAAATACAACTTCAGCAACAGAGTGGTCAACGCCTGGAATGCTCGATCTGACTCTGTGGTTTCATCCCCAAACCCCCAAAACTTTAACCTTATACTGTCTACTGTCGACCTCACCCCATTCCTAAGAGGTCCGTAAAGGAGGTGTGCATAAGCGCACCAGCGTGCCTTCCATCCCTATCCTACTGTCCCCATTTATTTGTATCCATTTCCTGTATTAATATCCATGGTAATACTTATTCCTGTTATCTCGTACACGTTTGATAAACTGAATAAATAAATAAAAATAAATAAAAAAGCAAATCCAGGTAACCCACTCAATATTCAAGGAGACCCAGTGGATTCAATCCCCTGAAATGAGGTGAAAATGAATTTATTTATTTATTGGTTCGATTTATATGCCGCCCTTCTCCGGAAACTCAGGGCGGCTTACAATTCGTTAAGCAATAGCCTTCATACTTTTGTATAAACCTGCTTAGTAGGGCTTTTGGGCCCCCTCCCCAAGCAGTGTTCTTTTTATACAAAGTCAGCTTATTGCCCCCACAATCCGGGTCCTCATTTTACCTACCTCGGAAGGATGGAAGGCTGAGTCAACCCTTGAGCCTGGTGAGATTTGAACTCGCAGTAATTGCAGGCAGCTGGCAGCTATTAACACCACTTTAGTCCGCTGCGCCACCAAGGCTCTTCTAATTTAAGGGCAGTCAGAAGTCAAGGGGCTTCATGCGAAGGGAAAAATTAAGCCCAGATACCAGTAGATTTAGCGAGGATGCTGGAGGTAAGATTGGTCCCTTGAGGGGCGGGGGGAGGGAAATGGTGTCTTCCCAACCGAGGAGACAGAAAGGAACACCAGCTGCACCAGATGAAATTAAAGAGCGGATAAATGAGGACAGAAAGTGGAAAAACAACAAGGGAATTTTACTTTTTTTAAAATAATAATAAAAAAAAAACTCAGACTGAAGGGAACACAGGAGAAATGCGTAGGCCGGCCGTCTCCATTCCTGTGTGGCTATTTTTTTAAAAAAAGAAAGAAAAATCAAAGAAAGCGGTTGAGGAAGAATTAATGTGATTCCTTCAAAAGGAATCCTGGTTTCCCCAACATCCTAGAACCGTGATGGCAAACCTATGGCACGCGTGCCACAGGTGGCAGACATCACCCTCTCTGTGGGCCTGCAAGCCGTTGCCCCAGTTCAGCTCCGCCATGCATGTATATGCACCTCCCACCAGCCACCTGATCGTCAGGTCTCTGCCATGCATTCACAGGGACAGAGTATGTGCGGGGGGGGCACGTGTGCATGTACAGGGGCATGCGGGGGGCGTGTGCCAGTGATGAAATGTAAAATTTGTTACTACCGGTTCTGTGGGTGTGGCTTGGGGGGGTAATGTGACCGGGTAGGCGTGGCCAACTTTTTTTTTTTACTTTTAAAAGTATTTTTTCTATGAAGACGTTGTAAAAAAAATGCTTTTAAAAGCCTCTGACGATCCCAGCTGAGTTGCCTGATTGGCAGAGGCTTTTTTTTTCCTTTTAAAAGCCTCTGACGATCCCAGCTGAGCTGCCTGATTGGAAGAGGCTTTTTTTTTCTTTTAAAAACATTTTTTCTTCAGCCAAAGAGGTTGTAAAAAAAAAAATGCTTTTAAAAGCCTCTGCCGATCAGGCAACTCAGCTGGGATCGTCAGAGGCTTTTAAAAGCATTTTTTCTACAACCTCTTCTGCCGAAGAGGTTGTAGAAAAAATGCTTTTAAAAATAATTTTAAAAAAGGCTCTGATGATTGCACGGCTCAGCCGGGCATGGGGGCAGGGCAGGGATTTTTGCTACCAGTTCTCCGAACCACCTGCCTCCATCGTTACCAAATCGGGCAATCCGGTCCGAACCGGGAGCATTTCATCCCTAGCGCATGCATTCGCAGGGGGTGGGGTGCATGCAAGGGGGGCACACGCACTTGCACGGGGGGGCCACATGCGTGGGGGGCGCTCGTACATTGCATTTGGGGGTTCAGGTGCACTTTGGGGACTCGGTCCGGAAAAGGTTAGCCATCACTGTCCTAGAAGTTTGTTTCAAGTGGAAAGGTAGGGATGCTGAACAGTTTACAGTTTGGCTCGAAAACCCATTGAAATGTAATCTCACTAGGATTCATCCAGACTCCAGAAACAATGCAAAACACTTACCCAGAACCAAGACCACCTACTAAGATAGAGGCACATATACACACGCACTCATAAATACACATTACAATGAAACTATGACCCAGAGACAGAACAAGTTATAAGGTTATGATAAAGTGGTTGCAAAATTTTGACGAAACAATTACAGTGCCACAACAGGAAGCGTGATGGGGGGGAAAAAAAGTCAATAAAATCTTCTCCCACACAATAACTCAAAGTGTTTTATAGGCACTGTATGATCCCATCAACATTTTTTTTAAAAAAAAATAATAATACATTGTATAATACATAGATGTAATGTTGTGATGAAGAAGGAGCATTTTATCCTATATGGTAGCTGTGTAAAATTAACTCAAAGGTACAGGAAAGAAATGCAGTGTTTTAACAGTAACAGAGTTGAAAGGGATCTTGGAGGTCGTCTAGTCCAACCCCCTGCTCACGCAGGAGACCCATACTAGGGATTCGAACTGCCGAATTGCCGACCTTTCTGATCAACAAGCTCAACGCCTCAGCCACTGAGCCACCTAGCAAGGCTCACTGAGCCACCTAGCAAGGCTCACTGAGCCACCTAGCAAGGCTCACTGAGCCACTTAGCCAGGCTATTCAAAACATTTTAAAAGCAAAGTTTGAATTGAAACCTTGTTTTTTAAAATTAGGAAATGTCCAAGAACACGTAAATAAAAAATATCATAATATTTTATGACATAGCCTGACAGCTAACAAGGCTCAATCTGGCACAATATTAGAAGAGAAACTCTTTGCTAACAAAATTAGACTGGGGAAATTAAAGATTGCATGCAGCAGTGGCAAAATTAACACTATTCAGCAGAGAAGCTTGACCAAACTTTAAGCAAGAATATATATCTGCAGGAGAAAGACCAAAATTTAAGCAAGAATATAAATCTGTAGGAGAAATATATAGCTGGAGGAATGAAGCGGGGCATCAGCCTAGAATGCTTACATAGCCACAAACAAAATCCAATCAGCTTGATTGCCATTAAATGTAACAGTAACCAGGCGCTGATTGCCTCTGATGATTGCGCGGCTCAGCTGGGCATGGGGGTGGGGCAGGGATTTTTGCTACCAGTTCTCCGAACCACCTGCCTCCATCGTTACCGGATCACGCGATTCAGTCCGAACCGGGAGCATTTCACCCCTGCGCTGATGTAATTATGAGCCAGGGTACAATAGGACGGAACTTAAAATGAAATAATTACTGTTTGTATTGATACTTTTCCTCTTCTTTCTGTTTTTCCTTTCTCTGTTTTCCTTTTTATATGATTACTGTCATTTATATTTGAAATAATGATAACGATAGATGACAATGGTGTTAAAATGGTGGGGGGGGGAGGTGGGAGGGTTTGAACCCAGAGTTGCCTCTAGACAAGATGGGTGGCACACAAATCCAATAAATAAATAAATAAAACTTAGTTCTACACAATCAGCTGCTAATCTATGAGTTAATGAAATGACGCACTTCAGCTTTCATGTCGATTGTAAGCTTCCTGTTTATTTACTGATATTTTATTATTCCATCCACTATGTTTCTTTTTTCTACTTTTCTCCTTCCTCTAGTTATTAATTTCAGGTTTAAAAAAATGTTATGATAGGTAGGTAGGTAGGTAGGTAGGTAGGTAGATAGATAGATAGATAAATAGATAGATAGATAGATAGATAGATAGATAGATAGATAGATAGATAAATATGATGGATGGATGGATGGATGGATAGATGATATAGATAAGATAGACAGATAGATAGATGATATAGATAGATTATATAGATAGATGATATAGATAAGATAGATAGACAGATAGATAGACAAACAGACAGACAGACAGATAGATATAGGGGTGGTCTTCAAAATTTTTAGCAAGGGGTTCTCTGCCCAGTTGCTGGGTGGGCATGGCCATGGTGGCATGGCCTAGTTGGCCTCCTGCGCCATGGTGGGAGGGGGCATTTTTGCCCTCTCTGGGCTCTGGAGATTTTCCTCAAGCCTCCAGAAGGGCGAAAACGGCCTCCCCAGGCTCCGGAGGCCCTCTGGAGGCCAGAAACGGGCCCATTTCCGGCCTTCCTGAACTTCCGGTAGGCCGTTTTATGCCCTCCTTGAGCCTCTGTGCATGCCCTGCACTTACCTGCATCCAAAACAGGCCACATGGGGACTCCTGAGAGGGGTGGGGTGGGCGGGGCGCGGCCAGCCAGGAGTGGGATTTAGGGGTTCTCCAAACTGCACAGAATCCTACCTAGAGTTTCTCTCAAACCCCTGCAAACCCCCAGCAGCCCACCCCTGGATAGATAGATAGATAGATAGATAGATAGATAGATAGATAGATAGATAGGCAGGTAGGCAGGTAGGCAGGTAGGCAGGTAGGCAGGTAGGCAGGTAGGCAGGTAGGCAGGTAGGCAGGTAGGCAGGTAGGCAGGTAGGCAGGTAGGCAGGTAGGCAGGTAGGCAGCCAGCCAGCCAGCCAGCCAGCCAGCCAGCCAGCCAGCCAGCAGGAAAAAAGTGACAGGACTGTTTTTCACGCTTACGACTGTTGCAGTATCCCCATGGTCACATGATCAGAACCCGAACGCTTGGCAACTGGCATGTATTTATGACAGTTGCGGTGTCCCAGGGTTTATGGGATCCCCTTTTGTCACCGTCTCGCAAGCGAAGTCAATGTGGAAGCCAGATTGTTATTTTCAACAACAGTCTCACGAGCTTAGCAACTGCAGTGGTTCACTTAACTGTGGCTGTTGTTAAAACACACTTAACAACTGTCTCATTTAGCAACAGGAATTTTGGGGGCTCAGTTGTGATCCTTAACCACCCGAGACCTTGCCAACGAGAAGGATTTGCGCTGCCGAAAACGCCTTTCCAAGCTTTTCTTCCTCGTAAAACGCGCCTCTTGGATTGGCTTCCTTGAAATTTCAGTGCCATCCCAAGAAAGTGGTTTGAAGTTTGCGGCCAAACATTTTTACAGCAAAACAATGAACTCTCTCAAGATGAGAAAAACATTGGGCACAGAAAGAGGGAGGGAGGGGCAGGGGAGCCCATTAATTTGGAACATATGAGGACCAAGGGAAAGGAATTTCCGAAGCAGACAGCAAAAGGAAAGGGACCGGTAAACAGCGTAAGGAAAGAAGAAGAAAAAAAGTGGAGAAAACAAGTGTAAAATTCGAGACATCAATTATAGTGTATATTTCTCTAAGTCAGTTTATCCAGTTGTTGCTGACGAGAGTGGCAGTCCATGCCTTGGTATCCAAAACAAAATAAAAGGGATATTCCAAAGAACTTTTGTTGACTGCTTGTTTTGTCATGAGCACAACATCTCCATCATCCAAAGTTTTCCCCGGGGGAAATAAGGCAAAACAAGACAACTTGGCCACACAGCAGGGTGCTGAAGTTGGCTGAGATGATGCAAGGAGGATCCAAAAGGCACTCCCCTCCTACTGTGCGATGTTGGATGTTAAACAGTGAAGTCATTGAGGGTGGAAACCTCCATTCAGGCCACAAATCCAAGGAACAGGCATGGGCTTGTAAGTATGTTAAGCATGGAGAGAGTTTCTGGAAGAAAAGGAACTGAATTCCACGTTTACGTGTAGATTAGAGATGTACATTCCTCAATGTGCTTCCTATAATTATGTTTGTGCCAAGATGTTAATGTGCAGGGAGGCTGGTCTGTATATTAATTAGATGAGATTATATCTCTAATTAAGGGATGCGGTGGCTCAGTGGATAAGACATTGAGCTTGCCGGTCGAAAGGTCGGCAGCTCAGCGGTTCGAATCCCTAGTGCCACATAACAGGGTGAGCTCCCGTTACTTGTCCCAGCTTCTGCCAACCTAGTAGTTCGAAAGCACGTAAAAAATGCAAGTAGAAAAAATAGGAACAACCTTTGGTGGGAAGGTAACAGCGTTCCGTGCGCTTTTGGCATTTAGTCATGCCAGCTACATGACCACGGAGACGTCTTTGGACAGCGCTGGCTCTTCTGCTTTGAAACAGAGATGAGCACCGCCCCCTAGAGTCGGGAACGACTAGCACATATGTGCAAGGGGAATCTTTATCTTTTTACCTCTAGTTAAAGAAACAGAAGAGATGAATAAGTAAGATGAGTAAGAACTGAATAATATTGAAGAATTTCTTCTTCTTCTTCTTTTTCTTCTTCTTCTTCTTCTTCTTCTTCCCTTCTTCTCCTTCGCCGCCTCTTCTTCTTCTTTTCTCCTCCTCCTCCTCCTTCCCCTTCCTCTTCTTCTTCCTCCTCCTCCTCCTGTACTCAAGGTGTCCATTTCAACATGTTGATGGCCTACATCTCGCAGATGGCCTTGAGATCCATTTCCAATGTCTATCAAAACACACACTGGCCAAAAGTGGATATTAGGAATGTCCAAAAAAAAACCCAATGAAATTATCTAATTTTTATTTTATTCTAATTCTTATGTTTTTACCATTTTACAGCAATTTCTTAGTCTCTTTTCCAATTCTCCTATTATGAAAAATATTATAATTTTATTTGATATTGTTCAATCAATTTCTCTTATATCTTCTCCTTTCTATCTAGTCTATGCCATTATTATCATGATTGAGGAAGAGTCAGATAATATGGCCTGCGATGACATTGTAACAATAAAATCACCTAAAGCTCTCCATTAAATATAAATTCCAGAGAAGAATAAGTGTAAAACCTTTTTAATACATTGTAATTTCTGCGGTGATCACTAATACTACCTTTCTGTAAGTATTCCTTAAAATGTCTCTAATAAAGTCAAGTAGTCTCAGGGTCTGGAAAATGTATTTTTTCCCCTTCTATTTGTCCTGTTATAAATCAAGCAACATAGTACTCTGTTTCAAATAAACTGGTACACACTGGAAATTCTTCTTACTGAAAACTATCTCACATATGCTTGCAAAAATATTTTTCCAATGTTTTACAGAAAGGAATCCTCTGTTAATAACAGTAGATTTGCTTGATCTTTCCTTTTCCTTTTTTTCCCAAACAAGACGATTCCTTTTAAAGAATTAGTTCGTTCTTAAAAGTGGAAAAGACATTGGGTTGTAAATACTGAAGTTTTACGGTAGTAAATATGATGGCTATGTACAGATGTTAAATTACGCCAGTTAATGACTGAACCGGTATAAAAGGATTCAAGAAGGGAGGGAGGGAGGGAGGGAGGGAAGGAGAGAGGGAGGGAGGGAGGGAGGGAGGAAGGAAGGAAGGAAGGAAGGAAGGAAGGAAGGAAGGAAGGAAGGAGAAAGAGAGAGAGAGAGAGAAAGAAAGAAAGAAATAGAGAGAATGAAAAAAAGGAAGGAAAGAGAAGGAAGGAAGGAGAGAGAGAAAGAGAAAGAAAGAGAGAGAAGGAAAGGGAGGGAAAGAGAAGGAAGGAGGGAAGGAAGGAGAAAGTGGGAGAAAAAGAAAGATAGAGAGAGAGAAGGGAGGGAAAGAGAAGGAAGGAAGGAAGGAAGGAAAACAAACAAACAAAGGGAAACAGAGAATAAAAAAAGGAGGGCAAGAGAAGGAAGGAAGGAGAAAGAAAAAAGAAAAATAGAGAGAAGGAAAGGGAGGGAAAGAGAAGGAAGGAAGGAGAAACAGAAAGAGAAAGAAAGAAAGAAAGAAAGAAAGAAAGAAAGAAAGAAAGAAAGATAAAGAGAAGGAAAGGGAGGGAAAGAAGGGAGAAAGAGAGAGAGAGAAAGTGAAAGAAAGAGAGAGAGAGAAGGAAAGGGAGGGAAAGAAAAGGAAGGAAGGAAGAAAAAGAAAGAAAAAAAAAGAAATTGGCAATTGTCATCAAAGCTTACAAAATTATGAGAATTGTAATGCTGATATCTTGCTGAGCTGTTTTCAGAATGACTATCCCAAGATTTGAAATCTGCTATATACTGATACTGTATTACATGTTATCCTAATCTGTACACAAAAGACCATATCCAATACTTGGATTGAGAGGCTCCTTTTGAGACCTTGCTGGCCCAGGACGGAAGACCCATCCTTCTCTGAATCTCACGCATCCTTCTGTAGCCATTCAGCACCTCACTCTGGCACCCCTTCTCTCCCCTCAGGCAGACCCAGGCTGCGCGTACGTGCAATCTTTACACAGTATTTAATTGGAAAAAGAGATTCACCACTTTCTGGTCTTAAAAATCCTGGCACTTCAAACACTGTTTCCAAGTGTTCACGAAGGGCCTTTTCTCCGGGCAATTAAGAGCCTTAAAACACATGGAGAAGGAGGAGATTCATGGAGACATACGGAAGCTTCTGGGAGTGGGGGAGGGGGTTGCTCCTTTTGATTGAAGCAAGGTGAGGCATTTTCTGAGGAGACTGGACTAGGCGGAAGATGGGAGGCCGATCAACCTTCTGCTCCGTGGAAAACCATTGGCTACCACGGACACGGAAAGCCAGATTCCAGCCCTAGCAAGTGTGATCAGAAGCAGGCCACTTTCTATGCCCTTCCCCTGCCCTTTGGGCCTCTGTAGGCAGTTAGCACCCACCTCTCTCCTAGGAAAATGAGATATTTATTTGAGGAAATATTAATATTTCCCCTAAAAGGGAGGCGGAAACTCAGATCCCCATCTTTGTCAATAGGCCATTAAGGTCTGGGCAAGTCTATTCTACATAACGAAGATCTACCTCCTTCACAAAGAGCCATAATAGGAATTGCCCAAGGCCCTTTCATTACATCATCACCCAGCAAGGCTCAACCGAGCCTGGGACTCAAAAGACAACCTACAAAGTTACCCCCGCACGGCCCCATGGGAGTCTGACAACCAATCAGAACACAAGCTCAAATTCAAAGTCATACAAAGCAGAGGTGGGTTTCAGCAAGTTCTGACCAGTTCTGAAGAACCGGTAGCGGAAATTTTGAGTAGTTCAGAGAACCAGTAGTAAATATTCTGACTGGCCCCGCCCCCCATCTATTCTCTGCCTCCCAAGTCCCAGCTGATTGGGAGGAAATGGGGATTTTGCAGTATCCCACCCCTGGATTGGGGAGGGAATGGAGATTTTACAGTATCCTTCCCCTGCCACGCCCCCCAAGCCACACCCACCAAGCCATGCCACGCCCACCAAGCCACACCCACAGAACCAGTAGTAAAAAATGTTGAAACCCACCACTGATACAGAGGGCATAAAACCCAGGTACTCTCAGCATCTCTGCCCTTTTTCTGCTCAGGATCTCAAGCCGTGTGATCTGGTTCATCAATAAACTTCTTTCCAAGCAACTTCCATGAATCCGGTGTCTTTTTCCCCACTTGGAACTGAACCCAGATGGACATTCCCCCCCCCCCCCCGCCAATGCCTCTAAGGGGCACAGAGGATGATGCCAATTTGCGAGACAGCACAGGACTTATGTGGGGATAACATTTTCAGTCTAATATTGAGGGTGGCATTTTGGGGAGTTGGAGAAATTAAAACAAGGAATTTCAGCATATTTATCGGGGGGGAAGGGGGGGTGCCAGTTAGGATTTTTAAAAAGTGCAAAATAGCAAGATAAGGGCAGGCTCTCATTTTTAGAACTTCAGCACAGCTTCAAAAACACTCTGATTGCCCCAAGATAAAAGTTTGGGGGATGTATCACTCCCTGACCCAAAGCTCTTGTTGTTGTTCAGTTTCTAAATGAGCTGCGGTGGCGCAGGGGTTATAACGCAGTACTGCAGGCTATTTCTGCTGACTGCCGACTGCCAGCAGCTCGACAGTTCGATCCTGACCAGCTCAAGGTTGATTCAGCTTTCCCTCCTTCCGAGGTCGGTAAAATGAGGACCCAGATGGTTGGGGGCAAAGAGGCCAACCCCTTAGAGCATGGGTGTCAAACTCAATTTCATGGAGGGCCACATCAGGCCTAGCCAGGTGGGTGTGGCTGACTGGGTGGGCGTGACCAGCTTGATGCCACTCACAGGGCGTGACTGACTGGGTGGGTGTGGCCATCTGTGTGGGCGTGGCCAGCTTGATGCCACTCCCCAAACTGCTGGCATGTTTCCTCTTTGCATTGGATAGACCGGGCCGAAGTGATGCAGGTAGACCAAGCCGGCCCCTTAGGATGGCCCAGCGGGCCATGAGTTTGACACCCCTGGCTTAGAGAGAGATCACTGTGAAGCGGTATATAAGTCTATTGCTATTGCTTGTTAAGTCATGCCTGACTCTTCACCACCCCATGGACGTGCCAGGCCCCTTTGTCCTCCACCATCTCCCGAAGTTTGTTCAAATTCATGTTCATTGCGTTGATGACACCATCTAACCTTCTCGTCCTCTGCCGTCCCCTTCTTCTTTTGCCTTCCAACATCAGGGCCTTATCCAAGGAGCCCTCTCTTCTCATTAGGTAGCCAAAGTCTTTGAGATTCAGCTTCAGGATCTGTCTTTCCAAAGACCAGTCAGGGTTGACTTCCTTGAGGATCGACTGATTGGATCTCCTGGCTGTCCAATGGACTCTCAAGAGTCTTCTCCAACTCCACAATTCAAAAACATTAATTCTTCGGTGCTCAGCCTTCCTTATGGTCCAACTCTCGCAGACATACATGACTACTGGCAACCCAAATCTTGAAGGCATCAATCCAAGTAGTGTTGAAGTCTCTTGAAAGATCAACAGGACTAACAATATTGTATATTATATCAGATGCCTGGCCTAGATCGTTTTCACCAGCTTTCCACCATCCTTAGAAGTGGCCTCAATTTACAGATCGGGGAAGAATCTGTCCATGATAGAAAAGACAGACACAGCAGGTCCACCTTGTGATCCTACCTTCAATTGAATAGATTGATTAGACTACCAGATCCAGCAAGTTTATGAACCGAACTAGAGGAATCTCTCCCTCTGCTAAACAATGTTAGCAATCCATGAAAAATTATGTCAAGGCTGAAGTGCCCTGTTATACAGATAGTCCTCAACTTATGATCACAACTGAGCTCCAAATTTCCGTTGCTAAGTGAGACATCTGTTAAGTGAATTTTGCCCCCTTTCACAACCTTCCTTGCCACAGTTGTTAGGTGAATCAGCGCAGTTGTTCAGTTAGTAACACAGTTGTGAAGCGAATTGGGCTTCCCCCTTGCCGGTCAGAAGGTCACAAAAGGAGATTACATGACTCTGGGACTCTGCAACCGTCATAAATATGAATCCAGTTGCCAATCATCTGAATTTTGATCATGTGACCATGGGAATGCCACAATATTTATTTACTTAGGAAATTTATATTGCCACCTATTCACCCATGGCCACTCAAGGTGGCTTACAGGCAGTGGTAGGATTCAACCGGTTCGCACCACTTTGGCCAAACTGATTGTTAAATTTCTGGCTGGCCCTGCTCCTCCCTGCCCCGCCCCTTTCAGAAGTCCCCATGCGCCCCATTTTGAGGCACAGGGGATGCGGCATCCCCCCCCCATGGCCCATTTTTGCTCCCAGGAGGCTGCAGGGAGGCCTACTAGGCCCAAAATGGGGCGCGGGGGATGCAGCACCTCCCCCCCCCCACGGCCCGATTTTGCTCCCAGGAGGCTGCAGGGAGGCCTACTAGGCCCAAAACGGGACACAGGGAAGGTAGCCCGTTCCCCTCTGCGCGCGCGGCCCCGTTTTTGCTCCTGGGGGGTGCAGGAGGCTGAGTGCTGCCTGTCACACAACCTGGCCATGCCCACCACGGCCACACCCACCCAGCCGGTCATTAGGGCAGAGAACCAGTTGTTAACTTATTTGACTCCCACCACTGCTTACAGGGATATAAAAACCTCATTATCTAAAAAAATAAAACTAATAAAAGAGAATGATCAAATACTAAATTAATAAAATAATATAATAACTCTGGTCATAAGTCACTTTTTTCAGTGCCATTGTAATGTCGAACAGTCACTAAACGAGCTGTTGTAAGCCAAGGACTACCTGAATTGCATCGTCTTATCCTGTAAGTTAGGGTCATAGTATCTCTGTCTTACTGGCCTCCTTTACTGGTTAATTCATTAAGCTGCATAGATAGACTCCACTTCTACTCCTTGTTTAGAAGTTCATCTGGCAGAACAAAGTCCGTGATTCCCTGAGTTTGATTTTGCCTTAAGTGTTTTTGCAAGCTGTATGTTCAAATACTCTTCTTAAATCTCTTTGATTGCGTTTTTTTTTCCACTTCAACCCATTTTTTCAAGACAATACGATCTCATTGCAAAAGGGCCCCATAAGTCACACAGAAGCAGAAAATTGAATCCAGAAGAAAAGACAATGGGGGCCACACCCCATAAGAAGCTCGGCACATGAACTCAAGGTTTCCCTCACTAAAAGAAAAATAATTTCCCTCCCAGTGGAAAGTTAGGTGATTCGATGATTGATCCTAAGCTGCCTTCCTCCTAATTCATGCGGCTAATTTTGTATCCACCAAGAAAGGGAGGATATTTTATCTCTGTTTCTGACCTTGTGTTGACGGTAGAAAATACAGGAAGAGCAACTGAAGCCTCATGATTCAGTGAAGGACTGTTTTTTTAGATTTTAAAAAAGCTTGCAGCTGCTTTTCAGATGTTTCCCATGAACTTGTGAAACCAGGCAGATGTTAGAGCCACAGATGAGCAAGAGTTCCCTGTTTTCAGAACATTTGAGACTTCAGGCTGAGTTCAAACTAGGCCTTAATGAAATGCAAAAGACTGATCTACTGTGGGCCACACAAGCTTGGCTTTTCAAATGAGTCAACAATTTGATTCGGACCGGTTCGGACCAGTTCGGACTGGTTCGGACCAGTTTGGACCAGTTCAGACCGGTTCAGACTGGTTCGGACTGGTTCAGATCGAACCGGTCTGAACTGTCAATGTATTCACTAAGCCTGCATTACTATTAATCTTCTCATCATTCCTATCACCCATCTCCTCCCACTTATGACTACATGACTGTAACTTGTTGCTGTATCCCTACAATTTATATTGTTCCCTAGTATGATTTGATTGCTTATTTGTACCCTACGACTATCATTAAGTGTTGCACCTTATGTTTCTTGATGAATGTATTTTATTCTCCTTATGTACACTGAGAGCATATGCACCAAAGACAAATTCCTTGTGTGTCCTATCACACTTGGCCAATAAAGAATTCTAATCTAATTCTAATCTAATTACTATGTAAATGAATTGACCCAAACATTACGCTATTCATTAAGTACATATTGTATGTAAAGAGAAAGCAAATAAAATACATATATATATATATATATATATATATATATATATATATATATATATATATAAAAAGGGGGAGGAACAGGAGGAAAAGGAGGAGAAGGAGGAACACAGGGAGCTGAAGAAGGAATTCAATTTATTTGTAGCCTATGACCAGTGGTGGGACTCAAATAATTTAACAACAGGTTCTTTGCCCTAATGATTTCTTCCAACAAACAGTTTGCCAAACTGTTCAGAAAGTTAACAACCGGTTCTCCAGAAGTGGTGCGAACTGGCTGAATCCCACCACTGCCTATGACTACCATTAAGTGTTGTACCTTATGATTCTTGACGAATGTATCTTTTCTTTTTATGTACACTGAGAGCATAAGTACCAAAGACAAATTCCTTGTGTGTCCAATCACACTTGGCCAATAAAGAATTCTAAGCGAATTCTAATCTAATTACTATGTAAATGAATTGCCCCAGACAGTTCGCTGTTCATTAAGCACATATTGTATGTAAAGAGAAAACAAATAAAATACATATATATTAAAAAAAAAAGGGAAGAACAGGAGAAAGAGGAGGAGAAGGAGGAACACAGGAAGCTGAAGAATGAATTCAAGAGTTAGAATGATAAGATTGTAGCTATTGGCAAAAGAATTACCTCAGTTTACAGCAAGAGTTGTCTGAAAGGAAGGCAAGTATTCCAGGAGTCTGGAAATCGTTAGACTGATAAAACGGAGGCGAATCCGAGATCCAATTTATCTCACAAGGTATTAGACAAACTCCATCTGCACTCAAAGGACGGAGTGAAATGAAGCCTCAACAGCAACACAAGCCACTAAGTGAAGAACAGTTCTGATAAGCATCAGGATTTGCCTCACTTCTTGTTCTAGTTAACAACAACAACCCAATTACTTGGGACCAACGGCGTCACATTCGACGTTACAGATGGCCTTCGTTTGAGGTACGTTGCAAACAGTACTAATGAAAAGAACCAAACAAAGATACCAAGGAAGGTTAAAACCGTTGTTTTTTCTTTTTTTAAAAAAAATCAGGCTAAAGGAACCAAGCACACAGACACACCAGTGGTAGGTTGCTACCAGTTCACTCCGGATCAGGCAAACTGGTAGCGGCAGTGGCGGGAGGCTCCACCCACCTGCCCGGACCTCTCTGCGCATGCAGAGTGTCACACGCCTATGTACCCACGAGCACTCACGAGCAAACCAGTAGCGAATGAAATTGAAACCCACTATTGAGACACACACTCTACATACTTTTGTCAAATGGGGGCAGATATATTAAGAAAAGGAGTGGAAACTGCAAATCCGTTTGGCAAAAAATAATTAAATGACAGAACGATTTCACTCAAAATCATATCTCGATCTGAACATCGAAAAAGAAAGAAATTCACACCGTATATTACGACATTGTGCCCTCAACGTTCAAAATTGCATTTCCGCTTCCCTTGCTTACCTATTTTGCTTACCATAATACTTTTATATCTCTCTCCACCAGCTCCTCCATTTTTAGGCCAAATAAAGGACAACTGAGGAAAATGACTGGAATGCATGAAATATTTTGCTGCAAGCCTTCAAGCAGGAAACCATCTTATTTTAAGAATTGTGGACAGCTTGAAACACAGACGTTTTTCAAACGCCTCTGTTTTCAATTGAGGATACAGTTAGTCTTCAATTTAGGACCACAATTGAGCCCAAAATTTCTGTTGCTAAGTGAGACATTTGTTAAGCGAGGTTTGCCCCCATTTTATGACCTTGTTTGCCACAGCTGTTAAATGAATCACTGCCATTGTTAACTTATTACTAACATGGTCAGTTAGCTTCCCCATTGACCTTGCTTGTCAGAAGGTCGCAAAATGGGATGACGGGATCCCTGGGAAGTCTGCAACCGTCATAAGTATGAGTCATTTGCCAAGTGTCTGAATTTTTGAATATGTGACCACAGGGATGCTGCAATGGTCATAAGTGTGAAAAACTGTCCTAAATCGCTTTTTTCAGTACCGCGGTATCTTTGGACAATCATTAAATGAATGGTTATAAGTCAAGGACTACTAGATTCTGGTGAATATTTTTTTTTAACATGCAGCTGAAGTTGAAGTCAAAGAAGGAACAGCAGAAAGAATTGTATTTGCACAACATTGGAAAAGCAAGAAAATGCCTACGGAAGAAGATATTATTAAAAAAAATATTGGACTGTGCAGAAACGGACAGATTAACACTGAAGATAAAAGTAAAAGAAGACACAGAATATTTTCAAACTTGGAACTTGTTTTATCCATGGCTGGATAAAAGGGGTAGAAATTAGGAAGTTAATAAGTATTAGAACTGCAGAAAAAACAATGGCTACCAACCTGCCTTCCATTGAGGTCCTGTATACTGCACAAGACAAAAAAAGGGCTGTAAAAATATTTACAGACCCCTCGCATCCTGGACATAAATTGTTTCAACTCCTACCCTCAAAACGACACTATAGAGCACTGCACACCAGAACAACTAGACACAAGAACAGTTTTTTCCCCGAACACCGTCACTCTGCTAAACAATTAATTCCCTCAACACTGTCAAACTTTTTACTAAGTTTGCACTACTATTAATCTTCTCATTTTCTCATCGTTCCCATCACCCATCTCCTCCCACTTATGACTGTTGCTGTATCCTTACAATTTGTATTGATTGTTTCCTAGTATGATTTGATTGCTTATTTGTACCCTATGACCAGTGGTCAATTAATTTAACAACCGGTTCTCTACCCTAATGATTTCTTCTAACAAACAGTTTGCCAAACTGTTCAGAAAGTTAACAACCGGTTCTCCGGAAGTGGTGCGAACTGGCTGAATCCCACCACTGCCTATGACTATCATTAAGTGTTGTACCTTATGATTCTTGACGAATGTATCTTTTCTTTTTATGTACACTGAGAGCATAAGTACCAAAGACAAATTCCTTGTGTGTCCAATCACACTTGGCCAATAAAGAATTCTAAGCGAATTCTAATCAAATTACTATGTAAATGAATTGCCCCAGACAGTTCGCTGTTCATTAAGCACATATTGTATGTAAAGAGAAAACAAATAAAATACATATATATTAAAAAAAAAAAAGGGAAGAACAGGAGGAAGAGGAGGAGAAGGAGGAACACAGGAAGCTGAAGAAGGAATTCAAGAGTGAGAATGATAAGATTGTAGCTGTTGCCAAAAGAATTACCTCAGTTTACAGCAAGAGTTGTCTGAGAGGAAGGCAAGTATTCCAGGAGTCTGGAAACCGTTAGATTGATAAAACAGAGGCGAATCCGAGATCCGATTTGTCTCACAAGGTATTAGACAAACTCCATCTGCACTCAAAGGATGGAGTGAAATGAAGCCTCAACAGCAACACAAGCCATTAAGTGAAGAACAGTTCTGATAAGCATCAGGATTTGCCTCACTTCTTGTTCTAGTTAACAACAACAACCCAATTACTTGGGACCAACGGCGTCACATTCGACGTTACAGATGGCCTTCGTTTGAGGTACGTTGCAAACAGTCCTAATGAAAAGAACCAAACAAAGATACCAAGGAAGGTTAAAAATGTAGGCTAAAGGAACCAAGCACCCAGACACACACACTACACACTTTTGTCAAATGGAGGCAAATATATTAAGAAAAGGGGGAAAAACTGTAAATCTGTTTGGCAAAAAACAATGAACAGAATGATTTCGTTCAAAAACCGTATCGAGATCTAAAAATCAAAAAAGAAAGAGATTCACGCCGTATATTACAACACTGTGCCCTCAACCTTCAAAATTGCATTGCCATTTCCCTTGCTTATCTATTTTGCTTACCATAATACTTTTATATTTCTCTCCACCAGCTCCCCCATTTTTAGGCCAAATAAAGGAAAACTGAGACAAATGACTGGAGTGCATGAAATATTTTGCTGCAAACCTTCAAGCAGGAAACCATCTTATTTAAAGAATTGTGGACATGTTTCTAGCTTGAAACACTGACGTTCTTCGAACGCCTCTGTTTTCAATTGAGGATACAAGTAGTCCTCAATTTAGGACCACAATCGAGCCCAGAATTTCTGTTGCTAAGTGAGACATTTGTTAAGCGAGGTTTGCCCCATTTTACGACCTTGTTTGGCACTGTTGTTTAACGAGTCACTGCCGTTGTTAACTTAGTAACATGGTCAGTGGATCCAGCTTCCCCATTGTCCTTGCTTGTCAGAAGGTCGCAAAACAGGATGACGGGATCCCCGGGAACTCTGCAACTGTCATAAGTACGAGTCAGTTGCCAAGCGTCTGAATTTTTGAATATGTGACTACAGGAATGCTAAAATGGTCATAAGTGTGAAAAATGGTCATAAATGAGCCGCGGTGGCACAGTGGTTAGAGTGCAATACTGAAGGCTACTTCTGCTGATCACCGGCTGCCAGCAGTTTGGCAGATCAAATCTCACCAGGCTCCAGGTTGACTCATCCTTCCAAGGTCAGTAAAATGAGGACCCAGATTGTTGGGGGCAATATGGTGACTCTGTAAACCGCTTAGAGAGGGCTGTAAAGCACTGTAAAGCGGTATATAAGTCTAAGTGCTATTGCTATTGCTAAATCACTTTTCGTCAGCACTGTTGGAACTTGAAACAGTTACTAAATAAATCGTTGTAAATCGAGGATGATCTGTACTTCCAAAATGTTTAGCACAGCCCATTTCACATTTAAAGCAAGGGTCTTCCAGGCAAAATGAGACTTTTAGGAAGTTTTAGGAAGTTACACACTTGAAATAATTTGAAACGAAATATTCGGCACATTCCTAGATAGAAAAAAAAGGATGATGACATCAAATCAAGGGAATTATAGCAATTATTCTGAAGGAATGAAACCTCCATGAATCAAGTTTCTGGCAACTGCTCCTTATTTTGCACCAATCTAAAATTGACTATTATGGACAAAACTGCCACAGGGGGAAAAAATAATGCTCTTTTTCGGAAAGCTTTCCAAAGCAAATGATAACAGAGCCAAATAAACAATATGAAACTGCAGAACAGAAAGAAAAAGGAAAGAAAATGGCATTCAGAAAAAAATGTATAATTGCAATGGTCTTCATAGGTTGCTATCCTTTATTTCAATGGACGGTATCAAGAATAGCTTCCCAGTGGGGTGGACTAAGAAGGAATGGTTGGAAAATCAGTACTTAACGGATATTTCAAGAACTGCCAAATGGAGTGATTTGTTTTAGTGTTAAATCAATCAGAGGGACTAAGATAATGGAAGAAAGGAGAGGAGAAGAGAGGGGGGAGGCGAGGGGGGAGGAGGAGGGGAGCGGAGGAGAGGAGAGGAGAGGAGAGGAGAGGAGAGGAGAGGAGA
>JAKOOJ010000007.1:4550208-4852708 GCA_022577455.1 Arizona elegans | reverse complement strand
ATCACGATGGTTCTGGTATGCATGTTGTTTGGAAGTTTCATTTTAATTACAAGTCAAGAGAAATTAAAACAAAAAACAAAAAAAACCCTGATGCTTCACATGCTCAAGAGCTGCAGGGTGGAAGTATACCTGGGTTCTAGGCCAGAGGTCTCCAAACATGGCTGCTTTAAGACTTGGGGACTTCAACTCCCAGAATTCCCCAGCCTGCATGGGTTCAACTTCTAACTTTCCTCAACCAGCCAGCATAACTGACTTGAGGAATTCTGGGAATTGAAGTCCATAGATGTAGTGTGGAAGTAATACCTGGGTTCTAGATCTACGGGGTCTCCAAACTTGGCAACTTTAAGACTTGTAGACTTCAATTCCCAGAATTCCTCAGCCAGCCAACTCCCTTCAGCCATGCTGGGGGGAATTGGCTGACTGAAGGAAGTTGGAAGTTGAACCCATGCTGACTGAGGAATTCTGGGAGTTGAAGTCTACAAGTCTTAAAGTTGCCAAGTTTGGAGACCCCGTAGATCTAGAACCCAGGTATACTTCCACAATGCAGCTGTGGACTTCAACTCCCAGAATTCCCCAGCCAGCCAATTTCCAACTCCCCTCAGTCAGCCAACTGCCCCCAGCATGGCTGAGGAGAATTTGTGGCTGAGGAATTCTGGGAGTTCAAGTCAACAAGTCTTAAAGTTGCCAAGTTTGGAGAGCCCTGGTCTAGAACCTAGGTATACTTCCACAGTGTAGCTGTGGACTTCAACTCCCAGAATTCCCCAGCCAGCATGGGTTCAACTTCCAACTCCCCCCATCCATTCAGCATGGCTGGCTGAGGAATTCTGGGAGTTGAAGTCTACAAGTCTTAAAGTTGCCAAGTTTGGGGAGTCCTGATCTAGAACCCAGGTATACGTCCACAATGCATCTGTGGACTTCAATTCCAGAATTCCCCAACCAGCCAATTGCCAACTCCCCTCAACCAACCAACTCTCCCCAGCATAGCTGAGGGGAGTTTTCTGGCTGAGGAATTCTGGTCGTTGAAGTCAACAAGTCTTAAAACTTGCCAAATTTAGAGACTCCTGATCTAGAACTCAGGTATACTTCCACGCTGCATCAGTGGACTTCAACGCCCAGAATTCCCCAGCCAACATAGTTTCAACTTCCAATTCCCCTCAGCCAGCCAACTCCCCAGAGCATGGCTGAGAGGAGTTGGCTGGCTGAGGAATTCTGGGAGTTGAAGTCTACTCGTTGCCAAGTTTGGAGACCTCTGTTCTAGATGATCTGGAACCTCAGCAGATTAGAAACGAAAGAGCCAACGAGGTGCAACACTTAAGATTCAAGTCCCACTAAAGGTTGTATAATGCATTAGTGGAAATTGATTCAGAAACAGATTTAGTTAAGGACTGTATGATAAAATGGGCACAAAATGTAGGTGAACCAATAACGATGGAAACATGGGAAAAGATATGGGTTAGAAATGTAAGATTTACACAAGCACAAAATCTAAGGGAGAATTTTTACAAGATGTTTTATAGATGGCATTTAGATCCAAAAAAAAACTAGCTTGTACGTATCCAAACTTACAACCCAAGTGTTGGCGATGTGAGTGTGAAGATGCTACATATTTTCATATATGGTGGACATGTAAAAAAATTAAGGCTTTTTGGATAAAAATATGGTGGATTATTCAAAACATTTTGAAGAAAAAAATTAAATTCACACCACAGTTCTTTCTGTTGGGAATAGTTACGGATTGTACTGCAATAGAGACTAAGCTGGTTCTGAACTTAATAACGGCTGCCAGGTTACTGGTGGCACAGTACTGGAAGAAGGTAGATCTACCCACCATTGAGGAATGGACATTAAAAGTTGTGCATTTGGTAGAAATGGCAAAAATTTCATCATATCTTAAAGACCATTCAAATGAGAGATGTATATCGGAATGGAGAAGATGGATTGATTATATACAGAAGAAATATCCAAATAAAAAGATTCATATAGCTTATGAATGAAATAATTTTAAGTAGTTTACATCTGTTTTTTGTTTTTTTTTTGTTTTTGAGTTATAAGGAGTTAAGGACCTAGGGAGAATACGAAATGTAATAATTTGTTAGCATATTCTAGTTTTTGGTTTGTGAATGCTATACCCTGTGCTTGTTCTGGGAAGTCTAGGGAGGGGGGGTGGGGGGGGCGGGAGGGCAAGGAGGGGTGGGGGGGGTGAAAATGTTTGTATTTCTTATAAAACTTTTCAATAAAAAAAAAGTTCCACTTAGCTGTGGAAACTCAATGAGTAACCCAACCAATCTTTCCCACAAATATTATTTAAGAGGACCCATTGCTTCAGAAAGGGATATCTATGACCTTTTGTAGGACAGAAGAGCATTAGCTCACACAAACAAACAAACAAACAACAGCTGGGAGAAGGTCATTTATGGCTTCTCTCCAGTTGTAATTATAGACACGAAGCTTTGCTCCCTACGAGAAAACACAAACGCCCCACATAAAATAATCATATGTTTATCTCTCTAACATCTACTCAATCATAGATATAAGCAACAGTGTAGAAATCGCAGAAAAATAAATGCAGGTAGACCGCAACGTACGACCACAATTGAGCTCAAAATTATTTTGTTGCTAAGCGAAACAGTTGTTAAGTGAATTTTGCCCCATTTTACGACCATTGTTGCCACAGTTGTTAAGGGAATCGCTGCAGCTGTTCCGTTGGTAACATGGTTGTTAAGTGAAGCTGCCTTCCGATTTGACTTCGCTGGCCAGGAGGTCACAAAAGGGAGGGGATCACGTGACCCCGGGACACTGCAACTGTCATAAATATGAATCAGTTGCCAAGCGTCTGAATTTTGATCCACATGATCATGGGGATGCTGCAACGGTCGTAAGTGTGAAAAACGGTCATAAATGACTTTTTTTCAGTGCTGTTGTAACTTCGAACGGTCACTGAACTGTTGTAAGTCAAGGACCATGTGTAGTACAGATAGTTGTTGATTTACAAAGTTCATTTAGTGACCATTCAAAGTTACAACAGCACTGAAAATAGTGACTTATGACCATTTTCACACTTACAACCATTGCAGCATCCCCATGCTCCAGAGCCTTTATAGGAGCCTGGGGAGGGAGAAAACGGGCCTTCCAGTCCCACCGGAAGTCAGCAACCAGGCCATTTCCAGCCTCCGGAGGGCCTCCGGGGGTGGGAGGCCGTTTCTGCCCTCCTCAGGCTCCTAGAAAGGCTCTGGAGCCTGGGGAGGGGCGAGAAAAAGGCCTACCGGGCCCACAGGGCCATCGCATGCCAAAAGTGTGGGGAGCGTGGTGGGGGGGGGTCACGCATGCATGCATGGGGGCAAGATGCATAGAATTATGGGTGTGGGCACATGACACACCCACACCCATGCTCCCCACGCTTTTGGCATGCAATGGCAAAAAGGTTAGCTCTCATTGTTCTAGGCAGTAGCTGCTGTCCTAAATTGAGGTGAGCTGGAATAGTTGGACCTTACCTTGTGTTCTGTCATTTGCAGGAAAGGAAAGGAAAGGAAAGGAAAGGAAAGGAAAAGGAAAGGAAAGGAAAGGAAAGGAAAGGAAAGGAAAGGAAAGGAAAGGAAGGGAAGGGAAGGGAAGGGAAGGGAAGGGAAGGGAAGAGAAGGGTAGGAAAGGAAAGGAAAGGAAAGGAAAGGAAAGGAAAGGAAAGGAAAGGAAAGGAAAGGAAGGGAAGGGAAGGGAAGGGAAGGAAGGGAAGGAAGGGAAGGGAAGGGAAGGGAAGGGAAGGGAAGGGAAGGGAAGGGAAGGGAAGGGAAGGGAAGGAAGGAAAGGAAAGGAAGGGAAGGGAAGGGAAGGGAAGGGAGGGAAGGGAAGCGAAGGGAAGGGAAGGGAAGGGAAAGGAAAGGAAAGGAGGGGAGGGGAGGGGAGGGGAGGGGAGGGGAGGGGAGGGGAGGGGAGGGGAGGGGAGGAAGGGAAGGGAAGGGAAGGGAAAGGAAAGGAAAGGAAAGGAAAGCAAAGGAAAGGAAAATGTTGTGCCATCAGCAAGAATTTTCCCAGGCTAGAACAATAACCCCTAAGAGAGGTAGAGTACAATATCCAAAGTTGACATTACTATGTTTACCTGAAGGGTACATTCAGTTTTTTGCCCCAGAGAAATATATTACTTCCATAACCATTTATCTTCAAAATAGGGACAGTTCGCTTCCAGATGTTAGGGAAGAAGATCAGTCTGTTATCAGGCTCTGAATGTACTTGTGAATACTCAGAAAT
This sequence comes from Arizona elegans, assembly GCA_022577455.1. NCBI lineage: Eukaryota > Metazoa > Chordata > Lepidosauria > Squamata > Colubridae > Arizona > Arizona elegans. The sequence continues at coordinate 4,848,466 of JAKOOJ010000007.1, read as the reverse complement.
GACTTCAGAAACCAAATGCTAGATTATAAAGAGGATGTTATGTTCCACTAAGCCTAAGGACATTCTTCACATGATGTGGTTTTTGCCTGTTTAAATATTTCTGGCACTTTTGGGCAATTTACACCTATTTATCTTAGTTTCTCTTTCCTTCCTTCCTTCCTTCCTTCCTTCCTTCCTTCCTTCCTTCCTTCCTTCCTTCCTTCCTTCCTTCCTTCTCTCTTCTTTCTTTCTTTCTTTCTTTCTTTCTTTCTTTCTTTCTTTCTCCCTTACTTCCTTTCTCTTTCCCTCTTTCTCTTTCTCCTTTTCTCTTTCTTCTTTCTTTCTTTCTCCCTTACTTTCTTTCTCTTTCTCTCTTTCTCTTTTTCTCTTTCTTTCTTTTTCTCTTTCTTTCTTCCTTCCTTTCTTTCTTTCTCCCTTACTTCCTTTCTCTTGCTCTTTTTCTTTCTCTCTTTCTTCCTTTCTTTCTTTCTCCCTTACTTCCTTTCTCTTTCTCTCTTTCTCTTTCTCTTTTTCTTTCTTTCTTTTTCTCTTTCTTTCCTTCTTCCTCCCTCCCTCCCTCCCTCCCCCCCCCCTCTCTCTCTTTCTTTCTTTCCTTCATGCAGCCTAGGTCTCCATGTTCTCATCTGATCCCCCTCTATTCTCAATACTCATGCAGATACAATATATTATTCTTGAACTTTGTCAACTCCAGTCCTACTCTTCAATCTTGTTCACTGACCCTTTAGCCAAATCTTCCTTAAGAAGAGGAGAGGAAAAAATAGGGGAAAAGCTGGAACTGAAGGAAGTAAGGATAACAGATCTGAGTAGCATTAAGTCTAGGAGTCCACTAGATAGCAACAAAGACATACTGTACCAGCAATTCTATCTCACCCTTCTAGTCCAGATTTTTTGCAGCCTAGATCTGGTAACCCTGAACTAAAGCAATTGGTGAGTTTGATCTAACGGTACTTGAATCTAGCAGTTAAATCCCAACTCCCTTCCCATTCCTGGTTCTCAGTTCTGGGCAATTCTGGGCCCTGAAAGTGAAGCAAAGGCCCAAGTTCATAGATAGGTTGCTGGTCTCTGGAAGACAAAGGATCAAGAGATGAAAGAACGGACTATTGAAATCCCTACCATAAGTTAAAGGTAAAGTTTCCCCTCGCACATATGTGCTAGTCGTTCCCGACTCTAGGGGGCGGTGCTCATCTCCGTTTCAAAGCCAAAGAGTCAGCGTTGTCCGAAGACGTCTCCGTGGTCATGTGGCCGGCGTGACTCAACGCCAATGGCGCACAGAACACTGTTACCTTCCCACCAAAGGTGGTCCCTATTTTTCTACTTGCATTTTTTATGTTCTTTCGAACTGCTAGGTTGGCAGAAGCTGGGACAAGTCACGGGAGCTCACCATCATTACGCAGCGCTAGGGATTCGAACTGCTGAACTGCCAACCTTTCGACCGACAAGCTCAGCGTCTTATCCACTGAGCCAGCGCATCCCTTACAGGAGGGCCACCATAAGAGTAGCATCTAAAAGCATCTGAGATAAAGGTCTTTATACATCAAACGTAAGGCCATAGAATAACGGAGATGGACTTGGAGATCTTCTAGTCCAACTAGAGCAGGAGACTCTATATTATTCTGGATATGTGGATGTCCAGAGTCTCTTCTTGAAAGACTCCAGTGATGGAGCACCCACAATTTCTGAAGGCAAGCTGTTCCACTGGTTAATTGTTCTCACTGTTAGGAAGTTTCTCCTTAGTTCTAGGTTGCTTCTTTCCTTGATTAATTTCCATCCATGGTTTCTTGTCTTGCCTCCTGGTGCTTTGGAAAATAGCTTGACTCCCTCTTCTTTGTGACAGCCCTCAAATATCCTCAGTGTTCTTGGGTAGGGTTGGAGGAATGGATGGGAGAGAAGCCATGGATGCAAACATGTTCCCTGGGCAAGGACTCATACATTTCTGGAAAATTCACTTTTAGGTAGACAGCTCTTTACTTTACTTACTTTACTTTTTTTTGATGTCTATACCGCCCTACTCCCGAAGGACTCAGGGCGATGAACAGCCAACAATAAAATACATACATACAAAATTTAAAAAGCAGAAATAAAAATCGAATTAAATAGTTTGGCCCAGACAGATTAAAACCCCAATCAATTTAAAACAATTTAAACTTTGAATATTAAAATATTAAAAAATATTAAAATATTAAAATTGTTTAAAAAGAGGGGGAAAGTTAGGCCAGGCCCGCCTGGTGAAATAAAAAGGTCTTTAAAGCGCGGCGGAAGGTGCACAGATCCGGGATCCTCCGCATCTCCGGGGGGAGCTCGTTCCAGATAGTAGGTGCCCCCACAGAGAAAGCTCTCCCCCTGGGGGCCGCCAGTCGACATTGTTTGGCCGACGGCACCCGGAGGAGCCCCTCTCTATGAGACCGTACCGGCCAGTGGGAGGCTATTGGTGGTAGTAGGTAGCTCTGCCTGCTGACCCTTCTCATTTGAGTTTTACTCTGGAGTTTTAGGTCAAGAATGTCTGTTTTAAGTACTCTACACTAGCTTTCGACTGACCGATTGGTTGTTTTTTTTTTTTTTGCCCCATGGTTTGAACCTTGGAACCTTAGCATAGATGGAGATGTTGATACATGAAAACTGAGCCCTGAAGGGACAGGTAAATGAGCAGCCAAGAGTCAGAATGCACAGGCCAAGCCAGCATAGGTGCAGACTAAGGCTAATCCACATCTGGGCTACGTAGATACAAATGCTCTTATTACCCCATCAAGGAAGCCAGATGGAGCTACGAATGGCCAAAATTCTTGGCTGATAACCTCTGTGCCAGGGGTGTCAAACTCAACTTCATTGAGGGCCACATCAGGGCTGTGGTTGACCTGGGGGAGGGGGGCAGGTGGACATGCCCAACTGGATGGGCATGGCCAGCTTGATGCCACTCCCCAAACTGTTGGCATGTTTCCTCTTCGCATTGAGTAGACGAGGCCGAAGCTATGCTGGGTTGATCTTTCCTCTTCACACAGCTTAGACCAGTGTTGGAAGAAACATCCTTCTGGGTTCTGCTCCAAGTAGGGAAACAGACACTGGAAACATGGAGACTGCTTGGAAAGATGGTTTAATGGTGGACAGGATCACATGGCTTGAGTTCCTGAACAGAAAAAGGGCAGATACAGTAAATCCTCGGGTTTTTATGCTCTCTCTGGCTTTGCATTTCTTGGGGCCCTGAAAAAGTATCCTGATTGGTTGTCAGACTCCCAGGGGGTGGGGGGCCTTGCTGGCTGATGGTCACATGTGCTTCCCAGGTCACATGTGGTGAGTTTCTGCTGCTATTGTGTAGAGGGCTAATCCTATCTTTGTTGGATCTTTGGCAATTCCTACTATGGCTCTGCCTGAAGGAGGCAGATCTTTGTTATGTAGAATAGACTGGCCCAGGCCTTAATGGCCCATTGACAAAGGGTGGGGGCAGGAAGATGGGAGCTGCTTCAAAACATGCTTATCCCAGGGAAATATAATATTCTGCCTTTTTCATATTTCCTAAAATATTTCACTCTTCCAGGAGAGGGGTGGGTGCTAACTTCCTACACCAGGACAGCCCCACGGGCCAGATCTGACCACATTGTTAGGATATGATTTGAGCCTAACAAGTTGTCCAGGCAATATGTGTGTTCTGTGACTTTAATATGAATATGTATTGTGTGACTTTAAAGTTTTCCTGCTGATTCATTGTAATGCTGAGTCATGCTGTAATTAGTTGTGAACGTATTTAAGAAAGGTACTGTAACGTATTCAGTTGATGATAAGCTACCATAGTGTGAGGAGCGCTATTCCTTGTGCTATCATCGGTTGGATGGATCTGCTACCATCGTGGTTTGTTACCAGAGTGAGTTTGTTATTCTAACCAACTACTGTTTGTGTGGTAAAAAGATTTTGTATCACTGGACTGATTTAACTGGCAAAGACTTGGATTGACTATTGAGATTGTTTTTTCATCATAAAGTAAACTTTTGATAAACCAGTTTGCACATCTCTTATTCATTGCTCTCAGCAACGTTTCTCTGTGCTCCACACTCTGCTGATTGGTAACACAACAACAATATCCTTAACACACATCATGGGCCAGCACCTGCCAAAAAAGCCAACACAGTTCTAGGCTGCATAAACAGAGGGATAGAATCAAGATCACATCAAGTGTTAATACCACTTTACAATGCCTTGGTAAGGCCACATTTGGAATGCTGTATCCAGTTTTGGTCGCCATGATGTAAAAAAGATGTGGAGACTCTAGAAAGAGTGCAGAGAAGAGCCACAAAGGGGCAGTGGTGGGATTCAAGTAATTTAACAACGGGTTCTCTGCCCTAATGATTTCTTCCAACAACCAGTTTGCCAAACTGCTCAGAAAGTTAACAACCGGTTCTCCCGAAGTGGTGCGAACTGGCTGAATCCCACCACTGATTAGGACACTGGAGGCTAAAACATAAAGAACGGTTGCAGGAACTGGGTATGTCTAGTTTAATGAAAAGAAGGACTAGGGGAGACATGATAGCAGTCTTCCAATATTTCAGGGGCTGCCACAAAGAAGAGGGAGTCCAGCTATTCTCCAAAGTACCTGAGGGCAGGACAAGAAGCAATGGGTGGAAACTAATCAAGGAGAGAAGCAATCTAGAACTAAGGAGAAATTTCCTGACAGTGAGAACAATTAATCAGTGGAACAACTTGCCTCCAGAAGTTGTGAATGCTCCAACACTGGAAGTTTTTAAGAAGAGGTTGGATAACCATTTGTCTGAAGTGGTGTACGGTTTCCTGCCTAGGCAGGGGGTTGGACTAGAAGACCTCCAAGGTCCCTTCCAACTCTGTTATTCTATTTCTATTTTATCTCTTCTACATCTGGCCCGCAGGCCTTGAGTTTGACACCTCTGCTCTATGCTGTTTTGGATCTCCTGACAGATTGACAGCACTTGGATGGCATTCCTCATTAGCCTATTTTGGGCTTCTGCAACCTCATGGCATTTAACCAAATTCTTGGGTCACAGGTGTGGGTGGTTTCACGAGAGGACTGGACTTTCTGTTGCCTCCGATAGTCCTGAGTTCCAGCTGTTACACCATACCTGGAATGAACCTGTTCTATGAGGAAGCATTTGAAGATGAAAGGCTTTGATAACCTAACCCGAGGTGCACACCTCTCCGAGGTGCATGCAATGATGCCAGTCAATTGCATGAGCCACCAGAGAGGTTTGCTCTTCAGCAAAAGCACCAAAAGGCAAGACAAGAAACAATGGATGGGAACTAAGCAAGGAGAGAAGCAACCGAGAACTAAGGAGGAAATTCCTAACTGTTTGAGCCAGTGTCAGCAACCTGCGGCTCTGGAGCCGCATGTGGCTCTTTGGGCCCTCTGCTGTGGCTCCCTGTCCCATCACTGGCTGGCCCCGCCCCGCCCCCTCCCCTCCCAGACATTCCTTGCCTGGTCTTGGAAATCTGAGAGATACAGAGAAAGGGGGGAGAAAGGGGGGGGAGGCAGAGAGGGAGGGGGGAGAGAGGGGAAGAGAGAGATACAAGGGGGGGAGAGAGAGAGACATAGAGAGATACAGAGAGATGGGGGAGAGAGGGGGAGGCAGAGAGGGAGGGGGAGAGAGGGGGAGAGAGAGATACAGAGAGGGGGGAGAGAGACAGAGAGATACAGAGAGGGGGGAAAGAGGGGGGAGGCAGAGAGGGAGGGGGAGAGAGGGGAAGAGAGAGATACAGGGGGGGAGAGAGAGACATAGAGAGATACAGAGAGATGGGGGAGAGGGGGGAGGCAGAGAGGGAGGGGGAGAGAGGAAGAAAGAGATACAGAGAGGGGGAGAGAGAGACAGAGAGATACAGAGAGAGGGAGGAGAGAGGGGGAGGCAGAGAGGGAGGGGGAGAGGGGAAGAGAGAGATACAGGGGGGGAGAGAGAGAGACATAGAGTGATACAGAGAGAGGGGGGGAGAGAGGGGGGAGGCAGAAAGGGAGGGGGGAGAGAGGGGAAGAGAGAGATACAGAGAGGGGGGAGGAAAGAGACATAGAGAGATACAGAGAGAGGGGGGAGAGAGGGGGAGGCAGAGAGGGAGGGGGGAAAGAGGGGAAGAGAGAGATACAGAGAAGGGGGAGAGAGAGACATAGAGAGATACAGAGAGGGGGAGGAGAGAGGGGGAGGCAGAGAGGGAGGGGAGAGAGAGGAAGAGAGAGATACAGAGAGAGGGAGGAGAGAGGGGGAGGCAGAGAGGGAGGGGGAGAGAGGGGGAGAGAGAGATACAGGGGGAGAGAGAGAGACAGAGTGATACAGAGAGAGGGGGGGAGAGAGGGGGGAGGCAGAAAGGGAGGGGGAGAGAGGGGAAGAGAGAGATACAGAGAGGGGGGAGAAAGAGACATAGAGAGATACAGAGAGAGGGGGGAGAGAGGGGGAGGCAGAGAGGGAGGGGGGAAAGAGGGGAAGAGAGAGATACAGAGAAGGGGGAGAGAGAGACATAGAGAGATACAGAGAGAGGGAGGAGAGAGGGGGAGGCAGAGAGGGAGGGGAGAGAGAGGAAGAGAGAGATACAGAGAGGGGGAGAGAGAGACATAGAGAGATACAGAGAGAGGGGGGAGAGAGGGGGAGGCAGAGAGGGAGGGGAGAAAGAGGGGAAGAGAGAGATACAGAGAAGGGGGAGAGAGAGACATAGAGAGATACAGAGTGGGGGAGAGAGAGAGAGAGAGAGAGAGAGAGAGGGGTTTTGTGATTCCTGGTGTTTTTTTTAACTGCCCTAATGACCATCTGGGTAGGCGTGGCTAGGGGGGGTCAAGTGACTAGGTGGGTGATGTGGAGTTGGCCACGCCCACCCAGGTTTTGTGGCTCCCAGTGTTTTTTTTTTTTTCTGTGGGAAATGGATCCAAATGGCTCTTTGAGTGTTTAAGGTTGCAGACCCCTGGGTTAGAGCAATCAACCAACGGAATAGCTTGCCTTCAGAAGTTGTGGGAGCTCCATCACTGCAGGCTTTCCAAAAGAGCTCGGACAACCAATGAGCATGGGGGTTGGACTAGAAGACCTCTGGGTTCCCTTCCATTATTCTACGATGTTCAAAGTTCCTTTTCTTTCTCTGTTTGGCCTCAGTTTGCAACATGGCCCAATTCTTTCCGAAGCACAGTTTCCAATTGCACAACAGACTCGCGAGAATGCATTAACGCCTGGCGGGAAATGTTTCCATTCAGCACGCAGTTCTGGTGCAGCCTATCAAAGATACCATCTTGAGAACATGTCTCCACTTTCCCAATCAGATACACAAACAGAGCGCGATTTGCTGGAACAATACCTCTGCTGCCAGGCTAATTATCCCAGGGTAATTGGGTCACTCTCTTGCTCCTAGCTGTGCAACACAGCCATCGACCCCGTTCGACGACGGCGATGATGCACGCTCAATACAAGCTCACACACTTTCTCCCTCGGCATAATCACCCCGACTTTAGCACCTTGCAGTCAATCAGGTTCTTCAAGAATTGGAAACAGTTCTCCAAAGTCCCGAAAAGAACAATCAGAACAGGCTAAACAGGATGATAAAACATTCATGGGTTGGAAGAGGGCTCTGACCCCGTTAAAGTATGTGACAGTTTGATTTTTTTTCAACCAGAAGGCCAGAGCAGAAAACTCAACTCTCGTTTCATTAGTGCAGAGGTCAGCAACCTGCGGCTCTGGAGCCACATGTGGCTCTTTCATCCCCTCTGCTGTGGCTCCCTGTTGGCTGAACCACCACTGGCTGGCCCCGCCCGTCATCCTCCCCACCCAGTCACTTCTCGCCTGGCCTGAGAAGGTAAGGGTGATGGCAGGGGATGGAGACTTGCTCCATATTCCAGAGCAGGAGCGAAGCGCCCCTGTACTTGTGATTATATATAGGCAGATGCCACTGACTCTTTTGCAACTGCTTGAGGGCTCCTGAATTGGAGGTGAAAGGCGAAAGGGAAGCAGTATGTTCCCTCCCACATTGGGGTAGACCAGGTGTTTTGATAGAAAAACACTTTATATATATATAAAGCAGGGATGAAATCTACATTTTTTTGCTACCGGCTCTGTGGGCGTGGCTTAATTAGTGGGCAGGGCTTGGTGATAAGGTGACTGGGTGGGCGTGGCCAAGTCAATGTCACTTCTTTGCCCTTTTTTAACCTACAAAACACAACACAACACAACTGGCTCACCCACAATGTAAAAGCAGCTGTGCTGGACTCAAAATGGCCCCGCGACAAGCAGGAACCTCACACAGCCACAAAAAGGCCCAAAAAACAACTTTCACACTTTACACACACACAACACAACACAACTGGCTCACCCACAATGTAAAAGCAGCTGTGTTAGACTCAAAATGGCCCCTGCAACAAGCCAGTGGTAAAGGAAACCAGGTTAGAAAACAGGAGACCATGAATTCAAATCCCTGCCTTAGCCATGAAAGCCATCTGGGTAACCTAGGACCATTTATCGTATTTTTCGGTCTAAAGACGCACCAGACTATAAGACGCACCTAAATTTAGAAGAGGAAAACAAGAAAAAAATGTTTTTGGCCTCCTCCATGCGCCCCATTTTGGGGCCTTTTTTCTGCCCTTTTTTCTGCCCTTCTCCAGCCTTTTTTCTGCCCATTTTCGAGGCTTTCTTCAGCTTGTTTTTTTTTTTTTTTTTTTTTTTGGAAAAAATGGGCTGAAAAAAGCCTTGAAAATGGGCCGAAAAAAGCCTCGAAAACAGGCCAGAAAAAACCTCGAAAATGGGCAGAAAAAATGCCTCAAAAACAGGCTGAAAAAAGCCCCAAAAATGGCCTGAAAAATGGCCTGATAAAGGCCGAAAAAGGGCCCAAAAACGGTGCATACGGAGGCCAAAATACAGCCGGCGGGTGGGCAGGGCTTCGGCAATATTTGGTCTATAAGACACACAGACATTTTCACCCCCTTTTCGGAGACAAAAAAGAGTGTCTTATAGTCTGAAAAATACGGTACTCTCTCTCTCTCTCAGCCCAAACTCATTTCACATAGTTGTTGCTGTGGGGAAAAAATAGGAGGAAGGAGGTGTGTTGGATATGTTTGCTGCCTTGAGTTATTTGTTAAAAAAACAAAAGCAAGATACAAATTAAATAATATAGCTGGGGGCCTGACAGGGAGCACTTCTTCTAGTAACAACCTATGGGGTCTCTTCTTACTACCATGTTTTCCCGAAAATAAGACCAGTTCTTATATTAATTTTTTGCTCCAAAAGACGCATTAGGGCTTATTTTCTGGTTAGGTCTTATTTTGGGGAAAATACGGTACTAAGTGCATCTATCTGGCTGACAATCTTAACTGGGGCTTATTTTGGGAGTAGGACTTACATTACGAGCATCCTGAAAATCATGCTAGGACTTATTTTCCAGTTGGGTCTTATTTTCGGAGAAACAGGGTAGGAGAAGAGAAGAGAAACTTCATTTTCTAGTATCTAGGGTGAGTATCTTCTCCTTTGTAGATCTCAGACAGTAAGAGGAGCTCCGAAGGGAAATAGGTTTGGACCCCAAACTCCAAGATAGAGACAAGGAGTAAGATCTTCTCGTCTCTTCTTCCAAGCTTTGAACTGTTGGCTGACTTTAATGATGCTACTGTTAAAGGCATTGGAGTGGGTTTTTTTCCCCAGGTTTTATTTATTTATTTATTTATTTATTTATTTATTTATTTAATTTTTTATTTATTTATTTAGAGTTTACATACCGCTCTTCTCCCGGAGGACTCAGGGCAGTGTACAGCCACAAATAAGAAACATAAAATACAAACATTAAAAACAATTAAAAGAATATATATCTATTTGGCCCCATAATTTAAAAAGTGACAAACCAATTAAAAACATTTAAAAAATTTTTAAGCCAACCCGGCTTGCTGGAAAAGGAAAGTTTTAAGGGCACGGCGGAAGGCACCGAGGTCTTGGATTCTCCTTATCTCTGGGGGCAGCTGTTTCCAGAGGGTGGGTGCCCCCACAGAAAAGGCCCTCCCCCTGGGGGTCACCAGCCTACCTTGTTTGGCTGATGGCACCCCAAGGAGGCCCTCTCCGTGGGAGCGCACAGGTCGATGGGAGGTCATCGGTAGCAGCAGGCAGTCTCGAAGATAACTAGGTCCTATGCCATGGAGCGCTTTAAAGGTGGTAACCAAAACCTTGAAGCGCACCCGGAAGACCACTGGGAGCCACTGCAGCTCACGCAGGAGCGGTGTTACATGGGAGCGCCATGCAGCTCCCGTAACTACCCGCGCGGCCGCATTCTGAACCAGTTGGAGCCTCCGGGTGCTCTTCAAGGGGAGCCCCATGTAGAGAGCATTACAGTAGTCCAGGCGAGATTGTTCGTTACTGTGAGCTCTTCAAAAGGACTTGTTTAAGTGGAAAGGCAGGGTTGACATTTACTAATTAAAAAAAAAAAATACACTAATACATATTTCCCTGGTCAGTTCTAAGGTCCGGCTAAAGAAAATAAAAATTAGGGGTGACAGGATAGCAGTATTTCAGTATTTGAGGGGGCTGCCCCAAAGAAGAAGGGGGTCAAATTATTCTCCAAAGCACCAGAAGGCAAGGCAAGAAGCAATGGATTGAAACTAACCAAGGAGAGAAGCAACCTGGAATTAAAGAGAAACTTCCTAACAGGGAGGACAATTAAGCAGTGGAACAGCTTGGCCTGCAGAAGTTGTGAATGTCCCATCACTGGATGCTTTTAAGAAAAGACTGGACAGTCATTTGTCTGAAATGGTATAGGGTAGGGATGGAGAACCTTTTCGGCACCGAGTGTCGAAACAACGCTCGTCAGGGCCACAACCATGAAGAGGAGATGCCCAGGGGGGCATGCGCGCACCGGATAAGGTACTTATATTTCTGCATCCAGGTCTTCCGGTCACTGCCGCACTTACGCACGCACCGATCAGCTGGCCAGCCCGCACGCTCGTGCCGGATAATGGAAGATCAGCTGTTCCGGTTTCCAGCACTGCTGCACGCACAAAAGCCAGCTGATTGTCGCGTGCGCATCTGCGCCAGAAACCCAGAAGAGGAACAGGCAAGGCCGTGCATGCCAGGCAACATGGCTCCGCGCGCCACTTCGGACACAGGTGTCATAAGTTTGCAATCAGAGGCATAGGGTCTCCTGCTTGAGCAGAGGACTAGACTAGAAGACTTCAGGTCTTCTGAAGGAACAGAAGGTCCTGTTCTGTTCTATTCTGTATAAAAGCAGATAAATACCTATTCTATTCTTTTCTATTCTATTCTATTCTATTCTATTCTATTCTATTCTATTCTATTCTATTCTTATTCTATTCTATTCTATTCTATTCTATTCTATTCTATTCTATTCCATTCTGTATAAAAGCAGATAAATACTTATTCTATTCTATTCTATTCTGTTCTGTTCTGTTCTATTCCATTCTGTATAAAAGCAGATAAATACCTATTCTATTCTATTCTATTCTATTCTATTCTATTCTATTCTATTCTATTCTATTCTATTCTATTCTGTATAAAAGCAGATAAATACCTATTCTATTCTTTTCTATTCTATTCTATTCTATTCTTATTCTTATTCTATTCTATTCTATTCTGTATAAAAACAGATAAATACCCATTCTATTCTATTCTATTCTATTCTATTCTATTCTATTCTATTCTATTCTATTCTTATTCTATTCTATTCTATTCTATTCTGTATAAAAACAGATAAATACCTATTCTTTTCTTTTCTTTTCTTTTCTTTTCTATTCTATTCTATTCTATTCTGTATAAAAACAGATAAATACCTATTCTTTTCTTTTCTATTCTATTCTATTCTTATTCTATTCTGTTCTATTCTGTATAAAAGCAGATAAATACCTATTCTATTCTTTTCTATTCTATTCTATTCTGTTCTATTCCATTCTGTATAAAAGCAGATAAATACTTATTCTATTCTATTCTATTCTGTTCTGTTCTGTTCTATTCCATTCTGTATAAAAGCAGATAAATACCTATTCTATTCTATTCTATTCTATTCTATTCTATTCTTATTCTATTCTATTCTATTCTATTCTGTATAAAAACAGATAAATACCTATTCTATTCTATTCTATTCTATTCTATTCTATTCTATTCTGTATAAAAACAGATAAATACCTATTCTTTTCTTTTCGATTCTATTCTATTCTATTCTATTCTTATTCTATTCTGTTCTATTCTGTATAAAAGCAGATAAATACCTATTCTATTCTTTTCTATTCTATTCTATTCTATTCTATACTATTCTATTCTATTCTATTCTATTCTGTATAAAAACAGATAAATACCTATTCTTTTCTTTTCTATTCTATTCTATTCTTATTCTATTCTGTTCTATTCTGTATAAAAGCAGATAAATACCTATTCTATTCTATTCTATTCTATTCTATTCTATTCTATTCTATTCTGTATAAACGCAGATTCTATTCCTATTCCTATTTCCAACCTTCTGAGCTGACTGGACAATTATCCAGCCAACCAGCCAGCAAAGTTCTTGCTAATGCATCTTTAAAGTCTTCAAACAATAAGAGCTGAACAACAAGAATCTTTTTTTTTTGTCCTCCCTGCCATCAGCCTAATACAGGTAGTCCTCGACTTACAACAGCTCATTTACTGACCGTTCAAACTTACCACGGCACTGAAAAAAGCGACTTGGGACCCTTTTTCACAGTGATGACCTTTGCAGCAACCCCAGGATCGTGCAATCAAAATTCAGACACTTGGCCGCTGGTTCATACTTATGACCGGGGACTGTGTCCCAAGCTCAAGGGATCCCCCTTTTGTGACCGTCCGCCACACAAAATCAATGGGGAAGCCAGGTTCGTTTAACAACGGGGTTACTAATTTACCAACTGGAGTGGTTCACTTACAGACGGCTGTTACGTATAAGATGGGTTGACAAAATCAGAAATGAGGAGAGGATAAGCCGCTTGGGAAAGCCCAGGGAAATCATCAAAGCCATTAAAAAGCAAAAGTTAGAATATTTTGGAACGTGGGATGAGACACCCGGAAAAATACGGCATCCTTCACTTAATCCTCCAGAGAAAGATTGAAGGCAAACCAAGTCCAGGCAGAAGAAGAACAGCATGGCTTCAAAAATCTAAGAGACTGGCTTGGACAAAACTCAGCAGCACTTTTTCATGTGGCTGTTGACAAAAATAGGATTGCCAATGTGATCGCCAACGTCTGATGACGGATATGGGAGAAGAAGAAGAAAGAAGAAAGAAGAAGAAGAGGAAAGGAAGAAGAAGAAGAGGAGGAAGAGGAAGAGGAAGAGGAAGAGGAAGAGGAAGAAGAAGAAGAAGAAGAAGAAGAAGAAGAAGAAGAAGAAGAAGAAGAAGAAAGAAGAAAGAAGAAGAAGAGGAAAGGAAGAAGAAGAAGAGGAGGAAGAGGAAGAGGAAGAGGAAGAAGAAGAAGAAGAAGAAGAAAGAAGAAAGAAGAAGAAGAGGAAAGGAAGAAGAAGAGGAGGAGGAAGAGGAAGAGGAAGAGGAAGAAGAAGAAGAAGAAGAAGAAGAAGAAAGAAGAAAGAAGAAGAAGAGGAAAGGAAGAAGAAGAGGAGGAGGAAGAGGAAGAGGAAGAGGAAGAGGAAGAGGAAGAGGAAGAAGAAGAAGAAGAAGAAGAAGAAGAAGAAGAAGAAGAAGAAGAAGAGGAAGAGGAGGAGGAGGAGGAGGAGGAGGAGAAGGAGAAGGAGAAGGAGAAGGAGGAGGAGAAGAAGAAGAAGAAGAAGAAGAAGAAGAAGAAGAAGAAGAAGAAGAAGAAGAAGAAGAAGAAGAAGAAGTAGTTCATTTAACTGTGGCCAAAACAATCATAAAATCGGGAAAAACTCACTCAACCAATGTCTCACTTAACCACAGAAATGTGGGTCGCTATTGTGTTTGTAAATTGAGGGCTACTTGTATTTTCGCCACATATTATTTTGGAATATGGTGGGATGGTATGTTGGGATGATTTACAGCAGTGGTCCTCAACCCTCGGTCCACAGACCAGCAACCGGTCCACTCAAACAAATAAAGCCCTGTCCGTGGGATGCAGGCAGCACACGAAACCACTCCCCTATGGTCCACGGGGAAAAAAATCTCTCCACGGAAACAAGTCCCTGGTGCCCCAAAGGTTGTAGGCCACTGAGTTACAGGAGGTAAACAGAAGCATCTGGTGTGCCCCTGTGATTTGGGTCCTGCCCCAGACTCCACTGTGGTGGGAACAGAGACCCTGAATAAAAAGCATTTCCTTCTTTGCAGAGAAAGGAATAGATACCGGATGAAGTCAAATACTCTGTCCTGCTTTCGACACTCTTTGCTGTCTAGGCCGGGTGTCGGCAACCTGCAGCTCTGGAGCCGTATGCTGCTCTTTCGGCCCTCTGCTGTGTCTCCCTGTCGGGTGAATCCACCACTGGCTGGCCACGCTCTTCACCCTCCCCTCCCAGTCACTCCTCGTCTGGCCTGAGAAGGTAAGGGTGACGGCGGGGGATGGAGAAGCGGCCAGGGCAGAGACAGAGAGATACAAAGAGATGGGGAGAGGGAGAAGGAGGGAGGGAGGAAGGGAGGGAGGGAGAGAGAGATGTCAGAAGGGTTTTGTGGTTCCCGGTGTTTTTTAACAACTGGTTCTTTGCCCTAATGACCGGCTGGGTAGGCGTGGCTAGAGGGTCATGTGACTGGTGGAAGTGAGTGACATCGAGTTGGCAACGCCCACCCAACATCGCAGACTAGTCCTCAGCAGCAGCAACAACAACATTCGAAACCTCAACAACAACCACAATAACCAGGCAGCAGTCTTTCATCTTCCAGTCAGAAGCATTATTAGGAACACTCCTGTAATATTGTCAGGGCTCGGATTTACGTCACACACCTCAAAACACAACAGAGCAACCCGCCCAAAATAGACACAAGAGCTGCAATTCAAGAGCCCCCCCACCAGACACACACACACACAAATATTTGTCTAAAGAAAAGCAGTCAGTTTGTCTACAGGAGGCATCTGAGAGTGACCGTCATCAACTCATATGCTGGGCCAGCCAGGACTGGCTCTCCCTTCTCCCCGCCAAACATGGCCAACAGCAACTGAAATGGAACCCAGTGTAGGAGATGACCAGGCTTGAACCAGAGGGAAATATCAAGTGTGTCATCAGTCTCGAGTCCCTTCGCGCCCACAAGAGATTTAAGTCCTACCCACCTTGAATTCCATCGTCTCTTATCCCCTTCCAATTTGCTTTGACCTTTAGTAGCTCAGATTCTTGTAGAGAGCATTAGCGTACAATCAACCCATATTCATCTGAACTGCCTGGACTTCTTATTTCCTGAGCTCGACAGCTGATCACTCTTTCTTGGCTATGGTTAAGAATGAAAACCAAGGTAGCCACGGAGTCGAGGCTCAAAACGACACCATCTGACACTCTTCAGACCCATTCAGAACCACCTGTTTCCTTCCTGCCTGGAAGGTTTGCGCTCAGTAGCTAAGACACTGAGCTTGTCGGCAGTTGGGCGGTTTGAATCTCCAGTACAGGTCTCCTGCGTGAGCAGGGGGTTGGATGAGATGACCTCCAAGATCCCTTCCAACTCCGTTACTGTTACCTGAAACCTTTTGGCACCTCTCTCACTTCTGTCTGTCCCACCAGAGCTCCAAGTTGAGAGTACATCCCCAAGAGAGAATCTACACCCCCCCAAACCCTCAGTTAAACATGACAGGTGAGACCAGGTCTTAATCCAAGCCGAGAGGGCAGACAATCTCTTTAACATGGGTGGGTGTTTCTACGAAAATCGGAACTGGCAGTCTAAGCCTGCCCGGTGGATTCCTCTCTAGAAAGGCGAGCCCACCTTGTTAAAGATGAATTTAAAAAAAAAAAAAAAAAAAAAAGCATTTCCACCGCACCCTTCAGGCAGGAACAAAAGAGATTCTCCAAGACTTTACAGAGGAAGGGGAAGAAGGTACCACCTGTTTTACACGTGGAGGAGCGCCCTTCTCAATTCAGCTCGGCTTTATAACTGCGCCATGTAGATTTTGAGTTTGAATCCTGAGTGACACCCCCCCCCCAAGCAGGGAGTTTTGCAAGAATTTTTGAGCTCTCCGGAAAAATAAATAAGGCCTCAACACACACATACCTGCGCCCCCTCTCTGCATCCACAGCCCCAGAAAAATCCACAAAATCGCTTCCAGTAATGTCTCACACACACACACAAACGCACATATACATACTTTCTCTGTTTTCCCCAGAATTGAGATGCAAAAACTAGGCTGCCCGGAGAACAGAGAAAAGGCCCGCGGCATTAGGGTGGGTGGGTGGGAACCCTCTCCTGCTTCTCTCCCCCCCCCCGTAAGAATTCTGCAGGTGACCCCCCCTTCCCCAGGGCTATCTTAATGCCCGGGCCTGATGGGCACTTGCCCTGTGGGTACCCCACCAACATAGGGCCCCCCCCCATATTAATCTGTGCATGTTAACCCTTCAATGCACCATGTATCACATAAACACAACGACATATCGATTACATTTTACATTAAAGGCCACCATGCATTAATAGAAATGAACATTGATAAATATATCAAAAGGAGCCTGAGTGGCGTAGGAGGCTAATGCCTCCTACTAAGGCAGCATTTAACATCCAATTACTGCGAGTTCAATTCTCACCAGGCTCAAGGTCGACTCAGCCTTCCATCCTTTCTAAGGCGGGTAAAATGAGGACCCGGTTTGTGGGGGGCAATAAACTGACTTTGTATAAAATATACAAAAGTATGAAGGCTATTGCTTAACGCATTGTAAGCCGCCCTGAGTCTCCGGAGAAGGGCAGCATATAAAACTAAATAAATAAAAATAAAAATAAATAATATGTTTTAATTTTTGTAGACCATTTCACATTTTTCTTCCCCTTAGGGGCCCCAATAGACTGATTGCCCAGGGAGGGGGCATAATGCTGTTAAGACGGCCCTGCGCCCCCCCCCCCCATTTCCCCGGAGCGCTTTGTCTGAAAGGATCCCGCGCGAAAGGCGCAAAGGCTTACCCCGAGCCTCCTCCGCCGCCGTTCTCATTTCCACCTCCGACTCTCAGCCATAACCTTCCAGCACGGCGGCGGTCCCCCTACCCCAAACAGCCTTGGTTCGGGGACCGTTTCCCATGCAAACTCGATTTCGACTTTTCCCCACCACCACCAGCAGCAGCAGCCTTCCCTTACGAGCCCTTTTTTAGGGGGCTCCCCTGGCAGATCCTGGCCAGGCAACTTCTCCGAATCGGTTTCGCGTTGGTGACTGTGGTTTTCAGGTGGAAAAGGAGGAGGAGGAGGAAAGGATTGGAGGAGGTGAAAGGAGGGCCCTCCCTTCCCTTCCCCTTCCCCACCCCCTAAAGCTCCACCTAGAAAGTGAAGATGGAAGGGAAAGGAGGAGGAGGAGGAGAGGAGGAGGAGGAGGAGGAGGGCGGCGCCGCTTAAACTCCCGCGCGCAAAGTTTGGGATTTGCTTTTGCGCGCTCCTTGAATTTCCAACTTCGCGACAGCCTCCTGACATCCTTAGAAAACTCCCTTCGAGCTATCCAAAGCGAGTTTTTTTTTTCTCTCCCCCTCCCTCCCCCCCCCCCGCCCCCAGGAGTGTTCGAGTCTTCGAGCTGGGGATTTGAACTGTAGAATCTCCTCCGTTTTTCTCTTTCTTTCCTTCCTTCCTTCCTTCCTTCCTTCCTTCCTTCCTTCCTTCCTTCCTTCCTTCCTTCTTCTTTCTTTCTTTCTTTCTTTCTTTCTTTCTTTCTTTCTTTCTTTCTTTCTTTCTTTCCTTCCATCCTTCCTTCCTTTCTTTATTTATGCCTTCGCACGAAAGCCCCCCATCCCCACCCCTTCGAGGCTGGGCGCTCCGCGCAAAGCGACCCCCATACCGGCCGGAGAGCATCAGGGAAGGGGGCATCAAAGGGTCTCCCCCCACACACACTTTTGCACTCTGGACCTGCCTTGTGCCTCCCCCTCCCCGTCCTGCGCTCGTTTCCATCTACCACCCACGAATGACGACCTCTCCCCACCACCAACACCACACACACCTTTCCAGCCCTGGCAAACCCCCGACCAAGCGCCCCGTCCTTGCGCCTAGTTTCTACCGCGGGATCCGAATCTGCAGCACCAAAGAACCGGAAAGCATTCTGCCCCCCCCACCCCACCCTCCCTTCACCTCCTCCACCCAATGGCCCTGGAGAGAGAGAGAGAGAGATCAGCGCGGTGGGCTCGCTTGTCCTTCCCCTCCCGAGTTGGGTTGGCCAAGGCTGCCCCGAGGAGGGAAGGTACCCACCCGGTCTTCCTCCTCCTCCCCGTTGGAAAACTTCGCTGCGTCGGGATGGAGGGGAGCGATCCAAAGAGAGATTGGGGGGGGAAGAGACCCCCACAGCTCTTCTCTGGGGAGGGAGAGACCCCCACAGCTCTTCTCTCGGGGGGGGGAAGAGACCCCCACAGCTCTTCTCTGGGGGGGAAGAGACCCCCACAGCTCTTCTCTGGGGGGGAAGAGACCCCCACAGCTCTTCTCTCGGGGGGAGGGAAGAGACCCCCACAGCTCTTCTCTCGGGGGGAGGGAAGAGACCCCCACAGATCTTCTCTGGGGGTGGGGAAGAGACCCCCACAACTCTTCTCTGGGGGGGGAAGAGACCCCCACAGCTCTTCTCTGGCGGGGGAAGAGACCCCCACAGCTCTTCTCTGGGGGGGAAGAGACCCCCACAGCTCTTCTCTGGGGGGGGAAGAGACCCCCACAGCTCTTCTCTGGGGGGGGAAGAGACCCCCACAGCTCTTCTCTCGGGGGGAGGGAAGAGACCCCCACAGATCTTCTCTGGGGGTGGGGGAGAGACCCCCACAACTCTTCTCTGGGGGTGGGGAAGAGACCCCCACAACTCTTCTCTGGGGGGGCGGGAAGAGACCCCCACAGCTCTTCTCTCCGGGAGGGGGGAAGAGACCCCCACAACGGGGACAGGGGACAGAGGGAAGCGGCGACGGAGCTTAAAACGGAGTTTACCTGGAGTCCTGCGAAGCCTGGAGCGGCGGCCCCCCGCCCGCCTGCCTGCCTGAGACTCAACCGGGGGGGAGGTGGCTGGCGGGCCGGGAGAGGCTCCCTTCTCTGCCCGGGCCCGCCGCTCATCGACTCCCGCCTGCCTGCCAGCCGGGCTCCCTTTGGAAGCCGAGCGGAGGGGGACTAGCGCGCCCCCCGCCTCCAGGTTGAGGAGGGAAGGGCGGGCGGGCAGGCAAGCGCCTCCCTCCCTCCCCAGACCCTCTCCCACCCCCCCACCCCCCCATCCCTCCACCCAGAGCTCGGGATCGCCCCCCCCACCCAAACCGACCGGCTTTTTCTTGGGAGGGGGGGTCTTACCGCGGGAGAAGCGAGCCTGGCATCCGTGGGGATGGGGAACCTCGCCGGGGTTGGGGGCGGCATGAAAAGAAGAGGAAGGGGCGGAGGGAGGGAAGAAAAAACGTCTCTGCGCCTCGCAGGGCAGGAGCTGCGCGGCTCTAAGGAACCCGCGCGGGGCTAAAGCAGCGCAGAGTTAACCCTTTGCTGACCGTGCCCTGGGTGGGGTGGGGTGGAGTGGGGGGCGAGGGCCTCGTATGCTGGGCAGCCGCGGGACGGACCACCGGGCAAAGGAGCGTCCGATGGAGAAAGGATCGCCTGGCTTAGCGCCGCATCATTTTCCAAGCCAGCCTCGCTCGGAGTTGTTGCGCCTTTGCCGCGGTCCACACGTTCCCTGCGGCGCTTCAAAGGAGCGGCGTTCTCGGACACGCATGGAAAACCGGGCCCCGGGGGGGAGGGGGCGTCCCAGCTTTCTTTTGCCGATGGAGCACCTGAGCCTGGCTAGCTTGTCGGTCCGAAAGGTCGGCTTGTTCTCCTGCGTAAAGCAAGGGGTTGGACTAGATGACCTCTAAGTTCCCACCCAAGTCCTATTTCTCAGGGATGAAATCCAGCAGGTTCTGATGACAGGTTCTGGAGAACCGGTAGCAGAAATTTTGAGTTTAAGTTCAGAGAACCGGCAAATACCACCTCTGGCTGGCCCCAAGAGTGGGGTGGGAATGGAGATTTTACAATATCCTTCCCCCCCCAGGAGTGGGGAGGGAATGGGGCTTTTGCAGTATCCTTCCCCTGGAGTGGGGTGGGAACGGAGATTTTGCAGTATCCTTTCCCTGCCACGCCCATCAAGCCACGCCCACAGAACCAGTAGTAAAAAAAAAAATTGGATTTCACCACTGCTATTACTGTTACTGGATCTCTCTCTCTCTCTCTCTCTCTCTCTCTCTCTCTCTCTCTCTCTCTCTCTCTCTCTCTCTCTCTCTCTCTCTCTCGCCTCAACGATCGACCGATCGCCTGTCGGGCCAACGACGGATTCGCAGCAAAGAAAATCGCCCTCTGGGGGTGGGGGAGGGAGGGGGTGACCCGGCCCGACCAAGCAGCCCCCTTCCACCACCACCACCCCAAAAAAACACCTGTTTTCTCACCCAGAAGAGCACCCCTCTAATTCTCTCGCTCGGCTCCCGCTGTCTGCTCCGGGAGCAGCCACGCTTCTCTGGCTCACCTCGGGGTCTCCTTTCCACCGAGAAATATCCGCATCTCCCTCTCTTTTTCCTTGCCTTCTGCCGGAGGCTGGTCTGTCTGCCCCTCCGGGTGAGATCAACGGCCCAGGGTCGCCTCGGGCATCCCCTGCAGGGAGGAGGCTTCAGGTCCGGAGGGCGGGGGGGGGGCGGGGGGACGAGAGTGGGAGGCGAATAGAGCCATATAGCATCTTCTAAGAAGCAATCTGGGTCTTCCCCTTCATTTAGACATGCAGAAGGCACGGACCTAATTAATTAATTAATTAATTAATTAATTAATTAATTTAATTAATTAATTAATTAATTAATTTGATTTATATGCCGCCCTTCTCCGGAGATTCAGGGCGGCTTACAATGTGCTCAGCAATAGCCTTCATCCTTTTGTATATTTATACAAAGTCACCTTATTGCCCCCACAATCCGGATCCACAATTTACCTACTACCTTAGAAAGGATGGAAGGCTGAGTCAACCTTGAGCCTTGGCGAGATTCGAACCTGCAGTAATTGCAGGCAGCTGTTCTTTAATAACAGGGTGCTTTAGACCACTGTACTACCAAGGCTCTATTTATTTATTTATTTTATTCAATTTGTATACCGCCCTTCTCCTAGTGGACTCAGGGCGGTGCACAGCCAAAACTAAAACACGTACCGATACAAAATTTAAAATTTTTTAAAAGAATTTCATAACTTTGGCCCCCAAAATTTAAAACATTCAAACTAAAACCCATTGACAATTTAAAAAAACTAAAAAAGCCAGCCCTGCTTGATGGAAAAGAAAAGTTTTTAGGGCACGGCGAAAGACCCGGAGATCCGATATCCTTGTATCTCTGGGGGCAACTTGTTCCAGAGGGCAGGAGCTGCCACAGAGAAGGCCTTCCCCCTGGGGGTCGCCAGCCGACACTTCCTGGCTGACGGCACCCTGAGGAGGCCCTCTCTGTGGGAACATACTGGTCGGTGGGAGGCTATCGGCGGCAGAAGGCGGTCCTGCAAATACCCAGGTCCTATGCCATGGAGCGCTTTAAAGGTGATAACCAACATTTTGAAGCTCACCGGAAGACCACCGGAAGCCAATGCAGCTCACGCAGGAGAGGTGTCACATGGGAGCGGCCCCTCGCTCCCATAATCCCCTGCCCGGCCGCAGGGTCTATTTTTCCCCTTAACCATCATTGCTTTGCCAACCGAGCTGACATCTGGCAGGAAGCTGCGACAGGCACCTGAGCCAGAGACAGGTGACGAAGCCTAGTGGTTAGAGTTAGGGCCAACGCAACCCAAGCTCAAAGGAATGGCTTTGGAATCTCTCTCTTTCTCTCAGCCCACCCCCACCTTGCAGGGTTGTTGTTTTGCAGAGAAAAACGAGGGAGAGAGGGGAATGCTAGATACTTCGCCCGACCCTCGGGGAGGTAAATCTGATGCTGGGTAATACCCACGCCCTATGGACACGAACGCGTCTTGCTGGAGGAAATTTTTCCAAAACGATGTACTAAACCTGACTTATGTCATCGAATTTATCCTATTTCATGAGTAGCCACCCCGATTCTTAAACAGATATGATCGTCAACCCAAATCAACCCGCGTGGGTGCTTTCCAAGGCGTCAGTCGAAGTACTGATGGGGAGGAACCCGGGCGAATAACCCCCGCCTCCCAGGCTGTGGAGGATTAGAACCCAGATCTCCTCTCTCTTAATCCAGGACCTTCCTTCTCACCCCAACTCCGGCTCCATTGTCAGATCAGGGCAGTGGTGAAATCCATTTTTTTTTTACTACCGGTTCTGTGGGCATGGCTTGGTGGGCCTGGTGTGGCTTGGTGGGCGTGGCAGGGGAAGGATACTGCAAAATCTCCATTTCCATCCCATTCCAGGGAAAGGATACTGCAGAATCCCCATTCCCTCCCCACTCCTGGGAGAAGGATATTGCAAAATCCCCATTCCCACCCCACTCCTGGGGGAAGCATATTGCAGAATCTCCATTCCCGCCCCACTCTGGAGCCAGTCAGAGGTGGCATTTGCTGGTTCTCCGAACTGCTCAAAATTTCCGCTACTAGTTCTCCAGAACCTGTCAAAACCTGCTGGATTCCACCCCTGGATCAGGGCCACCGCAAATATTAAAAGGCTTGACTGTTGACACTGTAGACAATTGCCATTAATTTAAGCAGGTTTTTTTTTTTTACAATTACTTTGCCATTAAACTCTGAAAAATGAAGATGATCCTTTGTTGTTTGTCACATTTCTGATGCTTAATTCAAGGAGGATATGTTTAATAGGTCCCTTAGAAACATTTCTCAAAGCAGAGAAGATTCATGCTTTCATTTAAAGGGAGCAAGATATCTTTTTTTCAGAGGTATTCTTCATTTTACTTCTTCTACCCCGTCTTCCTCCCAAATACAACTTCCTATGTTTGCTGGGTCCAAAAATTAGAATTCTCCGAACCATTTATACAGTAGTGACCAAAATTGTGGAAATCTTTTGGGAAAAGTGTATTTTCTAAAACTAGCTAATAACACCACTTTCTTTCTTTCTTTCTTTTTTTTTTTTTTTTGGAGTAGTGCCATAAAATTATGTATCAATGAAAAGATAATTTAATCAAGGATGTAATGCAATCACTTTTATGAAGGATTTGCTATTAGAATAGCAGTTACGGTGTAAAGAAGAAAAGTGAAACACATAGAAAAAACGAGATATACAAAAATGATCACCATAGAAAAAATGAGATATACAAAAATTATCACCATGTCAATTAATACTTAGTTGGGGTAACCTTTAGCATGAATGACGGCCTTACAACGTCTTCCCATGGAGGGAACCAAGTCTTTTAGTTCTGCAGCTCTTATAATGTGGAACCAAGATTGAATGATGGCTTCTATTAACTGGGTTTTATTGCTGGGTCGCTTCTGACTAATAAGTTTCTTTAGTCAGCTCCATAGATTTTCAATTGGGTGAAGGTCTGGGCTATTCCCAGGCCATTCCAGCAATGGAATATGATTATCCTGAAACTCCAAAAAAATAAAAAATAAAAAAAAGTGGTGTTATTAGCCATCAAACCTCAAAAATACACTTTTTCCCCAAAGGTTTCCACAATTTTGGCCACTACTGTATCTAGCTCACTCCCCTACTCGAACCTTATCTGAGAATTAGGATTATATTCCTCTTTACAGCCCAAAAAACTTAATCATTAGAGGGAAGAAAAGGTTTTGCAAAAATTCCCAATTCCACCGGTTTTCTTTGGCCTTTCTTTAGAAATCTTTTTTTCTTTCTTTCCCAGATTGTAAAAATTCTGGGTAACTTTGAAGTAGCAGCAAAAAGAAAGATCGGAAACTTCCACTTTTGTTTTACCAAAAAGAATCGGGAAGAATCCGATATTTTGCAGTCCAGATCCGCCTGTCTCATCTAAGGGGCGGAAAGCAATATTTGGCTAATGTGGGGAGTCTCCCCCCACCCCACCCCAGAGAAGTTTCGTAACCAGATCCGCAGCCTTTAAGATGAGTCTGTTTTCCACCCCCTGCAAGGACGAATAACAACCGAAGGATTTTCCTTTGCGTCAGCTGTAAATAAAAGGAAACCCTGGTTATCGTACAATTTATGCACTAAGGCAGTGGTGAAATCTAAAATTTGTTACTACCAGTTCTGTGGGCGTGGCTTGGTGTGTGTGGGGGGTTTAATGTGACTGGGTGGGCGTGGTCAATTTTTTTTTTTTACTTTTAAAACCATTTTTTCTGCAACCTCTTCAAAAGGCTCTGACGATCCCAGCTGAGTTGCCTGATCGGCAGAGCCTTTTTTTTCTTTTAAATGCCTCTGACGATCCAAGCTGAGTTGCCTGATCAACAGAGCCTTTTTTTTCTTTTAAATGCCTCTGACGATCCAAGCTCAGTTGCCTGATCAACAGAGGCTTTTTTTTCTTTTAAATGCCTCTGCCGATCTAAGCTGAGTTGCCTGATCAGCAGAGGCTTTTTTTTCTTTTAAATGCCTCTGCCGATTTAAGCTGCCTGATCGGCAGAGCCTTTTTTTTCTTTTAAATGCCTCTGATGATCCAAGCTCAGCTGCCTGATCAACAAAGGCTTTTTTTTCTTTTAAATGCCTCTGTCGATCCAAGCTGAGTTGCCTGATCGTCAGAGGCTTTTTTTCTTTTAAATGCCTCTGCCGATCCAAGCTGAGTTGCCTGATCGGCAGAGGCTTTTTTTTCTTTTAAATGCCTCTGACGATCCAAGCTGAGTTGCCTGATCAGCAGAGGCTTTTTTTCTTTTAAATGCCTCTGACGATCCAAGCTGAGTTGCCTGGATCGTCAGAGGTATTTAAAAGAAAAAAGCCTCTGATGATCGCTCGGCTCAGCTGGGCATGGTGGGGGGGGCAGGGATTTTTGCTACCGGTTCTCCGAACCACCCGCCTCCATCGCTACCGGATCGGGTGATCCAGTTCGAACCGGGAGCATTTCACCCCTGCACTAAGGACCATGCCCAAGAGAATAGAATAGAATAGAATTTTTTTTTATTGGCCAAGTGTGATGGGACACACAAGGAATTTGTCTTGGTGCATACGCTCTCAGTGCACATAAAAGGGAAAAAAAGGACCACGTCCAAGAGTTGATCTTCTTAAGAATTTAGAAGATTACATCCAACCTTAGAACGAAGGTGAAATTTCTTGACCGTGAGGATGATTAATCGATGGAGTCATTTGCCTGCCGGAGTTTGTGGGTCTGCTCCTTCATTGGAGGTTTTTCCAAAATAGACTGAAACAACCAATTTGATGTCTAGGAGGATATAAAAGCCTCCTGCCTTGAACAGGGGTTGAGCTAGATGACCTCAGAGGTCTCTTCCAGCCCTACGATTTTGTGTTTTATCCCTCGGATTCTATGTTTCTGGGCTTCTCATTTCTAATTTGCCAGCCCACCTTTGCAAACATTCCTCCTCCTTCTTCTCATCTTTTAGTTAGGGTTGAGGGGTTATCTTTATACGTTTTATTTCATTCACGGTGTTCGTAGGTTTTGCACAATGTCATCTTTCTAATGTTGTAAACCAGCCAGAGTTATCCTGGGGTAAGTTGGGCGATCAATTAATGCTTATGAAATGAATAATACATTTTTAAAAAATTATTTAATTAAATCGATTGTGTTTCTGGGGATTTCTGAACACACTAAACGAATGCCTTGAATGAAAAAGGGAAAATTATTCTGGGGAGGAGGGAAACAGGGCACATAGGGTCTCTCGTGCGGGTGAGGGATTGGACTGAGGATCTCTAGGGACCCTTCCAGCTCTATTATTCTTTCTATGATCACGTGGTATCCATCAGAGGTGGGTTTCAGCAGGTTCTGACCAGTTCTGGAGAACCGGTAGCAGAAATTTTGAGTAGTTCAGAGAACCAGTAATAAAAATTCTGACTGGCCCCGCCCCCATCTATTCTCTGCCTCCCGAGTTCCAGCTGATTGGGAGGAAATGGAGATTTTGCAGTAACCTTCCCCTGGAGTGGGGTAGGAATGGAGATTTTACAGTATCGTGCCCCTGGAATGGGGTAGGAATGGAGATTTTACAGTATCCTTCCCCTGGAATGGGGTAGGAATGGAGATTTTACAGTATCCTTCCCCTGGAGTGGGGTAGGAATGGAGATTTTACAGTATCCTTCCCCTGGAGTGGGGTAGGAATGGAGATTTTACAGTATCCTTCCCCTGCCATGCCCACCAAGCCACGCCCACCAAGCCATGTCACGCCCACCAAGCCACACCCACAGAACCGGTAGTAAAAAATTGTGAAACCCACCACTGCTATCTATCCAATAGAACAGCACAGCACAGCACAGCACAGCACAGAACAGAACAGAACAGAACAGAACAGAACAGAACTGAACAGATTTCTTTACAGGCAGTCCTCGATTTACAACAGTTCACTTAGTGACCGTTTGAAGTTACAACGGCACTCAAAAAAAGTGACTTATGAGCATTTTTCACACTCGTGACCATTGCAGCATCCCCGTGGCCATGTGATTTGTATTCAGATGCTTGATAACTGACTCAGATTTACGACGGTTGCAGTGTCCCCGGGGTCATGTAAGAAGGCCCTTTTGGGACCTTCTTACCTGTATTGGACAACTGTGATTGGATGCACGAGGAATTTGTCTCCGGTGCAAAAACCTACAAATTTGTCTCTCTCAGCAAAAACATACAAACAACATAAAGCCCAAAGGAAACGTGGAACGGTACAAGGAAGTCCTCGACTTAACGACCACAACTGACCCTAAAAATTATGCTGTTAAGTGAGAAACTTGTTAAGTGAGTGTTGACCTATTTTACGACATTTCTGGCCACAGGTGTTAAGGGAATCACTGAGGTTGTTAAGTTAGTCACACGGTTGGGAAGTGAATCTGGCTTCCCTATGGACGTTGCTGATCAGAAGGTCACAAAAAGGGGATCACGTGAACAACCCCCCCCATCTCTCCCCCCTCCCCCCCCGGATGCTGCAACCGTCATAGGTGTGAACCGGTTGCCAAGCGTCTGAATTCCGATCACGTGATTGTGGGGATGCTGGAAAGGTTGTAACTGTGAAAAAACAGTCGTAAGTCGCTTTCTTCCGTGCCGTTGCAACTTGGGACGGTCACTAAATGAACAGTTGTAAGTCAAGGACTACCTGTATAGGATCTCCTACCCATAGGCGAAGGATTGACCTAGAAGACCTCCAAGGTCCCTTCTAACCTTATTATTCTATATTCTAAACTGGGTGTCAGCAATCTGCGGCTCTGGAGCCGTATGCGGCTCTTTGGGCCCTCTGCTGTGACTCCCTGTCGGATGATTCCACCACTGGCTGGACCCACCCCTCGCCCTCCCCTCCCAGTCACTCCTCACCTGGTCTGAGAAGGTAAGGGCAACGGTGGGGGATGGAGAAGCAGTTGGGGTAGAGACAGAGAGATACAGAGAGAGGGGGAGAGAGGCGGGGAGGGAGAGAGAGAGAGAGATGTCAAAAGGGTTTTGTGGTTCCCAGTGTTTTTTAATAACCGGTTTTCTGCCCTAATGACTGGCTGGATAGGCGTGGCTGGGGGGGTCACGTGACTGGTGAAAGTGAGTGACGTCGAGTTGGCCACGCCCACCCAGGTTTTGTGGCTCCCGGTGTTTTCTTTTCAGTGGGAAACGGGCCCAAATGCCTCTGGGTGTTTAAGGTTGCAGACCCCTGTTCTAAACTGTCCCATTTTAAAAATCCTGGTTTGCACCCTTCCATCCCATTCCGATGTAAAGGGCCAGGCGCTGGGAAGACTTGTGCTACCAAGGGTGGCTGAGCAGGAAGGACGGCAACCGATCACAAGAGAGGCAGCGCCTAGAGGGGCTCTCAAAGAAGGGTGAGTGCTTCCCAGGACAAACTCTGCCCTTCCTGCCTGCCCTCAAGCAGGGAGTCACACACCCCTCTTCGGGGAAGCGGGGGGGTCCCCAGACTTGCACAGGAAGAGATTCCAAATCAGATCCGTGGGGAAAACTTGGCCTTTGTTTATTTGTAAACAAATGTCTCAGTGGTGGGGTTCAAATTTTTTTTACTGCTGGTTGTGTGGGCGTGGCTTGGTGGCCGTGGCAGGGGAAGGATACTGTAAAATCTCCATTCCCTCCCCACTCCAGGGGAAGGATATTGCAAAATCCCCATTTCCTCCCGATCAGCTGGGACTCGGGAGGCAGAGAATAGATGGGAGCGGGGCCAGTCAGAGGTGGTATTTACCGGTTCGCTGAACTACTCAAAATTTCCGCTACCGGTTCTCCAGAGCTGGTCAGAACCTGCTGAAACCCACCTCTCTGAAATGACTTCCATTTCAGCTTTAAATTTAATCACGTTTCATTTTAATTTCAATTTGTGGATTGGAGCTGATTTTGGGGAGGGGGGGGTGCCTTGAAAAAGGAAGTTTAGCAAATATTTACGGAGATTCTCGGTCATCCAGGTTGTCCCAAAGCTGCTTTTTTCAAGAGGCAGCTGGACTTTCTTCTTTTTTCTTTGAAGACGTTTCACTTCGAATCCAAGAAGCTTCTTCACTTCTGACTGAATGTTGGTCGGAAATGGAAGGATTTATACTCTTTGCAGACAGCCGAGGACAAGATTCAGCAGTCCGTCTGCATTTAAGAGACAAAGGCTGCTCTTTTGAAGACAAAAAACTCCACATTTTGGACAGAGGACGGCTGGTTTGAGAGAGGGGTCAAAGAGTTATAGTTATAGTTTATTATATTTATATACCGCCCCCTCTCCTGAGGCACTCGGGGCGGTGAACAGCCAGCAAATAAAATACACAGATACAAAATTTAAAACAGTATTAAAATCCAATTAAATCTATTTGGCCCATAGTTGAAACCCCTATATTAAAACCCTTAATTTTTTAAAACAATTCTTTTTAAAAAGAGTAGGTCAGGCCAGCCTGGCTTGATGAAACAAAAACATCTATAGGGCAGTTTGGAAAGCCCGAAGGTCAGGGATCCACCATATCTCTGGGGGCAACTCGTTCCAGAGGGTAGGTGCCCCCACAGAGAATGCTCTTCCCCTGGGGGCTGCCAGCCGGCATTGTCTGGACGACGGCACCCTGAAGAGGCCCTCTCTGTGGGAGCGTACTGGTCAGTGGGAGGCTACTGGTGGCAGAAGATATTCTTGTAAGTACCCGGGTCCTAAGAGGACATCTTTGTCAAAATTGAACAGCCCTCCCTCCACAGAGGGGGAAGGATATGACATCCTCTTATCTCCAATCTACAACACAGTCCTTTCAGCAGTTCCAAGAAGGATCCATACCTATTTGCACCACTCAGGTGACCCTGAGGACACAGCCTCCAGGTGGCCACAATAACCCTCTAAAAGGATGCGAATGACCAGCTGTCTGCAAGGAATATAAATCCTTGAATTAATTTGGGAAGGCCCCAGGGGTGGGGCTGCTGGGGGTTTGCAGGGGTTCGGGAGAACCTCTAGCTAAGGTTCTGTGCAGTTCTGAGAACCCCCAAATCCAACTGTCTGGCCCCGCCCTCCCCACCCCTCCCAGGAGTCCCCCACGTGGCCCGTTTTGGATGCAGGTAAGTGCAGGGCACACATGGAGGCTCAGGGGGTGAGAAACGGGCCTACAGGAAGTTCAGGAAGGCCAGAAATGGGCCCAGTCTCCAGAGGGCCTCCGGAGCCTGGGGAGGCTATTTTTAGCCCTCCTGGATGCTCGAGGAAAGCCTCCAGATCCTAGGGAGCAGGGGTAGGTTCTAAATTTTTTTACTACCGGTTCTGTGGGCGTGGTTTATTTTGTGGTGTGGCTTGGAGGTCATGTGACTAGGTGGGCGTGGCTAGCTGGTCAGAGTCATTTCTGGAAGGTCCTCGCACTTACGACCAGTCCTCGCACTTACGACCCGACTCATTTGTTTGCTTTTAACACTGATCAGCTGTAGGACGGCCCTTTGAAGCCCCGCGGCAAGAGTTTAAACAGTTTTTTTTTTCCCTCTAGTCATCAGCTGGGACTCAGGAGGCAGCAATAGATTGGGGGTGGGACCAAATAAAAGGTAAGAATAATGTGGGTGGGGGGGGATGGGAGGGCGGGGGGGAGAACCGGTTCAGTGACATCATATCGTCACCACTACCGGCTCAGCCGAACCGGACCAAACCGGGAGGAACCCACCACTACTAGGGAGGGCAAAAATGCCGCCCCTGCCATGGTGCAGGAGGCCGACCAGGCCACGCCCACCATGGACACACCCACCCAGCAACCGGGCAGAGAACCCCTTGCTAAAATTTCTGAAGCCCACCCCTGGAAGGCTCCTGTCGGAGAAGAACATGATACGGCACCCAGTCGGTGGATCGTGCAACAGGCAATTTTAATGCATGCCGATTAGTGTAGATTCAAAGTGACCATCAAGTTATTCTAAGCCTAAGAGGGAAAAGCCAGCCAGTCAGGATAAAAGTTTCTTTAAAGCTGGCAAAACTGTTGCTGGCTCAAAGAATTGGGGTTCTTCTTTAGCGAAGGGTTGGCTTTCGCAATAGCACCACTCCGTGGCGGAAAAACTGCACTGAGAGGGAAACGTTGGCCTGTTCGTGCATTGCACCGAACACATTTCTGCAGCACAAAGCTGTGCGGAATAAAGAATAAGAGTCGGAAGGGACCTTGGAGGTCTTCTAGTCCAACCCTTTGCTCAGAGAGGAGACTCTGTACCTTCCCAGACAAATGACTATCTGTGCTTGAGCAGGAAAGTTGAATTAGAAGACTTCTAAATTGTGTTCTGACTCTGTTATTCTGTTCAGTTATTTCTTCTTTAAAAACTTCCAGTGATGAAGCGCCCACAACTTCAGGAGGCAAACTGTCCCACTGGTTCTTTGTTCTCATTGCCAGGAAATTTCTCCTTAGTTCCTTAGGAAGGAGGTTGTCTAAAGTTGTCTGAAGGTTGAACATTGCAATTGGACTATTATTATTATTATTATTATTATTTGTTTAGAGAAGAGGAGAGGAGAGGAGAGGAGAGGAGGGAAGGGAAGGGAAGGGTAGGGTAGGGTAGGGTAAGCTGAGAGGAGAGGAGAGGAGAGGAGAGGAGAGGAGAGGAGAGGAGAGGAGAAGAGAAGAGAAGAGAAGAGAAGAGAAGAGAAGAGAAGAGAAGAGAAGAGAAGAGAAGAGAAGAGAAGAGAAGAGAAGAGAGAGAAGAGAAGAGAAGAGAAATAGAAAGGAAGGGAAGGGAAGGGAAGGGAAGGGAAGGGAAGGGAAGGGAAGGGAAGGGAAGGGAAGGGAAGGGTAGGGAGGGTAGGGTAGGGTAGGGTAAGCTGAGAGGAGAGGAGAGGAGAGGAGAGGAGAGGAGAGGAGAGGAGAGGAGAAGAGAAGAGAAGAGAAGAGAAGAGAAGAGAAGAGAAGAGAAGAGAAGAGAAGAGAAGAGAAGAGAAGAGAAGAGAAATAGAAATGAAGGGAAGGGAAGGGAAGGGAAGGGAAGGGAAGGGAAGGGAAGGGAAGGGAAGGGAAGGGAAGGGAAGGGAAGGGAAGGGTAGGGTAGGGTAGGGTAAGCTGAGAGGAGAGGAGAGGAGAGGAGAGGAGAGGAGAGGAGAGGAGAGGAGAGGAGAGGAGAGAAGAGAAGAGAAGAGAAGAGAAGAGAAGAGAAGAGAAGAGAAGAGAAGAGAAGAGAAGAGAAGAGAAATAGAAAGGAAGGGAAGGGAAGGGGAGGGGAGGGAAGGGAGAGGAGAGGAGAGGAGAGGAGAGGAGAGGAGAGGAGAAGAGAAGAGAAGAGAAGAGAAGAGAAGAGAAGAGAAGAGAAGAGAAGAGAAGAGAAGAGAAGAGAAGAGAAATAGAAATGAAAGGAACGGAACGGAACGGAACGGAACAGAACAGAACAGAACAGAACAGAACAGAACAGAATAGAATAGAATAGAATAGAATAGAATAGAATAGAATAGAATAGAGTTGGAAGGGACCTGCATAGGCAGGAAACCCTGTACCATTTCTGACAAATGGTTGTCCAACCTCTTCTTAAAAGCTTCCAGTTATGAAGCAGCCACAACTTCTGGAGGCAAGTTGTTCCACAGATTAATTGTTCTAAGTGCCAGGAAATTTCTCCTGAGTTCCTTAGGATGGTGGTTGTCTGAAGGTTGAAGATTGCAACTGGACTACTTTAAAAAAAAAAGACCAGTCCAGAAAGCTTGTGGGACGTGGTGGCTCAGTGACTAAGATGCTGAGCTTGTTGATTGAAAGGTCGGCAGTTCAGCGGTTCGAATCCCTAATGCTGCGTAACAGGGTGAGCTCCCATTACTTGTCCCAGCTTCTGCCAACCTAGCAGTTTGAAAGCACGTAAAAAATGCAAGTAGAAAAATAGGGACCACCTTTGGTGGGAAGGGAACAGCGTTCTGTGCGCCTTTGGCATTTAATCATGCCGGCCACATGACCACGGAGACGTCTTCGGACAGCACTGGCTCTTCGGCTTTGAAATGGAGATGAGCACCGTCCCTTAGAGTCGGGAACGATTAGCACATATGTGCGAGGGGAACCTTTATCTTTACCTTTAAAGAAAGCTTATTTGTCTCTTGAGGGACAATATGCAGATCAAGAAGCAGCAGTGAGAACTGGACACCAAACTACTGATTGGTTCAAAATTGAGAAAGGAGTCCAGCAAGGCTGTATAAGGTCGCCCTGCCTATTTAACTGCCTATTATATGCAGAGCACATAATGAGAAAGGCGGGGCTAGATGAATCACAAATTGGAATTAAGATTGCCGGGAGAAATATCAACAACCTCAGATATGCAGATGATACCACTCTAATGGCAGAAAGTGAAGAGGAACTAAAGAGCCTCTTGATGAGGGTGAAGGAGGAGAGTGCAAAAGCTGGCTTGAAACTCAACATTAAGAAAACTAAGATCAGGGCATCCGGCCATCTCAATTCCTGGCAAATAGGTGGGGTGTCAGGTTTCGAGGTCATCTCAAATAAATTGCATTTCAAACAAAGTCTTTGAAGAAAAACTCCTATTTATTAAGCACAACATTCTAAATCCAACTCCATCGAAGCCAACACTGACTTCCAGACCCAAAACCCCCCCTTTCCGTTCTCCACTCCCCTGCACTCATTGGCCATCTTCCAAGTCATTCTACCCCTAATCTACTGCTCCAGCTCAAAGGAATTTCCCCCCTCCCATCCCATCTCCTAGGGGATATTATCTCCAGGGAAAATAAATAGGTGAAAAGTCAAACGTCCCTTTCCAGACGCCTCCGCTTCTCCTTCTTATGTCAGCACTAGATGCAGCTTGAAGTGCTGACATGGGAAAGAAATGGAGGTAGTGACCCATTTTATTTTCCTGGACTCCAAGATCACCGCAGATGAGGACTACAGCCAAGAAATTAAAAGACGCTTGCTCCTGGGGAGGAAAGCTATGACAAATCTAGACAGCATACTAAAAAGCAGAGACATCACCCTGCCAACAAAAGTGTGTATAGTCAAGGCTATGGTTTTCCCAGTTGCAATGTATGGCTGTAAAAATCGGAGTATAAGGAAGGCTGAGTGCCAAAGAATTGAGACCTTTGAACGATGGTGCTGGAGAAGACTCCTGAGAGTCCCTTGGACTGCAAGGTGATCAAACCGGTCAGTCCTAGAGGAGATCAACCCTGACTGCTCTTTAGAAGGCCAGATCCTGAAGAGGAAACTCAAATACTTTGGCCACCTAATGAGAAGGAAGGACTCACTGGAGAAGAGCCTAATGCTGGGAAAGATTGAGGGCAAAATAAGAAGGGGACGACAGAGAACAAGGTGGCTGGATGGCGTCACTAAAGCAGTCGGCGTGAGCTTAAATGGACTCCAGAGGATGGTAGAGGACAGGAAGGCCTAGAGGAACGTTGTCCATGGTGTCGCGATGAGTCGGACACGATTTTGCGACTATCAACAACAACAAAGAAAGCTTCCTTTGTTTTGAAGAGTGACTCTCAAATGGTGACAAAAATAATATTCAACCGTCAGAAACATTTCCAAATCTCAGGAAAGCATCATGTCTGAAATTGCAATCAGCTGTGATCCTTTCTAAATCAAGAGCAAATTAATTACTGTTCTTTCCAGGGAACTTCAAATGAGTTGGTGTATTTCTTTGGAAGATAATTGCCTAAGCTCAACCTGGAAGATTTTAATTTTAATTGAGCCAAATCTCTGAACTTCCTTGGAAGCCCGCGAGCATACCCTGTACTTGTATCTCACTTCTTCGTTCATTTTTTTTTCTTCCCAATTTGGTTCACATGCCACTCAATCAAAACCCCAAAAACCCCAAAAATAAAATTGTAAAATTATCAGGACAAATAAATAGCCTATTAAAGAAAAAGAAAGAAAAAACAACCCTCATAACTTCCTCCGCTTCCCTAAAGGGTTATAAATAATTTTGTCTCCAACTCGGATGGTGACATTCCTTCAGATAAGGAATTCAGAGGGGACCAATATTCCTTTCCGAACGGGGTAGCGAAGGTAAATGAATACCATCCCGGGTTCAGTTGCCACAATCAGTCTCTTGAAATGCCAAACCTCCCATTTGGTCAATCCAGATCTACCCTTGAAGTATCTCCTTGCCTCCAGGAACACAGGGGAGCAGTGTGTATGGGCTGGAAAGGGGCTAAGACAGAGGTGAAATTCAAATTTTTTTACTACCGGTTCTGTGGGCGTGGCTTGGTGGGCATGGTGTGCCTTGGTAGGCGTGGCAGGGGAAGGATACTGCAAAATCCCTATTCCCTCCCCACTCCGGGGGAAGGATATTGCAAAATCTCCATTCTCTCCCCACTCTTGGGGGAAGGATGTTGCAAAATCCCCATTCCCTCCCCACTCTTGGGGGAAGGATGTTGCAAAATCCCCATTCCCTCCCCACTCCTGGGGGAAGGATACTACAAAATCGCCATTCCTTCCCCACTCCTGGGGGAAGGATACTGAAAAATCCCCATTCCCTCCCCACTCCTGGGGGAAGGATACTGCAAAAACCCCATACCCTCCCCACTCCTGGGGGAAGGATACTCCAAAATCCCCATTCCCTCCCCACTCCTGGGGGAAGGATACTGCAAAAACCCCATACCCTCCCCACTCCTGGGGGAAGGATACTCCAAAATCCCCATTCCCTCCCCACTCCTGGGGGAAGGATACTGCAAAAACCCCATACCCTCCCCACTCCTGGGAGAAGGATATTGCAAAATCCCCATTCCCTCCCCATTCCCGGGGGAAGGATACTCCAAAATCCCCATTCCCTCCCCACTCCTGGGGGAAGGATACTGAAAAATCCCCATTCCCTCCCCACTCCTGGGGGAAGGATATTGCAAAATCTCCATTCCCACCCCACTCCTGGGGGAAGGATATTGCAAAATCCCCATTCCCTCCCCACTCCTGGGGGAAGGATACTGAAAAATCCCCATTCCCTCCCCACTCTGGGGCCAGCCAGAGGTGGTATTTGGCAGTTCTCTGAACTACTCAAAATTTCTGCTACCGGTTCTCCAGAACCTGTCAGAACCTGCTGGATTTCACCTCTGGGCTAAGAGTTTTTAAAAAAGCAACTATCGGTTTAAGGCTAAATCAGGGAGTCTCCAAACTGAGCAACCTGAAGACTTGTGGACTTCAACTCCCAGAATTCCTCAGCTGGCTGTGGAATTCTGGGAGTTGAGGTCCACAAAGTCTTCAGGTTGCCCAGTTTGGGGAGCTCCGGACTAAATCAACGCAAGGATAAGTGAGCAAATATTACTTTGGAAAAAAATAATTAAAAAAGCAGGACTGTTCCTGTGAGGAATATTATTTACAACGCTCCTCCGAAAACTGTCTGCGAATCCTATTCTTTTATGCAAATAATTACTTAGGAAATTTGCAAACGCAAATATGTTTTCATAAGTGAAGGCTGCAAGACAATATTGCATGCATATGTATGTGATTGGAGTGGAGGGGTGGGGGGAAGCTCGTGAAAGGCCAGACATCGAAAAAGACAATAGAAAATATTTGATTTGATTTTTTAATTATTATTTTTTTAAAAAAAAAACCTTTTACAGTTGCTTCGTTTCTCGAAAAGAATAGCGTACGACGTCATGCAAATAAAAATAATGATTCTAAACGAGGCATCTGGAACCCATAACGCCGTTTCTGGTTTTAGCATCGCGCGAGAAAACGAGGCCTTTTAAAAGCTGTCCTCCGCATTGGCGCAACATACTTATGACCTTGATTGCGTCGCTCTAAAAACGATTTGGGCCTCGTTTTTATTTGCAGATCTTGCATATGCCTGGGCGCTCAAGCTTGCTTGCTTGAGAAAAGATAACACAACAGCACCAGTGGTGGGTTTAACATAATTTTACCACCGGTTCGCCGCGCACCGAAAATGTGAGCGCGCCTTCTGTGCTTTGCTCATGCTCGCGGCTTCCACGCATGCAAACAGCTTAGAAAATGTGGTTAAATAGGATGGCATGGCACCAGGGCAGGTGGGCAGGGGCGGGGTGGACCCACTTGCAGGTCACCACTACCGGTTCCCCTGAACCCAGTGGTGAAATGTAAAATTTGTTACTACCGGTTCTGTGGGCGTGGCTTGGTGAGGGGCATAATGTGACTGGGTGGGCTTGGCCAACTTTTTTTTTTTTTTTTTTTACTTTTAAAAGCATTTTTTCTACAACCTCTTCAGCCGAAAAGGTTGCAGGAAAAAAAAAATGCTTTTAGAAGCCTCTGATGATCAGGCAACTCAGCTGGGATCGTCAGAGGCTTTGAAAAGCATTTTTTTTTCTACAACCTCTTTGACTGAAAAACTGCTTTTAAAAGCCTCTGACGATCCCAGCTGAGCCGCGCGATCATCATAAGCTTTTTTTAAAACTTTTAAAAGCATTTTTTCTACAGTCTCTTTGGCCGAAGAGATTGTTAAAAAATGCTTTTAAAAGCCTCTGACGATCAGGCAACTCAGCTGGGATCGTCAGAGGCTTTTAAAATCATTTTTTTTTTCTACAACCTCTTTGACCGAAAAAAATGCTTTTAAAAGCCTCTGACGATCCCAGCTGAGCCGCGTGAACATCAGAGGCTCTTTTTTATTTTTAAAAGCTTTTTTTCAAAGTTAAAAAAACAGCCTCTGATGATCGCACGGTTCAGCTGGGCATATGGGGGGGGGGGAGCAGGGATTTTTGCTACCGGTTCACCGAACCACCCACCACCATCACTACCGGATCGGGCAATCTGGTCCGAACTGGGAGCATTTCACCCCTGCCCGAACCGGTCCAAACCTCTGAATACCACCACTGAACAGTACTGAAAATGTAATTGAACGGACAGAGATAAGGTCTAATTCCTGGAAGGTGCTTCAAAGAATTGTTTGCCACTGTAATCCTTTCGGTTCTTTATTTGTTAAGTTTGCGGCCTTCCTTTACAGGCGCATTAAATTTATAGCCTGCCATCACAAACAACACAACCTTTAGAAGGTAGGTTGGACTGAGCAAGAAGGACTGGTCACAAGTTATCCAGGGAGTTTCAGAGCTGGAAATGGACTTCCTGGTCTTAATTCAATAGCTTCACTGCTGTGCATACGCACACACAAACACACAGAGAAAGACACACAAACACACATATATCCTGCCAGAAAGAAAGAGGGAGTCAAGCTATTCTCCAAAGCACCTAAGGGAAGGACAAGAAGCAATGGGTGGAAACTAATCAAGGAGAGAAGCAACTTAGAACTAAGGAGAAATTTCATGACAGTTAGAACAATCAATCAGTGGAGCAACTTGCCTCCAGAAGTTGTGAATGCTCCAATACTGGAAGTTTCTATGAAGATGTTGGATAACTTTGTCTGAAGTGGTGTAGGGTTTCCTTCCTAAGCAGGGGGTTGGACTAGAAGACCTCCAAGGTCCCTTCCAACTCTGTTTTTCTGTTAAGACAGTATTTGACTTTTCAAAAGTAGGAAAGGGAGAACAGATTGCTTTGTAGAATGAAGATATCTCTGTAGAGGAAGCCACGGACTGAACTTGGCTATTTAAGCTCTGAAATGCGTGGAAGAACATAACTGTTCTTTACGGTTGTTTACTAACCTTTCATCAGGGAGAAGTGGCTGGTAATGTTTTCTAAAAAGAAAGAGGCATGAGGTCACAAGGATGGAGGACTTAAATTATCTGACATCTGTTGGTACTAGAAGCAAGGGTCATCCTTCCAGGAAATTCCTACTTGTCTTGATGACATGGGCAGATGTAAAAGGTAAAGGTAAAAGCTCCCCTCGCACATATGTGCTCGTCGTTCCCGACTCTAGGGGGCGGTGTTCATCTCCGTTTCAAAGCCGAAGAGCCAGCGCTGTCCGAAGACGTCTCCGTGGTCATGTGGCCGGCAGGCGCACGGAGTAGATTTTTTTATTGGCCAAGTGTGATTGGACACACAAGGAATTTGTCTTGGTGCATCTGCTCCCAGTGTACATAAAAGAAAAGATACATTCGTCAAGAATCATAAGGTACAACACTTAATGATAGTCATCTGGATTTCCCTTCTTCTCCAGGAATTCTTAACAAGAATGGATAGAAGTTCAGCCCAACACTCCTCAAACTCCATAAATATATTAGGATGTGATACATCTGTCCTAAGGGACGCTAAGTGGCTAAGACGCTGAGCTTATCGATCGAAAGGTCGGCAGTTCAGCGGTTCAAATCCTTAGTGCCGCGTAACGGGGTGAGCTCCCATGACTTGTCCCAGCTTCTGCCAACCTAGCAGTTCGAAAGCAGGTAAAAAATGCAAGTAGAAAAAATAGGGACCACCTTTGGTGGGAAGGTAACAGCGTTCCGTGCACCTTTGGCGTTGAGTCATGCCAGCCACATGACCATGGAGATGTCTTTGGACAGCGCTGGCTCTTCGGCTTTGAAACGGAGATGAGTACCGCCCTCTAGAGTCGGGAACGACCAGCACATACCTTTAGCATTAGTTTATTATTATTATTATTATTATTATTATTATTATTATTATTATTATTATTTGAATTTGTATACCACCCTACTCCCGAAGGACTCAGTTACTACATCCGTTAGGGATAACTAACTAAATAACAGAATAACAAAGTTGGAAGGGACCTTGGAGGTCTTCTACTCCAACCCCCTTCTCAAGCCGCAGACCCAAACCATTCCAGACAAGCTGGTTTAAGTCTCTTCTTAAAAACCTCCAGTGATGAAGCACCCACAACTTCTGTTCCAATGGTTAATTGTTCTCACTGTTAGGAAATGACGGGATTCTGATAATAGCTGGATACTTCCCTGTTAATGTTTATTTTTCCTATACGTCACATTGTTTGACCTAGGAGTTCTTGTAAAGTGTATTAATAAATGGTTAAACAAATATATATATATATACTGTATCGGCAAACAAGATCTCTACAATTTCTCCTAAATTAACCATCTCCTGGCTGTCCAAGGTTGGTTTCAGCTGGAACCCATTCAAGGAGGCCTCAGAATTGAACAGCAAAAGTCAAATCGTAACCCCATTGGAAGAGCACCTAGTGCTAAAACTGCCCGAAGTTTTAACTTGCTTCTTTCTCCTTCCGTTTCTTCGGCGATCTAAATTTGGTGATTTCCCTGCAGCTTCTCCGATGTCTGCTGAGGTCAGACACTAAACAGAGCATCCTGCTTGGCAGTTCAAGGGTCAGGAAAACAGTAGCGGCTGGAGAAGACATTACTTCAGTCCTCCAGGAATTAAGGGGGGGCAACTCCGAAATGGAAGGCAGTTTTTTTTTTCTTTTGAGACATTTACCAATGGTGAAATGTAAAATTTGTTGCTACCGGTTCTGTAGGCATGGCTTGGGGGGGGGGGGGGGCAGGCGGGGTGTTAATGTGACTGGATGGGCGTGGCCACTTTTTTTTTTTTTTTTTTTTTTTTTACTTTTGAAAGCATTTTTTCTACAACCTCTTCTTCCTGTGCTGGGCAAACCGGTTGCGACAGTATGTGACCTGAAATGATTCACTTTGCAAATGTGGCAAGGAAAGTCGTAAAATGGGCTAAAATGCCCTTAACAAATTTCTCACTTAACAACAACCTAAATCTGGGGCTCCGTTGTGGTCGTAAATCGAGGACTACCTGTACATGTTTCTTTGTAAGTGGTGGGTCCACGGAAGTGAATTCTATCCGTGGTTGTTCAACCAGATAAACTTTTGGATCAATAACACGCTTGATGGGAGGTACAGATGGATGAGATTAATTTATTGCACCGTCTGTTGCTCAAAGCATGCACCTGGCCCCCAAAAAATATGTGTCTACAGAAATCATAAAATAGTATGCAGTGTCTCTCTTTATTAATCTGTGTTTATATTTAGATGAGGGTGGATATTTAATTTTCTTTGGCGTTTAAAGTCATATTGTTAACCTTTGTTTGCCTTTCGTCAAAGGCTCTTTGCAAATAGGCAGAATTTATAAAGGTGGAAGTGCAGGGAGAGCAGCCAAAATAAACCCTTTTGGGTACATAAAAGGGATGAAAGAAAGTTTTCACAAGAGTATTCCATTGAACTTGTTCCTTCTGCAAGCCACTGGTGCCACCGATACAAGCTACCATCGCCCCTTCCTGGATTCCCTGGCAAAGACAAAGTAAAGTCCTACACTTAGGCAAGAAAAACCAAAAGTACACAAATAGACCAGCATGGTTTCCCTAGTACAGATCTCCTGCATGACTAGGGGGTTGGATTAGATGACCTTCAAGGTCCCTTCCAACTCTGTTACTGTTTAATGTTTAATACAATAATTGTGAGAGGGATCTTGGAAGGCTTAATGGACAACCAGTTAAATATGAGCCAACAGTGTGCAGCGGCAGACAAAAAAGCCAATGCAATCCTAAATTGCATTAACAGAGAGATATAGCCAAAATCAAGGGAAATACTAATACCACTCTATAAAGCCTTAGTAAGACCACACCTAGAATACTGCACCCAGTTTTGGTCACCGCACTATAAAAAAGATGTTGAGACTCTAGAAAAAGTGCAGAAAAGAGCAACCAGGATGATTAGGGAACTGGAGACTAAAACATATGAAGAACGTTTGCAGGAACTGGGCATGGCTGGTCTAGTGAAGAGAAGGACCAGGAAAGAAATGATAGCAGTCTTCCAATATTTGAGGGGCTGCCACAGAGAGGAGTGGGGGAGTCAAGTTGCTTTCCAAAGCAGCTGAAGACCAGACAAGGAATAATGGATGGAAAGTGAACAAGGAGAGATTCAATCTGGAAATAAGGAGAAATTTTCTGACAGTGAGAGCAATCAACCCGTGGAACAGAGGTTGCCTTTAGAAGTTGTGGGAGCTTCATCCCTTGAAGCTTTCAAGAAGAGACTGGACTGCCAGCTGTCAGAAATGGTGTGTTCTGTCCCCATCCCACTCACGCACCCCCACAGACGGCCCAGAGTTAATAAGCCACACGACAAAATTCTTTGAAAATAAAGCTGGCAGCAACCCAGTGGCTAGCTGCCAATTCAGACTTTACTCACACAAAACAAAGATTAGACTGCAAGCATTCCGATAAAACAGGCAGAGTTTCAACAATACAAGGATTAATCCAAATGCAGTCCGATAAAGCAGGCAAAGTCCAGTAATGCAGAGATCATGGATTATTTCTAATTTTTGCTCATCACAAACTGAACCGGCCATCACACCCACATTTATACCCTGTGGGGTGTGGTCCAGTGACTCAGCTAATCTCTGGCACGCCTTCCCCTCTGCTGCGCACGCTTCTCCCTGCGCCTCTGACGAGGGTCCAGCCAGCACTTATCTCCTTTGTCGCTGTCCACCTGTGGCTGCGGGGACGTGCTTGGCTCTGAGCCTATCTTTTGGCCTTCGGTGTCCTCCGGAGGCATTGCCAGAGAGGAGGGTCCTGGAGAGGGAGGCCTTGCCAACTCCTCTCCCTCACTCTCAGAGTCTGCATCTGTCGATAGCCCAGGCTCAGGCAACTGAGCCACAACATGGTGTAGGGTCTCCTACAAATTGCATCTCTTTTTTGAAACAAACTTCCATTTTATTTAGCACGGCAACTTTTACACTGACTCCATGCAGCCAGCACTGACGTGCTGGCCCAAAATCCCCCCCTCTTCCTTCCCCCACTCCTCTGCATTCATTGGCCATCTTCCCAATCATTCACCCCTAATCTACTGCTCCAATTCAAAGAATTTCCCCCCTCCCATCCATTTCCTAGGGGACATTGTCTCCAGCTAAAATAAGTAGGTGAAAGGCAACCGTCCCGTTGCAGACACTTGCGTTCTCCTTCTCATGTCAGCACTAGGATAAATGCATCTTGACGTGCTGACAATAATCCTGTATCAAGCAAGTTGTTCCACTGATTAATTGTTCTCACTGTCAGGAAATTTCTCCTTAGTTCTAGGTTGCTTCTCTCCTTGATTAGTTTCCATCCATTGCTTCTTCTCCTGCCTTCAGGTCAGGGGTAGGTTTCAAAACCTGTTACTACCAGTTCACTCGTAGGCACGCATCCGGGCGGGTGGGCGGAGCCTCCAGCTGCCACCGCTATCGGTTTGCCCAGTCCGGGGAGAACCGGTAGCAATCCATCACTGCTTCAGGTGTTTTAGAGAACAGGTTGGTCTCCTCTTCTTTATAGCAGTCCCTCAGTTATTGGAAGACTGCTATCATGTCACCCCTAGTTCTTCTTTTCATTAAACTGGACATACCCAATTCCAGCAACCGTTCTTCATAGGTTTTAGCCAGGGGTGGGTTCTAAATATTTTTACTACCGGTTCTGTGGGCGTGGCTTATTTTGTGGGTGTGGCTTGGACATCATGTGACTAGGTGGGCGTGGCTAGCTGGTCAGAGTCATTTCTGGAAGGTCCTCGCACTTACGACCAGTCCTCGCACTTACGACCCGACTCATTTGTTTGCTTTTAACACTGATCAGCTGTAGGATGGCCCTTTGAAGCTCCGCGGCAAGAGTTTAAACAGTTTTTTTTCCCCTCTAGTCATCAGCTGGGACTCAGGAGGCAGCAATAGATTGGGGGTGGGACCAAATAAAAGGTAAGAATAACGTGGGGGGTGGGAGGGCGGGGGGGAGAACCGGTTCGGTGACGTCATATCGTCACCGCTACCGGCTCGGCTGAACCGGACTGAACCAGGAGGAACCCACCACTAGTTTTAGCCTCTGGTCCCCTAATCATCTTTGTTGCTTTTCTCTGCATTCATTCTCAACATCTTTTTTATATCGTGGTGACCAAAACTGGATGCAGTATTCCAAGTGTGCCCTTACCGAGGCCTTATAGAGTGGTATTAACACTTCATGTGATCTTGATTTTATGCTGCAACTGTCATAAATACAAGTCAGTTGCCTAGTGTCCGAATTTTGCTCACATGGCCATAGGGATTGATTGATTGATTGATTGATTGATTGATTGATTGATTGATTGATTTATTTATTTATTTATTTATTTATTTATTTATTTATTTATGCCACCCTTCTCCGAAGACTCAGGGCAGCTTACAGTGCGTTAAGCAATAGCCTTCATACTTTTGTATGCTTATACAAAGTCAGCTTATTGCCCCCACAGACCAAGTCCTCATTTTACCCACCTTAGAAAGGATGGAAGGCTGAGTCAACCTTGAGCCTGGTGAGAATTGAACTTGCAGTAATTGCAGGCAGCTGGATGTTAAATGCTGCCTTAGTAGGAGGCATTAGCCTCCTACGCCACTCAGGCTCCTCTCAGACTGTTGAGA
This sequence comes from Arizona elegans, assembly GCA_022577455.1. Lineage (NCBI taxonomy): Eukaryota > Metazoa > Chordata > Lepidosauria > Squamata > Colubridae > Arizona > Arizona elegans. Next base: position 4,804,919 of record JAKOOJ010000007.1, on the reverse strand, counting down.
CTGACTGTTGAGGGATGCCTCAACAGTCATAAATATGAAAAATGACTCCAGGTCACTGCAGCCATCATAAATATGAACCAATTGCCAATCATCTGAATTTTGATCACATGATCGCAGGGATGCCAGAACAGTTGTAAGTGTGAAAAAAACGGGTGCCAGTCATGTTTTTCAGTGCTCTTGTAACTTTGAATGGTACCTAAATGAACTTTTGTAAATCGAGGACTACCTGTAACCCCACCCCCACCCCCAGCTGCTGTCTGACCAAGATGGGCAGTTAAGAAAACATGAAATATTATATATACAAATAAATAAACTTCCATTACCTTCTGCAGGATGGATTCACTGCAGGAAGAATTCAACTTCGCAGTTTTCGGGTTTTTTTTTTTTAAAAAAAAAATAGAACCGGATCTGTTCTTTTTCACTTCGGCCTATAAAGATATCAGCGCCATAAATACTGTCGCTTTGGCCACCGTCTCCATCTTAAAATCCCCATATGGGATTCTTTACAGGTGTCAAAAATGTGACAAAGAAGATAAGCTACATTTCTTGCCTGTTTAGCTTAACCGTTGGAAGGTACGAGCGTTTTTATTGCGTGCTTACACAGAGATGCCACATCTTTTTTACGGGAACCTTTGCCTTCGTTCTCTCTTCTTCGCGCTTCACGGTCTCCCTTTTCTTCTCTCGATGGATGATAACTTTCCTGGAAGAAGCATTGCCTTGGTGGGATTCCTTTCAAAACACAATTTTGGGTGGTTGCTAGATCGTTCCTCCTTACGGTACAAAATGGAGTCATGAAGAGTCTTATGAAGCGGCAGCTAGTCATAAAAGCTTTTTTCTCCACATTCCTCTGTAGAAAGTGGTGGGCTTCAAAAATTATAGCAAGGTGTTCTCTGCCTGGTTGTTGGGTGGGCATGACCATAGTGGGCGTGGCTAGACGGCTTCCTGCACCACAGCGGAGAGGGATATTTTTGTCCTCCCCGGGCTCCGGAGGCTTTCCTTGAGCCTCCAGGAGGGTGAAAATGGCCTCTCTAGGCTCTGGAGGCCCTCTGGAGGCTGGAAATGGGTTTGCAAATTCACAAAGCTTTTTTTAATAAAACATGTTGGCAGAGAAGATGCTACTGGGCTTTTTTTTCAGACTCTTTTGCCACCCTGGACAAATCTGAGTCTCTTCTTGCATTGGGTGGCACCACCTGCCCGGTTTCTCTCTCCAGATACATGGTGGAGACCAGGGATGGGCTTCAAAAATTATAGCAAGGTGTTCTCTGCCTGGTTGTTGGGTGGGCATGACCATAGTGGGCGTGGCTAGATGGCTTCCTGCACCACAGCGGAGAGGGATATTTTTGTCCTCCCCGGGCTCCGGAGGCTTTCCTTGAGCCTCCGGGAGGGTGAAAATGGCCTCTCTAGGCTCTGGAGGCCCTCTGGAGGCTGGAAATGGGTTTGCAAATTCACAAAGCTTTTTTTAATAAAACATGTTGGCAGAGAAGATGCTACTGGGCTTTTTTTTCAGACTCTTTTGTCACCCTGGACAAATCTGAGTCTCTTTTTGCATTGGGTGGCACCGCCTGCCCGGTTTCTCTCTCCAGATACATGGTGGAGACCAGGGATGGGCTTCAAAAATTATAGCAAGGTGTTCTCTGCCTGGTTGCTGGGTGGGCATGACCATAGTGGGCGTGGCCTAGACGGCCTCCTGCACCACAGCGGAGAGGGATATTTTTGCCCTCCCCGGGCTCCGGAGGCTTTCCTTGAGCCTCCGGGAGGGCGAAAATGGCCTCTCTAGGCTCTGGAAGCCCTCTGGAGGCTGGAAATGGGTTTGCAAATTCGCAAAGCTTTTTTTAATAAAACATGTTGGCAGAGAAGATGCTACTGGGCTTTTTTTTCAGACTCTTTTGCCACCCTGGACAAATCTGAATCTCTTCTTGCATTGAGTGGCACTGCCTGCCCGGTTTCTCTCTCCAGATACATGGTGGAGACCAGGGATGGGCTTCAAAAATTTTAGCAAAGGGTTCTCTGCCTGGTTGCTGGATGAGCGTGGCCATGGTAGGCTTAGTCTATTCGGCCTCCTGCACTATGACAGGGGGGTGTTTTTGCCCTCCCCAGGCTCTGGAGGCTTTCCTCGAGCCTCTGGGAGGGTGAAAACAGCCTCCCCAGGCTCCGGAAGCCCTCTGGAGGCCAGAAATGGGCCCCTTTTCAGGCCTCCCCAAACTTCCGGTAGGCCTGTTTTTTGCCCTCCTCAAGCCTCTGTATGCACCCTGCACTTACCTGCATCCAAAACAGACCACATGGGGACTCGTGGGAGGGACGGGGTGGGGTGGGTGGGGCCAGCCAGGAGTGGGATTTGGGGGTTCTCTGAACTGCACAGAATCTTAGCTAGAGGTTCTCCCGAACCCCTGCAAACCCCCAGCAGCCCCACCCCTGCACCCACCCCTGTCCTAGAAGAATGAAATATTTTGAGAAATATTTAAAAAAGGCAGAACATTATATTTCCCTAAAGGAGAAACATGCTCTTGGAAAGCAGCCCCCATCTTTTTTAATAACCCCAGCTATCGAGTGGATGTGATTCCACTGAGCTAGGGCTGCAGAAAAACCTTGGTTACGTAGGAAAAACCTGGCTAGAGGAAAAAAAAAACACACACACACACACACACAAAATTATAATACAATACAATACAATACAATACAATACAATACAATACAATACAATACAATACAATACAATACAATACAATACAATAATATTTCTAGGTTGAATCTCTCCTTGATCAGTTTTCATCCATTATTCCTTGTCTGGTCTTCAGGTGCCTTGGAAAATAGCTTGACCCCCTCCTCTCTGTGGCAGCCCCTCAAATATTGGAAGATTGGTATCATGTCTCCCCTGGTCCTTTCTCTTCACTAGACTAGCCATGACCCTCTCTTAAGAAAGAAAGAAAGAAAGAAAGAAAGAAAGAAAGAAAGAAAGAAAGAAAGAAAGAAAGAAAGAAAGAAAGAAAGAAAGAAAGAAAGAAAGAGGCAGGGAAGGAAGGAAGGAAGGAAGGAAGGAAGGAAGGAAGGAAGGAAGGAAGGAAGGAAGGAAGGAAGGAAGGAAGTTTCATACAGTCTCTCTAGTGTGTGGTCTGACTGTTATGAAGGCTTCCTGGCCAGTTTCCAAAATGCCGGCGTAAGTGAAACTCTAAAGTCATATTCAGGGCAATTCATGTCCCACTGAAGGTCAAATCCCTGTTGAGCATTTCTGAGAAGGTCAAATCCCCAGTTGAGCATTAAGAGCTACTAAGTGGCGCTAATGTCTTCAGCTGAAATCGCTTCCACTTCCCTTCGTACTTTCCGATAAAGCGACAATCGGAATATTCTTCTTTTAAACTCCGATGCGTTCCTACCGTTTAAACTTTAACTTGCAAGTTAAAACAGGAAGGGTAATAAATAATTTCTTTTAAAAAAAACGAGAGAGAGAGAGAGAGAGAGATGAAAGGAAAGATAAGGGAGGAGAGTGAGCAGCTCAAAAGCCATGGTGAGAATCTGAGAAAAGCATGAAAAGGTGGACGCATTTCCTGATTGAATAAAAAGCCTCCCAAACCCGTTAAAAGCCATTATCTGATTCATATAAAAAATGAGGGGCTGGGTGTAACTTAACAACAAGGAAATGGCCATTTAGATTTAGACGACTGCAGGCTACTGAGGAATTTAAAAAAAAGATTACAGAGGATCTTCAGTTTACATTCACTTAGTGACCATTTGAAGTTATAACGGCACTGAAAAAAAATGATTTGCAGCTGGGCTCACACTTAAACCTGGGGCAGCATCCCCACAATGCTCGGCAATGTATTTGTGACGATTGCAGTGCCCTGAGGTCACATGATCACCATTTGAAACCTATAGATAAAGGTAAAGGTTCTCCTCGCACATATGTGCTAGTCGTTCTCGATTCTAGGGGGCGCTGCTCATCTCTGTTTCAAAGCGGAAGAGCCAGCGCTGTCCGAAGACGTCTCCATGGTCATGTGGCCGGCATGACTTAACGCCAAAGGCGCACGAAACGCTGTTCGCTTCCCACCAAAGATAGTCCTTATTTTTCTACTTGCATTTTTAGATGCTTTCGAACTGCTAGATATGGCTCTGCATGCCACTTCCGGCACATGTGCCATAGGTTCACCATCACAGATATAGGGCCGGGGGTGAAATGTTCCCGGTTCGGACCAGATCGCCCGATCCGGTAGCGATGGAGGCGGGTGGTTCGGAGAACCGGTAGCAAAAATCCCTGCCCCCCCACCCTCCATGCCTAGCTGAGCCGCACAATCATCAGAGGCTTTTTCTTTTAATTTTTAAAAGCATTTTTTCTATAACCTCTTCAGCCGAAAAAATGCTTTTAAAAGTTTTTTAAAAAAAGCCTCTGATAATCGCGCGGCTCAGCTGGGATCGTCAAAGGGATCGTCAGCTGATGATCCCAGCTGGGTTGCCTGATCGGCAGAGGTTTTTTTTTCTTTTAAATGCCTCTGATGATCCAAGCTGAGTTGCCTAATCAGCAGAGGCTTTTTTTTCCTTTTAAATGCCTCTGACAATCCAAGCTGAGTTGCCCGATCGGCAGAGGCTTTTAAAAGCATTTTTTCTACAATCTCTTCAGAGGTTGTAGAAAAAATGCTTTTAAAAGCCTCTGACGATCCCAGCTGAGTTGCCTGATCGGCAGAGGCTTTTTTTTCTTTTAAATGTCTCTGACGATCCAAGCTGAGTTGCCTGATCGGCAGAGGCTTTTAAAAGAAAAAAAAGCCTCTGCCAATCAGGCAACTCAGCTGGGATCGTCAGAGCTTTTGAAATCATTTTTTTACAACCTCTTCGCCAAAGAGGTTGTAGAAAAAATTGTTTCAAAAGAAAAAAAATTGGCTACGCCTACCCAGTCACATTACTCCCCTTCACCAAGCCACAGAACCGGTAGTAACAAATTTTAGATTTCACCACTGATATAGGGTCTCCTGCTTCTAAAGTCATAACAAATTTGCGCAGTGATGAAAATACGAGTTTCCACATTAAGGTGACTTTTGGGAATGTTGTATGAATAGCCACCCGGGGTCACCTCAAACCTCAAGCGGGGCGACATGTAAATGTAATAAATAATAATAAATGAATAATATTACGGACATCAGCAATACATATATATATCAGTCAGCTGAATCTGAAGAATATAAATCACCTGAAGAAAATTAAGGTGATTTAAACTGAGCAAGGGCTGTGTTTTAAAATTAATTTTCATAACTAATCTTACATTGAAGCAATTAAAAAGGAATATAATGGGGAAACATGCTAATCAATCTTTTCACTGGGGAAAAGTAAAAACAATTAGTTGCAATTATTGGGCAATAAATCTAGAATAAGATTTTATGAAGATCACATTACGCTCGTAGCCAATTCTTTAATTTCCCAAGGATATATAAACGTACATTCTTATCTTCTATCAACATTTAAATATCAGCTCGTAAAACTGTGCGGTAGCTAATCTTTCTTAAACGGTTTGCAGTGATAAATGTTTTCTTATCCCGGTTAATTAGTAATTGCTATCATCCTGGGTAGCTTATTGAGAATAAACATTGTGCAATCCTACTGCACAGTGGAATAAATTTTATGGAGATCCTCCTAATAGGACCTTGCCTCACAGTAGAAATGAATTTTCAAAGCATACCTGTTTCTATAAAAAATGGTAAAAAACTGAACAAGAGCACAGTGATGAGAATGTACACAGAACATAGAATAACAGAGTTGGAAGGGACTTTGGAGGTCTTCTAGTCCAACCCGCTGCTTTGAGCAGGAGACTCTGTACCATTTCAGACAAACGGTTGTCCAGTCTGTTTTTGAAAGTCTCCAGTGATGGTTCTGTTAGGAAATGATTTTTACCTAACTTGTTGGGTTGGCAATATATAAACCCTCAATATAGCTTTAAGACTGCTGTATGATTGGTTAACTCTGTAGCCAATGTCCTTAAAAGGGACTAGAAACATGATTTGTTTCTCTTGATGGAGCTTTGGTGCTCATTGCTGATCTTTGCTGATCGTTACTGCTCTTTGCTGTGTTTTGCTACTGTTTGCAAATACAGAAGAACTGATTATTGTGTATGACTACGATGACTGGTAAGAAGACTTTGTTATTGGATTATCCCTGGACTATTGTTTTACTATCTACTGCTTTATCTGTGTATGACCTGGACTTTTTATTGGACTGTGCCTTATTACTATTTCCTGAAAGTAAACACAACTCAGTGTATCTCTGTGTTGGCTGTGTTTGTTTGTAACTACTCTCAATCGCTTTCATGTGCACACCCTTGCTACTCACGGGTTGCTCTACGAATTCCTTAACAGGTGCACCCACAACTTCTGAAGGCAAGTTATCAGTGGGGAGATTCCAATAATTTAACAACCGGTTCTCTGCCCTAATGACGGGCTGGGTGGGCGTGGCCATGGTGGGCATCGCCAGGGGGTGTGACAGGCAGCACTCGGCCTCCTGCACCCCCCTGGGAGCAAAGATGGGCCACGGGGGGTGGGAGACGAGGGACGCGCTGCCCCCCCATGCCCCATTTTGGGCCTAGTAGGCCTCACTACACTTACATGGGAGCCAAATTGGGGCACAGGGAGGGGAGATGCCAGCCAGCAATTTAACTACCGTCCTGAACTAGCTGAATCCCACCAACTGAAGTTAATCCATTGGTTGATTGTTCTCACCTTAGTTCTAGGTTGGTTCTCTCCTTGATTAGTTTCCATCCATTGCTTCTTCTCCTGTCTTCAGGTGCTTTGGAGAATAACTTGACTCCCTCTTCTTTGTGGCAGCCCCTAAGATATTGCAAGACTGCTGTCAATTGTTGGAAGAAATGTCCATCTGGGTTCAATTCCAAGTGGGGAGCAAGACACTGGAAACATGGTGGCTGCTTGGAAAGATGGTTTAATGGTGGATAGGACCACATGGGTTTTTTGGGTCTTGGTCAGATGAGCACATGGGTGTGTGTATGAGAGAGAGAGGGGGGTTTATACCCTCTCATGGGTTTTGAACTCACTTCCTGTTCCTGTGAAAGAAATGTATTCTGATTGGTTGTCAGACTCCCATGGGGCCATGCAGGGGTAACTTTGTAAGTTGCCTTGAGTCCCAAGCTTGGTTGAATCTTGCTGGGTGATGTAATGAAGGGGCTTTGGGCAATTCCTATTATGGTTTAATGGTTTTGTCTTGGTTTGGGTCTTGAGTGAGGGCTAATCCTATCATGTCCTGAGGGTGAAGGTCTTTTGTTTTGTAGATAAGTTGGCCCAGTTGTCTTATAGATAGGATGGCCCAGTCTTTCTGGGGCTATTAACAAAGGTGAGGCCTGCTTTCCAAGAACATGTTTCTCTTTTTCTCATCCAGGGAGGTATAATATTCTGCCTTTTAATATTTTCCTAAAATATTTCATTCTTCTAGGAGAGGGGCAGGTGCTAACCCCCTACATATGTTTCCCGTAGTCCTTCTTTTCATTAGACTAGAATTAGAATAGAATAGAACTGGAAGGGACCTTGGAGGTCTTCTAGTCCAGCCCCCTGCTGAAGCAAGAGAACCGTTCTTCAGATGTTTTAGCTTTCAGCCTCCTAATCATCTTTGTTGCTCTTCTCTGCACTCTTTCCAGAGTCTCAACATCTTTTTAATATTATGATGACCAAAACTGGATGCAGGATTTCAAGTGTGGCCGTACTAAGGCTTTGTAAAGTGGTGCTAATTCTTCACATGATCTTGATTCTATCCCTCTATCCCTCTAGTTTTTAAAGGAAGATCCAAAATCCAATAGTTTTGTCCATGCTACTTTCACCCTTTCCCTTGCTAAATAGAGGTAGTCCTCAACCTATGACAACATTGGTCCCAAAATGACTGTTGCTAAGTGAGACCGTTGTTCAGTGAATTTTGCTCCGTTTTACGACCCTTCTTGCCACGGTTGTTAAATGAATCGCTGCAGTTGTTAGGTGAGTAACACGGTTGTTAAGTGAATGTGGCTTTCCCGTTGACTTTGCTGGTCAGAAAGTCGCAAAGGGGGAACACGTGGCCCTAGGACTTCAACCGTCATAAGTATAAACCAGTTGCCAAGCATCTGCATTTTGATCACATAACCATGGTCGTAAGTGTGAAAAACAGTCAAAAGTCACTTTTTTCAGCGCCGTTGTAACTTCAAACAGTCACTACATGGACTGTTGTACCAACCGTCCGGGCACAATCCTGTCCTATATCGCTGCACCAGTGATGAGTTCCTCCTGGTTCAGCCCGGTTCGGCCGAGCCGGTAGCGATGACGATATGACATCACCAAACCGGTTCTCTTGTCCAGGAGCTGGGCCCTCCCACCCGCCCCCATGTTATTCCTACCTTTTAGGAATGCACGAAGAGAACCGGTAGTAAAGCCGGTTAGAACTCACCACTGTGCTGCACGCATGTGTGGACAACGCGCACAAGCGAATTGCCGTGTTGTTTGACGTCGCACGCATGCGTCGATGGCGCCCACGAGAAAATTGCCATGCTTTGTGATGCCGCATGCATTCGTGCACTCACATTTCCGATTGCTACAGTGTGTGAATCCCATCCCTGGATCCAGGGCTTGAGTCTAACTAACAGAATGTGCTAATGTTATTAGTACCAGTTTATAGTCTCCTGTCTCACAGGGAGGTGGGTAGCGCAAGATTTCTCAGGAACATTTACGCCGGAGGAATTAAATCCTAAAATTTTAATGCATCTGGCTTCTGAAAACGCCCTTTTCTTTCCTTAACGGTTGATTTTAAGACGAGGGTAGGGCAGAGCAAGTAGAGAAGGTTTGTAACTAAGCCCCGGAGACATCAAAACTAATAAGGTTTTAATAATTATTAGCAATTACCTTCAACACTCATCTTATATAAGATCTTTCATCTGAGGAAGCTGAAGGAGGGGGATTTTTATTTTTTTCGCCGCCGGCAAAGCAAAAGGAAAACAAACAAAATGGAAACCCAGGATCTCTGCCTTTAACTTTTTACCTTCTGCTCTTTCATTAAATATCCAAAGCTAATTGTTTCATTTGTCAATGTTGAAATAACCAAAGCCAAGGATAGAAGAATGCTCTTGTTATTTCCGATGTTAGTTTATTATTCTGGTCCAAAGAACAACATAGAAGAGATGGAAAAATAGACAAGCACACCAGTGGTGGTTCCTCCCGGTTTGGTCTGGTTCGGCCGAGCCGGTAGCGGTGACGATATGACATCACCGAACCGGTTCTCCCCCCCCGCCCCGCCCTCCTACCCCCCCACCCCCCCGACGTTATTCTTACCTTTTATTTGGTCCCACCCCCAATCTATTGCTGCCTCCTGAGTCCCAGCTGATGACTAGAGGGAAAAAAACTGTTTAAACTCTTGCCCCGGGCCTTCAAAGGGCCGTCCTACAGCTGATCAGTGTTAAAAGCAAACAAATGAGTTTGGTCGTAAGTGCGAGGACAGGTCATAAGTGTGAGGATCTTCCAGAAATGACTCTGACCAGCTAGCCATGCCCACCTAATCACATGACCTCCAAGCCACACCCACAAAATAAGCCACGCCCACAGAACCGGTAGTAAAAAAATTTAGAACCCACCCCTGAAGCACACCAAATAAAAGAACTTGTATGTTAGGTAGGCCTTTAAACAAAAATTAAAAGTAGGGACGCAGTGGCTCAGTGGCTAAGACACTGAGCTTGTCAATCAAAAGGTCAGCAGTTCAGTGGTTCGAATCCTGAGTGCCGCGTAACGGGGTGAGCACCCGTGACTTGTCCCAGCTTCTGCCAACCTAGCAGTTCGAAAGCACGTAAAAAATGCTAGTAGAAAAATAGGGACCACCTTTGGTGGTAAAGTAACAGCATTCCATGCATCTTTGGCGTTGAGTCATTCCGGCCACATGACCACGGAGACGTCTTCGGACAGCGCTGGCTCTTCGGCTTTGAAACGGAGATGAGCACCGCCCCCTAGTGTCGGGAACAACTAGCACATATGTGCAAGGGGAACCTTTACCTTTACAGTTCTTTATCAAAATCAAGATCTGCCTTAAATTCTGTGAGGAAACAAGGAGACAGATGTTTAGTATGGTTGCAGAAGAAGCTTCATCTTCAATCTGACAGAAGATCAGACTTGCAACAGCTGGATTCCCATTTTGGAAAACTCCTTAAAAGGGCAAAATCAATACTGCCTCAATGTCTTTAAAAAGGAACCGACTAGGAGGCCAAGACTGTTTCCATCTTTCTGGTCCCAAAAAAGATATATCCAGTCTAACAAAGAGAAGGACTAAGGAAGACATGATAGCAGTCTTCCAATATTTGAGGGCTGTCACAGAGAAGAGGGGGTCGACTTATTCACCAAAGCACCTGAGGCAAGACAATAGATAATGGGTGGAAGATCATTAAAGAGAGACCCAGCCTAGAACTGAGGAGAAATTTCCTGTCAGTGAGAACAATTAACCAGTGGAACAACTTGCCTCCAGAAGTTGTGGATGCTCCAACACTGGAAGTTTTGAAGAAGATGTTGGATAACTATTTGTCTCAAGTGGTGTAGGGTTTCCTGCCTGGGCAGGGGGTTGGACTAGAAGACCTCCAAGGTCCCTTCCAACTCTGTTATTGTATGTTCAAATGATATTTCTCCATTGTTGTCATTGATGGAAGAACTCCGAATGGATTATGAAAAGCCTTGCAATGTTGTATCAAAATCTGGCTCCCCAAAAGCAACCAAATTACTCTAAAGATACAACATACATTTATGAAGTGTAATTTTACATACTACATACCAAGGGTGGGTTCTACTTACTTTTACTACCGGTTCGCAACGGGATCGCCCGTGCGCAAGCAAAACGAGCGTGTGCAGGAGGAGGAGGAGGAGGGGAGGGGGAGGAGGGAGGGAGGAAGGAAGGAAGGAAAGAAAGAAGAAAGAGAAAGAAAGAAAGAAAGAAAGAAAGAGGGAGGGAGGGAGGGAGGGAAGAAGGAAGGAAGGAAGGAAGGAAGGAAGGAAGGAAGGAAGGAAGGAAGGAAGGAAAGGAAATGGGAAGGGATGGAAATGGAAATGAATAGAATAGAATAGAATAGAATAGAATAGAATAGAATAGAATAGAATAGAATAGAATAGAATAGAATAGAATAGAATAGAATTGAATTGAATTGAATTGAATTCTTTATTGGCCAAGTATGATTAGACACACAAGAAATTTGTTTCTGGTGCATAAGCTCTCAATGTACATACACCAATAGTGAAAGATCATTAACATAGCCAGTGTAAAATATATTTGTCATGGAAAGAAAGGAAGGAAGGAAGGAAAGAAGGAAGGAAGGAAGGAAGGAAGGAAGGAAGGAAGAAAGAAAAAGAGAAAGAAAGAAAGAAAGAAAGAAAGAAAGAAAGAAAGAAAGAAAGAAAGAAAGAAAGAAAGAAAGAAAGAAAGTAACTCAAGTGTTGTCTATATATTGCTGGATTTTATACTCAACACATTCTCTGCACGTTCTTTGGATATCACCAATTTGTCCTATTAGATACAGCAAGGAGTCCAACACCTGCATGAGAATTAAGAAAGATCAAAGGCATGCATGAGATGTTCAACATTTCATTTAATTAGCAATGAAAATATCTCATTAGTACTACACCAACAGAGGAATTTCTAAGGGTTTTTGCAGGTGAGTTGGTCCTGGTTCTGGAAAATCCTTTATAGAGGATTGAAATACAAATGAGCAAATTAAAAGAATTTGGTGCATTAGCAGATTTCAAGACTAATAAAGAAAAGATTAGAGTGTTAACAAAACATAAAAAAATGGAAGATCGAACAGAACTGACGAATACAATTTATTTTTATTTTTATTTTCTTTCGAATTTATATACCGCACCTTCTCCCGAGGGACTCAGGGCGGTGTATAGCCAGATAAAAACATACAATACAAACATTAAAAACAATTAAAAAGATATATATTAATTTGGCCCCAATTTAAAATAATAAACCAATTAAAAATATTTTTTATGAGTTTTAAGGTTGAGAGGAAGGAAAACTATCTGGGGATCATTATAATAAATATGAATTGTATGTTATTTCAAAATAAATATGTTAAGATGTGGAATGATTTTTTTTAAAAAAAGATCTGTTAAGATGGGAGAAACTGCAATTTTCATTACTGTAGAGAATTTCAGGATAAAAGTGACTGCCTTTCCTAGAACAATAATTTCATTTTAAACAGTATTTTATTTTGACAACTGATGAAACCTGCTATTCAGCAGGTTCTGACACGTTCTGGAGAACTGGTAGCGGAATTTTTGAGTAGCTCGGAAAAACAGCAAATACCGCCTTTGGCTGGTCCCAGAGTGGGGAGGGAATGGAGATTTTGCAGTATCTTTCCCCTGGAGTGAGGAGGAAATGGAGATTTTGCAGTATCCTTCCCCTGCCACGCCCACCAAGCCACACCACACCCCTGGCACGTCCACCAAGCCCACAGAACTGGTAGTAAAAAAAAATTGAATTCCACCACTGGATGGAATGATCTAAATTTGTGTGGCAGGGGAAAACCACGATTTAAATATAAGTTTGTTACCTATGATGCAAAGTAAAAAGGAGGATTGGATTTGCCCAATTTCAAACCGTATTTTTCAGCTTGCTGATTTGTTTCGATGAAAGAGCGTTGCTGAGAAATAGAATGCTTTTGGAGTTGGAAAGATTTGAGTGGCATGGATAATTGTGGCACGATAAAGTCAAGGTTAATGCAGTTTTTAAAAATCATTATGTCTGATGTGTCACGTTGCAAATATAAAGTAGAAACAAACTCACTTTGTGCCAAAAATGCCTTTGCGGCCCTTAGCACAAGAAGCAATTTACAGATTAGAAATAATAGGCAAACACAAAGGGGTAAAATGTATTGTGAGATGCTAGAAATTTATCAAGGGGAATGTAAAATTAAATCAAATGAAGAACTGGTGGTAGAGGGCTATAACTGTCAACGATTCCCTTATTTACGATTGTGAGAAAGATTTAAAATAGACAAAAGAATTTATGGTTTTGCACATTGCAAGACCGAGTTTGAAATGGAATTATGTGCACATGATAAACATGTAATTCCTAAAATGTATACGCTTGCATTGAAATCTGAAACAGAAGAAAACATAAATGAACGCATGCATGATAAAGTAGACTAAAATTAAACTTATGTTAACCTAGTTGTGCTCTTTGCAACTGTTACTACTGTATTATCCTTAACATTGTTGCTTTAAAAATTAATTTTAAAAATCACCATTAGAAATTAGAATTATCCAAGTCATGAATCATAGAGAAACTGTAAACAATGCAAAACTGAATGGGGACCATTAGATGTAGCAATAGCACTTAGATTTATATACCGCTTCACAGTGCTTTACAGCAGGGGTCTCCAACCTTGGCAACTTTAAGCCTGGCGGACTTCAATTCCCAGAATGGGGGTTGGAGACCCCTGCTTTACAGCCTTCTCTACATGGTTTACAGACCAACCAAGCTCAAAGAGCACCAGGGACCCCACAGTCGTCATCCTCTTCCTCCTCTTCCTCTTCTTCCTCTTCCACTACTCCATAAACCCTACTCCCTTCTAGCACTGATGATGTCACCTGGATTGATAATGAAACATCTGCAAGAAAACAATCAATCTCAGGGAGCACCAAGGACCCCACAGTCGTCCTCCTCCTCCTCTTCTTCCTCCTTCATAAACCCTAGTCCCTTCTACCATGTTTCCCCAAAAATAAGCCCTCTCCCAAAAATAAACCCTCCCCCTCCAAATTAAGCCCTCCCTGAAAATATTTAAAAGCATGGGCAGCTAGTCTCCGCCCTTTTCCCCTGGTTAGGGTTAGAGAGATGGAGCTGGAAATCAGGTAAGACGGCAAGAGGAGCCCCATCTTGCTCCATGCACCCCAAAATAACAAGACGAAAATAAGGACAAGTGCTTATTTCAGGCTTCAAAAAAATATAAGACAGGGTCTTATTTTCTGTTCTGTCCCCGTCCCACACACCCCCCCCCACAGACGGCCCAGAGTTAATAAGCCACACGACAAAATCTTTGAAGATAAAGCTGGCAGCAACCCAATGGCTAGCTGCCAATTCAGACTTTACTCACACAAAACAAAGATTAGACTGCAAGCATTCGATAAAGCAGGCAAAGTTTCAACAATACAAGGATTAGTCCAAATGCAGTCCGACAAGGCAGGCAGAAGTCCAATAATGTAGAGATCATTGGATTATTTCTAGTTTTTGCTCATCACAAACTGAACCGGCCACCACACCCACATTTATACCCTGTGGGGTGTGGTCCAGTGACTCAGCTAATCTCTGGCATGCCTTCCCCTCTGCTGTGCACGCTTCTCCCTGTGCCTCTGCCGAGGGTCCAGCCAGCACTTATCTCTTCATCGCTGTCCACCTGTGGCTGCGGGGACGTGCTTGGCTCTGGGCCTATCTTTTGGCCTTCGGTGTCCTCCGGAGGCATTGCCAGAGAGGAGGGTCCTGGAGAGGGAGGCCTTGCCAACTCCTCTCCCTCATTCTCAGAGTCTGCATCTGTCGATAGCCCAGGCTCAGGCAACGGAGCCACAACATTTTCGGGGAAAAGACAGTAGCACTGATGATTTTACCTAGTTGGGTAATGGAACATCTGCAAGAAAACAAGCAATCTCAGAGAGCACCAAGGACCCCACAATCCTCCTCTTCTTCCTCCTCCTCCTTCTCTCCACAAAACCCCTTCCCTACCAGCACTGATGATGTTAACTAGTTTGGTCATAAAATGTCTGCAAAAAAACAAGCAAACTCAGAGAGCACCAAGGATCCCACAGTCCTCTTCTTCCTCCTCCTCCATCATTCTACAAACCCTACTCCCTTCTAGGGACGTCACCTAGTTTGGTTAATGAACCATCTGCAAGAAAATAACCAAGCTCAGAGAGCACCAGGGACCCTTCATGTCAACCCTGAGCTATCGATATTCTCTTTTATTAATGCAAAAAAAAAAAAAAAAAAAACCCTGCTCATTCATATTTATCAGCCTGCACATCTCTATGATTATTCTTTCAGTTTGGGAGGCAGACTCATGCCTTAGAGCAGTGATGGTTAAACTTTTCGCTGTCGTGTGCCAAAAGCGGGGGGAGTGCAGGGGGGGTGTCGCACGTGTGTGTGTCCACACCCTTAATTCAATGCCCCCCACATCCCGCCCCCTTGTGCATGTCTGCACGACACCCCCCTCCCCATGCTTCCCCCGCTTTTGACACACAATGGCAAAAAGGTTACCGGTGGGCCTGGTAGGTCTGTTTTTCGCCCTCCCCAGGCTCCAGAGGCTTTTTTGGAGCCTGGGGAGGACGAAAACAGCCTTCCCAACCTTCCTGGAGGCCCTCCGGAGGCCAGAAACAGCCAATTTCCCGACTTCCGGTAGGCCTGGAAGGCCCAAAAATCAGCTGGCCAGTGCATGCATGCAAGCTGAAGCTGACCTAAGGCAATGCTCATGTGCCCACAGATATGGCTCGGCGTGCCACCTGTGGCACATGTGCCATAGGTTCACCATCACGGCCTTAGGGTATCCACAGAGAACAGTAAAAAAATAAAATAAAAGTAAAAACCAGTGACTGTAGTAGTGTGTCTGAAGCTGGTGGCTGCTTTTTTACATGCATCCCATAACTTAAAAACTTCGATAGCATCTTGAGCTTTTTAAACCATACTCTGGAGACACCCTTGATCGTACAACTTGCTGGATCAGGAATCTCTTTAGCCTTATAGTTGGGCAGGTGTAAATGCAACTGTTTAATATACTGGCAGAACCCCTCTCATTTTTTTCTCCAGAAAATACAAAATATTTCAATATAACACATCTGGTGGTTGCAAATCAAATGTGATCTTAGGCCTGAGGGATATCTTGTGGCCTATTTACATGGGCAGCTCTAGAAATCAAAATGAATGAAGAATGAATGAATGAATGAATGAATAACTGATTCACACGTCTAGAAGCAGTGCCTCTACCGTTTTGATTTGCTTGTTTTTTCATTTCTCCTTCCATCCAGGAGTGAACATGTCAGACAGAGCAGAGTTTCTCTAATCCCCTGTGATTTCAAACGGTCGCTGAATGAACTGTTATAACTCAAGGACTACCTGTATTTCCACTCAGCACATAGTTTTAAAAAAAGAAAAGAAAGAAAGAATAGAACTGGAAATTGACTCAGTCTTTTGTTGACGGAAATAAAAAAATAAAATGTAGATTTTTTTGGGGGGGAAAAAATTAATTTTTATTTCTTATACAAATAATGTAAATGTACATTCACTTATATATAATTAATCATACATATGCATATTTTCTTAAAGAAAGCATACAAAGAAGACATTTTAATTGCATTCGGGGTTGCTCTTCTACCCTTTCTTTTCCCTCGTTTCACAACAAACCTTCTCCTCCTTCTTCCTTTCCTTTCCCTTCCCTTCCTCCTCTCCTCTCCTACTTTCTTCCTCCTCCTCTCCTTCCTCTTTCCTATTCCCCTTCCATTCCCCCCGCTCCTTCCCTCTTTTCCCCCTTTCTCTCCTCCTCTCCTCCTCCTCTCCCCTGCCCTTTCTTTCCCTCCTTTCCGCTTTCTTCCCTTCCTCCCTCTCCTCTTCATACCCTCTATTCCCCTCTCCTTTCTTTTTTCTTCTTTGTTGTGAAATATATTCCTTCTTTGGGATCCGAAAAAAAATGTAGGTTTCTATAGGTGTCGTAAGACCCAGCCTTGTTTCAATGGCCTGGTTCCCAGAGGAATGAGTTCCTCAGAAAAAGTTTCCCTCAGAAAGACAGGCCAAAATAAATAAAATAAAATAAACCATTGCTCTCTTTGAGAATATAGAATTAGCAGTTTAATGGCTGGCCCAGCAGTCTGGAGCGTGTGTGCGATGTTTGCCATTTCCTTATGTGTCTAACTAATGGCCCCTCGCGGTGCTTGCAAGCTTCTGCATGTTGAAAGCGCCCAGTTTGGAATTTCAAAAAGCCGCAAGTACATACTTTTGCCTCAGATCTCATTATGATGAGCCCTGACAGAGCTGAGTGACATGTTGAGCACAGCGGGGGGGGGCGGGGCCAGGAGGCTGGAGGCGAAGAACAGAACAGGCCGGGCGTCTTGCAGAGCCTCATCCCTAAGGCCTCCGCAACACAACCAGGAAGTCTTCCGAGCAGAACCGTCTCAGGCTCCCACCATCCCTTCTCGCTGCCCATTTTTTAGGGTCTAGGACAGGGGTGAAATACAGCAGGTTCCGACAGGTTCTGGAGAACTGGTAGCGGAAATTTTGAGCAGTTCGGAGAATCGGCAAATACTACCTCTGGCTAGGTGGTGATGGGAATGGAGATTTTGCAATATCCTTACCCCCCAGGAGTGAGGTGGGGATGGGGATTTTGCAATATCCTTCCCCCCAGGAGTGGGGTGGGAATGGAGATTTTGCAATATCCTTCTCCCCAGGAGTGGGGAGGGAATGGAGATTTTGCAGTATCCTTCCCCTGGAGTGGGGTAGGAATGGAGATTTTGCAGTATCCTTCCCCTGCCACACCCACCAAGCCACGCACACCAAGCCATACCACGCCCACCAAGCTACACCGACCAACCCATGCCCACAGAACCGGTAGTAAAAAAAAATTGGATTTCACCACTGGTCTGGGACAATGATGGCTAACTTTTTCTAGACTGAGTACCTAAATTGTGTGCATGCATGCACGCATTTGCACTTGCATGGCCAAACCCCCAAAATGCAATGCACGCATGGCCCATGCACGTGCTCCACATATGGACACATGGACCCCTGTACATGAACCCCACACATGCCAAGCCCCCCTGCGCATGCATGGCAGAGACCCAAAGACCAGCTGGCTGGCGGTAGGTGCGTGCACATGCGTGGCAGAGCTGAAGTGGGGCGACAGCTTGCGTGCCCAAAGAAAGGACGCTGCGTGCCACCTCTGGCACACATGCCATAGGTTCGCCATCACAGGTCTAGAACAATTCGCTGCAGCCAACTCACCATGGCCAAATTACCCTGGTCAATTCACCCCGGCCAATTTGCCACAACCAACTCGTCACAGCCAACTCACTGCAGGCCAACTTGCTATGGCCAACTTGCTATGGCCAACTTGCCAAGGCCAACTCGCTATGGCCAATTTGCCATGGCCAACTCACCACGGCCAACTCGCCACGGCCAACTTGCTATGGCCAACTTGCTATGGCCAACTTGCCATGGCCAACTCGCCATGGCCAACTTGCCATGGCCAATTCACCACAGCCAACTCACCACGGCCAACTTGCTACAGCCAACTCACCATGGCCAACTTGCTACGGCCAACTTGCTACGGCCAACTCGCCATTGCCAACTCACCATGGCCAACTTGCCACGGCCAATTCACCATGGCCAAATTGCTACGGCCAACTTGCTACAGCCAACTTGCCATGGAAGTTACCATGTTTCCCCAAAAATAAGATCTGGACTTTTTTTTTCTGCTCCAAAATTGGCCTTATTTTGGGGGAAACATGGTATCAGGGTGATCAGTCTAGCCAGTTGCCCCATCCCTCCAGCACGCGCACAAGTGGCAGCGAGTGCACAGGGGGCAATGGTGTCCAGCAGCATCTGTAGCTCACCGGTCCCTTGGCCGGCGCACTCTGGGGCTGCACAGCTGGCACAGTGCAGGTCAGTCCGAGCATTGTGACTGCCAGGCAAATAGCATCAAGCAAATAGCAATCACGGGACTCCAGGATGCTACAATATCAGTTGCCAAACACCTGAATTTTATTCATGTGACTTGCGCAGATTCTACAAGAGTAATACTGTATTTCCCCGAAAATAAGACCCTGTCTTATTTTTTTTTTGAACCCTGAAATAAGCGCTTGGCCTTATTGCCATGCGCTCAAAAGCCCAATTGGGCTTATTATCAGGGGATGTCTTATTTTGGGGGGAAAAGGGTATTTTCCCTGAAAATAAGCCCCAACCAGAAAATAAGCCCTAGCATGATTTTTAAGTGTGCTCCTAATATAAGCCCTACTCCAAAAATAAGCCCCAGTGAAGATCCCATAAGCAAAGTCAATGGAGGAAGCCCGATTCGTTTAAAGACTGCGTGATTCGTTTAACAACTGCAGTGATCCGCTTAATGAATGTGCCCCCCCCAAAAAAGGTAGTGAAATCAGCCAGGACTCACTTAAAAACTGCCTTGTATAAGCAATTATGTGGATAATTAAATTCAAACCCGAAGCCCTTAAACTGAGAAGTTGCTTGAGTTTTGCACAGAACAATGCCTGATGTTCTATCTGATGAATTCATTAGATTGGCAGGTTTCCATCAAACAACACCTTTTTCTTACTAACCACCCACAGATTTTATGCTTGCAATTATGTAACCCGAATCCGTTGTCACGTCACAATTTCATCTCATCTTATTTCTTTTTTCTTTTTCTTTTTTTAAATTGCTTGGAACTGTCTAGTAACAGGGAACGTGTCTAAAACAGCAACACAGATTATCCTTAATTTATGACCATCCTTTTTCCGGCTAAGCGAGGAGGCTGTTAAGTGATTTGCACTCGGTTTTATGACCTGGTTTGCCATGGTGGTTAAGCAAAGCCCTTTACGGTTAAGGGAATCACATGATCTGGCTTCCCCCAGCAACTTTGCTTGTCAAAAACCAGCTGGGAAGCTTGCAAATGGTGATCACATGACCCTGGGACCTTGCAACCATCCTAAATACATGCTGGTTACCAAATGACTGGATTTGGATCATGTGACCGCAGAGATTCTGCAATGGTCATAAGTGTGAGAATTGGACATGAATCGCTTTTGTAATTTGAGTGGTTGCTAATGGTTTACCTGTATAGCATAGCATAGCATAGCATAGCATAGCATAGAATGCAGAGCATAGCAGAGAATGCATAGCATAGCATAGCATAACATAGAACGGAACAGAACAGAACAGAACAGAACAGAACAGAACAGAACAGAACAGAAAATATGGAGCGGAACGGAACAGAACGGAACAGAACGGAACGGAACGGAACAGAACAGAACAGAACAGAACAGAACAGAACAGAACAGAACAGAACAGAACAGAAAATATGGAGCGGAACGGAACGGAACAGAACAGAAAAGAAAAGAAAAGAAAAGAAAAGAAAAGAAAAGAAAAGAAAAGAAAAGAAAAGAAAAGAAAAGAAAAGAAAATATGGAGCGGAGCGGAACGGAATGGAGCAGAACGGAACGGAACGGAACAGAACAGAACAGAACAGAACAGAACAGAACAGAACAGAAAATATGGAGCGGAGCGGAGCGGAACAGAACAGAACAGAAAAGAAAAGAAAAGAAAAGAAAAGAAAAGAAAAGAAAAGAAAAGAAAAGAAAAGAAAAGAAAATATGGAGCGGAGCAGAATGGAATGGAGCAGAACGGAACGGAACGAAATGGAACGGAACGGAACAGAAAAGAAAAGAAAAGAAAAGAAAAGAAAAGAAAAGAAAAGAAAAGAAAAGAAAAGAAAAGAAAAGAAAAGAAAAGAAAAGAAAAGAAAAGAAAAGAAAAGAAAATATGGAGCGGAGCGGAACGGAATAGAGCAGAACGGAACAGAACAGAACAGAATAGAAAAGAAAATATGGAGTGGAGCGGAATGGAACAGAACAGAACAGAACAGAATAGCAGAGTTGGAAGGACCCTTGGAGGTCTTCTAGTCCAATTCCCTGCTCAGGCAGGAAACCTTATACCAGTAGTGAAATCCAATTTTTTTTACTACCGGTTCTGTGGGCGTGGCTTGGTGGGCGTGGTAGGCGTGGTGTGGCATGATGGACGTGGCAGGGGAAGGATACTGCAAAATCCCCATTCCCTCCCCACTCCTGGGGGAAGGATATTGCAAAATCTCCGTTCCCACCCCATTCTGGGGCCAGCCAGTGGTGGTATTTGCCGGTTCTCCGAACTACTCAAAATTTCCGTTACCGGTTCTCCAGAACCTGTCGGAACCTGCTGGATTTCACCCCTGCCCTATCCCATTTCAAACAAATGGTTGTCCAATCTCTTCTCTTCCAGTGTTGGAGAATTCACACCTTGTGGAGGTATCTCTTCAAATGTTTTTTAGCTCAGCATTCCTAGCTGGCAACTCCACTATCTACACTAACACGGGATTAAATATTTTTTCAGCCAGCCGGGCTGGCTTATTTTCAGGAAGCCTGGCTGGCTTAACATATTTTTTAACATATTTTTAAATATCTTTAATTGTTTTGTTATCTTAAATTGGGGCCAAATTAATATATATCCTTTTAATAGTTTTTAATGTTTGTATTGTATGTTTTTACCTGGCTGTACACTGCCCTGAGTCCCTCGGGAGAAGGTGCGGTATATAAATTTGAAATAAAATAAATAAAAATAAATAAATAAATAAAAATATATGATTTCCTTATGGATATTGTCTTAAAGCCTTCACGCTTTAAAAACCCAAGATGAATGAAGTAGTCATTGATCTATGCAACACACCCAAGGCAAGACTAAGGCAGTCAAGAGTCAAAGCTAGAGAACCAAAAATAAATCAAACCAACATGTTAAATGCTTGTTTAAAGAGAAATGTCTCTGGTTGTTGGTGGAACCATAACTAAGGGAACATGGACCTCGCATTACTGTACTTTATTTTATTTATTCAATTTCTACAGCCGCCCGTCTCAGCGAAGTGACTTATGGATGCACCTCTCCTTCCAGTTCTTATTTATAGAAAACGTGCTTGAGAAATCCCTTCCTTGAAAGGCGAAGAGAAGGTTGATTATGGTCTTCTGCGTATCTGGCAATGCATACCTATGTTGATTGCAAGGCAGAGGGAAGAACATAGAACATAGAATAGAACATGGAATAATAGAGTCGGAAGGGACCTTGGAGGTCTTCTAGTACAGTGGTCACCAACCAGTGGTCCGTGGACCACTGGTGGTCCATGAGAAAATGTTGGTGGACTGCAGAAAAATTATTTGCATTTTTTATCTTGCATTAAATCAAGGGTCCTCAAACTACGGTCCTTGGGACAGATACATGCAATGAACATTTGTGTTGCTGCAGAGAGTCTCCCCCTTTGGGGTCTTTTTGTGCAGGTCGGAGGGGGTCAGAAATTTTGACCTGGGGTCTGCTTCAGCCTCCTGGTGCAGAGCTTTGGGTGAAGGCTGGAGGGAAGTGTCACTAGTGGTGAAGAACCAGAAGGCCTTGTTCCAGTAGGACTGCATCATGGCCTGGAACTGGCTGACCATCTCAGCCCGCTGAGCCTGGTCACTCCCACAGGTGTTCCCTCTGCTTGGAAAGCCTACGCTCCTAGTCCTCAGTGAGGTGCTTCTGCTGAGCCTCCTTCTCGGTCAGATCCAATTTGAACTGAGCCAGCTGTTTTGCCCACTCTTTCTCCTAGTGGCTGCTTAGCTCCAACAACTGCTTCCTGTTGGGGCCCTAAGGAGCCCGGGCGAGCAGGCGAGGAGTGGCTGGCAGGAGAGGGGCGAGTAAAGGCCGTCAAGTCGCCCCTCAACATGAGTGACATCTAGTTGACCATGATCACCCAATCCCATGACCACCTAGCCATGCCCACCCAGCTGGTCATTAGGCAGATCATATTAGTGGTCCGCAAGATTTAAAATTATGAATTCAGTGGTCCCTGAGATCCGAAAGTTGGTTGGTGACCCTTGTTCTAGTCCAACCCTCTGCTCGAGCAGGAGACTCTATATCCATGATGACAAACCTATGCCACGTGTGCCAAATGCAGCACACATGGGCCCCTGCTGTGGGAGGAGAGAAGGAGATGGAAGGGGAGAGTTCTCCCTGCTAGGATCCAGGTTGGAGTTGCCTTATTTTGTGTGGATCTCTAATGCTGGGCTTTGCCTGCCAGCCTCCACTCTCCCTCCACAGGCCAAGTGGTTGGATTCACACGACATATGAAGCTGGTCAGGAGAGCATGGATGGATAGATAGGATGGATAGATAGATAGATAGATAGATAGATAGATAGATAGATAGATAGATAGATAGGCGGGCGGACGGACGGATGGATGGGAAAGAGTGAGAGAGAAACAGAGATAGGCAGAGAGGGGAGGGAAAGACAAAGAAAGAAAGAGAGAGGGGAGGGAAAGAGAGAGAGAGAGAGAAAGAGACAGAGAGATAGAGAGAGAGGGCAGGATAGAGAGAGGGGGAGGAAAAGACAGAGATGGGGGAAGAGAAAGAGAGGGAGGGAAAGAGAGGGGGAAGAGAGAAAAAGACAGAGATGGGGAAAGAGAGAGAGAGGGAGGGAAAGAGAGAGGGGGAGGGAAAGAGAGAGAAAGACAGAGATGGGGGAAAGAGAGAGGGAGGGAGGAAAAGAGAGAGGAGGGAAAGAGAGAGAAAGAAAGAGATGGGGAAAGAGAGAGGGGGAGGGAAAGAGAGAGAAAGACAGAGATGGGGGAAAGAGAAAGAGAGGGAAGGAAAGAGAGAGGGGGAGGGAAAGAGAGAGAAAGAGAGATGGGGAAAGAGCGGGGAGAGGGAAAGAGAGATGGGGAGAGGGAAAGAGAGAGAAAGACAGAGATGGGGGAAAGAGAGAGAGGGGAGGGAAAGAGAGAAAGACAGAGATGGGGAAAGAGAGAGAGAGGGAGGGAAAGAGAGAGAAAGACAGAGATGGGGGAAAGAGAGGGAGGGAAAGGAAGAGGGGGAGAGGGAAAGAGAGAAAGACAGATGGGGAAAGAGAAAGAGAGGGAGGGAAAGGGAGAGGAGGGGAGGGAAAGAGAGAGACAGACAGAGATGGGGGAAAGAGAGAGAGAGGGAGGGAAAGAGAGGGAGGAGGAGGGAAAGAAAAAGAGAGAGGGAGGGAGGGAAAGAGAGAGGGAGGGAAAGAGAAATGATATTACAAAAAGTTTTTCTTTTTTATTGCTAAAAGTAATATTTCAAAAGAAGAAAAAAAATGAAGGGGCATAAAAGTGCATTTATCACGGTTTTTTTATAGAACAATTAGCTGAACTCTGCGTTGTTTATCATTATTTTAGGTAGTAAAAACCTCAGTAGTCAAGTTAAATTGCCGTGTTGGCACTTTTTTAAAAAAAATTTTTTTATTTTTTTTAATTTGATTTATATGCCGCCCTTCTCCGGAGACTCAGGGCGGCTTACAATGCGCTAAGCAATAGCCTTCATCCTTTTGTATATTTATACAAAGTCAGCTTATTACCCCCCACAAACTGGGTCCTCATTTCACCTACCTTAGAAAGGATGGAAGGCTGAGTCAACCTTGAGCCTGGTGAGATTCGAACCTGCAGTAATTGCAGGCAGCTGTGTTAATAACAGGGTGCTTGCTTTAAACCACTGTACTACCAAGGCTCATTTTGCGATAAATAAATGGGTTTTGGGTTGCAGTTTGGGCACTTGGTCTCTAAAAGGTTCGCCATCACTGCTCTATATCATTTCAGACAAATGGTTGTCCAGTCTCTTTTTGAAAGCTACCAATGATGGAGCACCCACCAACTTCTGAAGGCAAGCTATTCCATTGGTTGATTGTTTTGATTCTGTAAGGAAATTCCTTCTTAGTTCTAGGTTGCTTCTCTCCTTCATTAGTTTCCATCCATTGTTTCTTGCCTTCTGATGCTTTGGAAAATAGGTTGACTCCTCCTCTTCCTTGAGGCAGCCTCTCAAATATTGGAACACTGCTATCATGTTACTTCTAATCAGGGTGGAAATCTATTTACCTTCCTTGGCATTTACCCCCAGCGAAAATAGCCAGAATGTTCAAGAATAAATCAGAGAAATGTTGGAAGTGTCATCAGACTCCGAGCTCATATTACCATATGTGGTGGACATGTGCAGAAGCTAAAAGTTATTGGACTAAAATCCACAAATGGCTGGAAAAAATGATAAAGAAACATATTGACTTTAAACCAGAGACATTTTTATTGGGGATTTTACCAGAAATATACAATAGAGAAATGAGATATTTAATTGTGAATGTTTTAACGGCGGCTAGAATTGTATTTGCTAGAAACTGGAAAGGTGAGAAGATACCCACGGATGACGACGTTATCAAGAAAATTTTGGAGTGTGCTGAAATGAGTAAATTGACATTTGAAATTAGGGAACAAGAAGTTAAACAATATGATTTGATATGGGATTTATTTTATCAATGGTTAGACAAGAACCATTGATAGTAAACACAGCTGCCTGCAATTACTGCTGGTTCGAATCTCTCCAAGGCTCAAGGTTGACTCAGCCTTCCATCCTTTCTAAGGTAGGTGAAATGAGGACCCAGATTGTGGGGGCAATAAGCTGACTTTGTATAAATATACAAAAGTATGAAGGCTATTGCTTAACGCATTGTAAGCCGCCCTGAGTCTCCGGAGAAGGGCGGCATATAAATCAAATTAAAAAAAAAAGAAAAAAAGAATGGAAATGAAATATGAAGTGGATAAGATAATAAAACATAAAGGGTTTTTTTCCCCCTTATAGAGGACGATTTACTGTTAAATAATTGGTAAATGAGAATAATAATGTAATAAACTGTTAAATAAGAAAATGTTGGATAGAGGATTAAGCACAAAAGATTTGTAACTGATCAATACACTTTCTGTAATTGTAATGGATGATAATTGTTTTATGTTTTAAGTTTTGTTTAAAAATAAAAAAAAGTTCCAAAAAAAAAAAGAAAAAAAAGAAATCTATTTACCTTCCTTACCGGTTCGGAAGTGCACGCGCCATTGTCACGTGCAATTTTTGACCCTCTGTGCATGCACAAAGCCTTCTGCACATGCGCAGAGGCTCAAAAACAGGTTACTTCCTGGTTCAAACCAGGAAGTAACGGTGTCCGGGTGGATGGGTGGAGCCTTGGGCTGCCGCTGCTACCGGTTCGTGCGAACCGGACAGAACCGATAGGATTTCACTACTGCTTCTAGTCCTTTTTTTATTAGACTAGACATACCCAATTCCTACAAGCATCTTTCCCAACGTTAGCAACTCCTGCTCCTCTCCCCTTCCCCAGAAGGCATCAGAAATCAACTCAATAGCTTCTGGACAGCAACGCAGAGAAGTCCTCATCTGAAAAAAGGGTTGGAGAATTTCTCCTTCCTTGGGCACCCTTCATCTGGACGAGTCTGGTGGCAGCTATTCTGACTCCGGTTTGCAAATTCACAAAGCTTTTTTTTAATAAAACGTGTTGGCAGAGAAAATGCTACCGGGCTTTTTTCAGACTCTTTTGCCACCCTGGACTGATCTGAGTCTCTTTTTGCATTGGGTGGCACCGCCTGCCCAGTTTCTCTCTCCAGATACATGGTAGAGACCAGGGGTGGGCTTCAAAATTTTTAGCAAGGGGTCCTCTGCCTGGTTGCTGGGTGGGCGTGGCCATGGTGGGCATGACCTAGTCAGCCTCCTGCACCATGGGAGGGTGGGATGTTCTCTTTTCTCGAGCCTCCGGGAGGGTGAAAATGGCCTCCCCAGGCTCCGGAGGTTTTCCTTGAGCCTCTGGGAGGGTAAAAATGGCCTCCCCAGGCTCCGGAGGTTTTCCTCAAGCCTCTGGGAAGGTGAAAATGGCCTCCCCAGGCTCTGGAGGCCCTGTGGAGGCTGGAAATGGGCCCCTTTTCAGGCCTTCGCAAACTTCTGGTAGGCCTGTTTTTCCCCCTCCTTGAGCCTCCACTCGTGCCCTGCACTTACCTGCCTCCAAAACGGGCCATGTGGAGACTCCTGGGAGGGGAGGGGTGGGCGGGGCCAGCCAGGAGTGGGATTTGGGGGTTCTCTGAACTGCACAGAATCTTAGCTAGAGGTTCTCCCGAACCCCTGCGAACCCCTAGCAGCCCCACCCCTGGTGGAGACTCTTGATAGACCATTTGTGCTTTGCCCAAAGCAGTCTTTAAAAGAGCACAGGAACCAATAGGGTATCCTACAAGCTCTTCCCAGAGGCATTGCTTTGAAGTATGGAGGTTCTACTGAGTGGTCAAAGCTGCAACTCAAAGACTCTCTTCCGTTGGTCACTGATTTATTGCTCCCTTGCATTTTACGTTCTTAATTTCTCGCTCTGCTTGCCAGGGAAGAGAGTCGTGTTCCAAGATGATCTAAACAGGTAAGAATTAAATCAAAGCTATTGATTGAATTTCGCAGTTTTAGTGAGTCACAACTAAAATTATTGACTTTTTTTAGCACCTGTCATGAACTAAGTAGAACATAGAATAATAGGGCTGGATGGAACCTTGGAGGCCTTCTAGTCCATTCCCCTGTTCAAGCAGGAGACCCTATACCATTCCAGACAACAAGTTGTCCAGTCTATTCTTGTCAAACCTCCAGTGATGGGACACCTATAACTTCTGAAGGCAATCTATCCCACTGATCAATTGTTCTCCCTGACAGGAAATTTCTTCTCAATTCTAGCTTGGATCTCTCTTTAATGATCTTCCATCAGTGGTGGGATTCAGCTGGTTCGGGTGAAACGGTAGTTAAATTGCTGGCTGGCCCCGCCCTGCCCTGCTCCACCCCTTCCAGGAGTCCCCACACACCCCATTTTGACTCCCAGGTAAGTACAGGGAGGCCTACTAGGCCCAAAACAGGGCCCGGGGGGGTAAGTCTGTGGTCCATATTTGCTCCCAGGGGGGTGCAGGAGGCCGAGTGCTGCCTGTCACACCTCCTAGCCATGCCCACCATGGTCACGCCCACCCAGCCAGTCAGTAGGGCAGAGAACTGGTTGTTAAATTATTTGAATCCCACCACTGTCTTCCACCGGTTATTTCTTGTCCTCCCACCAGACAAGAAATAACCTCCCACCGGCTGGTACGCTCTCATAGAGAGGGGCTCCTCCGGGTGCCGTCAGCCAAACAATGTCAACTGGCGGCCCCCAGGGGGAGAGCCTGGAACGAGCTATCTGGAACAAGCTCCCCCCGGAGATACGGAGGATCCCGGATCTGCGCACCTTCTGTCGCGCTCTAAAGACCTTTTTATTTCACCAGGCGGGCCTGGCCTAACTTTCTCCCTCTTTTTAAACAATTTTAAACAATTTTAATATCTTAATATTTTTAATATTTTTAATACTCAAAGTTTAAATTTGTTTTAAATTGATTGGGGTTTTAATCTGTCTGGGCCAAACTATTGAATTCGATTTTATTTCTGCTTTTTAAATTTTGTATGTATTTTATTGTTGGCTGTTCACCGCCCTGAGTCCTTTGGGAGTAGGGCGGTATACAAATCAAATAAAAGTAAAGTAAAGTAAAGTTGTCCTGTCCTCAGGTGCTTTGGAGAATAAGTCAACCTCCTCTTCTCTATAACAGTCCCTCAAGTATTGAAAGACAACTATCATGCCATCCTTCTCTTCGTTAGGCTAGACAATACTATTTCCCTCATTTGTTCACCATATGGTTTAACCTCCAGATCTCTTATCAACTTTGTTGCTGTTCTCCGCGCTCTTTCTAGGATGTCAATATCTTTTTTGTATCATGATGACCAGAACGGTACACAGTATTTCAAGTGTGGTCTTACCAATACAATATAAAGCGGAGATATCACTTCACATGATCTTGATGCCAGGGGTGAAATCCAGCAGGTTCTGACAGGTTCTGGAGAACCGGTAGTGGAAATTTTGAGCAGTTTAAAGAACTGGTAGCAGAAATTTTGAGCAGTTCAAAGAACCGGTAGTGGAAATGTTTAGTAGTTCGGAAAACTGGCAAATACCACCTCTGGCTGGCCCCAGAGTGGGGAGAGAATGGGAATTTTTTAGTATACTTCCCCTGGAGTGGGATGGGAATGGGGATTTTGCAATATCCTTCCCCTGCCATGCCCACCAAGCCACGCCCACAGAACCGGTAGTAAAAAAAATGTGGATTTCACCACTGCTTGATGCTACCTCTCTGTTGACGCAACCTAGGATGTTATTAGCTTTTTTGGAATTGACGATGCCTAGCTTCTTAGATCAGAGACTCTCCTGCCAGTCAGAGGTGGGTTTCGCATAATTTGATTTGATTTGATTTGATTTATTAGATTTCTATACCGCCCTTCTCCCAAAGGACTCAGGGCGGTGTACAGCCATATTAAAACACATTTAAATATACAAAATTTAAAACAATTTACAATTGAATATATAAAAATTTGGCCTATAGATTAAAACACACATACACCCATTCTAAAATTCGTATTAGGCCAGGCCGGCTTGTTGGAACAAGAGGGTCTTCAAGGCATGGCGAAAGGTATGCAGGTCATAGATGAGACAAATCTCAAGAGGCAGCTCATTCCAGAGGGCTGGTGCCCCCACAGAGAAGGCTCTCCCCCTGGGTGTCGCCAGTCAGCATTGTCTGGCCGACGGCACCCTGAGGACCCCTCTCTGTGGGAGCATATTGGCCGGTGGGAGGCTGATACTAGCAGCAGGCGGTCTCGTATATACCCCGGTTCTAAGCCATGGAGCACTTTAAAGGTGGTGACCAACACCTTGAATCGCACTCGGAAGACCACCAGGAACCAGTGCAGCTCGCGCAGGAGGGGTGTTACATGGGTGCACCGAGTCGCCCCCATAACCACCTGCGCGGCCACATTCTGGACCAGTTGGAGCCTCCGAGCGCTCTTCAAGGGGAGCGCCATGTAGAGAGCATTACAGTAGTCCAGACAGACATGATGAGGGCATGAGTGACCGTGCGCAGGGCATCCCGGTCCAGAAAGGGACGCAACTGGTGTATCAGGCGAACCTGATAAAAAGCTCCCCTGGCCACGGCCGTCATATGATCTTCCAAGGACAGCTGTGCATCCAGGAGAACACCCAAGTTGCGAACCCTCTCTGAGGGGGACAACATCTCACCCCCAATAGTCAATTTTACCACCGGTTCACTACACACCGAAAATGTGAGTGCATGTGCTTTGCTGGCGCGCACGGCTTGCACACATGCGCGTGGCTTGCACGCATGCACGCATCTTAGAAAATGTAGCTAAAGAAGATGGCATAGTGCCAGGGGCAGGATGGGTCCATCCACCCTGGGGCAGGGTGGGCCGCCACCCCACCCGCAGGGCGCCACTACCGGTTCACTCAAACTGATCCGAACTGGCTGAATACCACTGCTGCTGCCAATCCCTCAAATATATTCAAGGTATAGGGTGGCTTTATTCTCCCTGGGCACTACTCCTGGGTGTTATTTGGGGTTCTTCCTGCATCCTGGGGCCCCAGAATAACACCCCATTACTGAGCCTTAGCGGTGGTTTAACATCAGCTGGAAGAGTTCAATGGGCCACTGACTTGGGCAAGAAAAACAAGAATTTCATGCCTACCATCAAGTCACCATCTCTTGCCCAGTATCTCTCGGCCTTCTTGGCAGGGGTGGCTTGGTGGGTGGGTGGGGAATAATGTGACTGGGTGGGTGTGGCCAACTTTTTTTTTTTTTTTAACTTTTCAAAGCATTTGTTCTAATGCTTTGAAAAGCCTCTGCCGATCAGGCAACTCAGCTGGGATCGTCAGAGAGGCTTTTTTAAAAATACCTCTCTACCGATCAGGCAACTCAGCTGGGATCGTCAGAGACATTTCAAAGTATGTTTTTTACCACCTCTTCAGCCAAGAGGTTGCAGAAAAAAATGCTTTGAAAAGCCTCTGATGATCCCAGCTGAGCCACGCGATCATCAGAGGCTTTTTTTTTTTTTACTTTTAAAAGCATTTTTTCGTCGGAAGAGGTTGTAGAAAAAATGCTTATAAAGGTTAAAAAAACAAAGCCTCTGATGATCCTGCAGCTCAGCTGGGCATGGGGGGGTGGGGCGAACAGGGATTTTTGCTACTGGTTCTCCGAACCACCCGCCGCCATCGCTACCGGATCGGGTGATCCGGTCCAAACCGGGAGCATTTCACCCCTGCTTCTTGGGAAACTCCAGTTGGGAGCCAAGGCTGTTCAGCTTTTGGAGAACAGCAAAAGCAACAAAGAAAAGTTTTGCTCAGAGTTGAAGAGCCCCGGGAAACAAGCTAACTTGCCAACTCTAGAGTAAGATATACGAGCAAAGGAATGCTGGAAGCTAAATATGCAAAACAAATAATATGCTGCTTGTATGATCTTGATCGACGCCATGCTGGTGTGCATGCACACATTCCTCGTTTCCCACCGTTGTGGTTTGCGTTCATACAGTCAGGGAAAACTAAAAGTTGTTGCAGCTAATTACGAATAATGATTGATTTTTTTTTTTAAGGGTGGGGACCCCAGGATCAAATCTATCCCAATACAGATAGTCCTCAATTTACAACAGTCTGCTTAGTGACCCGTTCGACTGTTATAATAGCACTAAAAGAAGTGACTTATGGCAATTTTTCACACTTATGATCATTGCAGCATTCCCCACGGTCACATGATTTACATTCGGATGCTTGACAACTGACTCACATTTATGACGCTGCAGTGTCCCGGCGTCACATGATCCCCCTTTTTTCAAGTTTCTGACGAGCAAAACCAGATTTGCATTTTACAACTGCAGTGATAACGCTTAACAAACGCACAAGAAAAGTCACAACAACATGGGGCAAAATTCACTTAACAGATGTCTCACTTAGCAACCAAAATTTGAGGCCCAATGACGGTCATAAGCCGAGGACCATGTGTACACGAATAAATAAACCTCTGCAAGTTCATGAAGATCTTTCAAAATCAATGAAATTTTGGAGCTCTTGTTGTCGGGCGTGAAAGACCAAATCCATACGTGAAAATTCAATTCAGTTGATTTAGTTGCTAAAAGTCTATGCATAGGAATCTTCTCAGCACCTCCTTGGAGTTTGATAAGGGTCAACGCAGGAGTGAAATCCAGCAGATTCTGACAGGTTCTGGAGAACCGGTAGTGGAAATTTTGAGCAGTTTAGAGAACCGGTAGTGGAAATTTTGAGCAGTTCAGAGAACCGGTAGCGGAAATTTTGAGTAGTTCAGAGGACCGGTAGCGGAAATTTTGAGCAGTTCGAAGAACCGGCAAATACCACCTCTGGCTGGCCCCAGAGTGGGGTGGGAATGGAGATTTTACAGTATCCTTCCCCTGGAGTGGGGTAAGAATGGAGATTTTGCAGTATCATTCCCCTGCCACGCCCACCAAGCCACGCCCACAGAACCGGTAGTAAAAAAACTTTGGATTTCACCACTGGGTCAATGGAAACCAAGGAGAGTTGGATTCAGTTCACTTGTGACTATGTAGAGATTCTAGGCTGATCCCTCTTTTAACTCCCCTCTCAGGTGCTCCCACTTCTTCTCCTTCATTTGGGCAAGTTCTTGTGAAGTTTTGACATTTCAAAACTTGGCATATGAGAACTTGGGAATGAGATCACCACACTTTTTCAAGATTTGACAGCTCATGACCTTGAGAGAATTTGACCCTTTATTTCACTTTCTTTTGACACCTGAAAAAGACGTCAACACTGATTTATAGCATGCTTGTAATATATCAATATGCTGGCTGAAGATTTAATTCTGTTGAGTTTTGAAGCTCTAAATAACTTATGATCTGTTTATTTGGCAGAGTTGACAGGAAGCTACCTTCCTGAGAAAGCTACAGGATGATTGCAGCAAACAAGAACAACAAATATAGAAGACATTTTGCACCTCAAGCTGTTTTCGGGCCTGTACAGAGAGAAAGATAATTCTCTTAACACTATAATGTCCACATCCCAAAGGTGCTTTTTGAAGAACTGGACTTTCTGGTTTTTCTTTGAAGACATTTTGCTTCTCATCCAAGAAGCTTCCAGGGATGAAGAGGCTTCTTGGATGAGAAGCAAAACATCTTCAAAGAAAAACCAGAAAGTCCAGTTGCCTCTTGAAAAAGCACCTTTGGGACAACCATGACCTGGATGACTGAGAATCTCCATAGACATTTAATGTCCACGTTTAATGTCCCACAGAACGCAGAATTTTAAAAGAAGACTATGAAAAGTGTCTATCACTGATTTAGTGAAGGTAATTAAGATGTAAATGCAGCCAGCGAGGTGGCCTAGTGGTGAAGACAATCACCTCCCGTTTGTAAGGCTGAGAATTCAATCCTAGGTAGTGACAGATCGCAAAGAAAAAAATATCTGCTGTGAACTCCTCCTAGGTGTCAGGAAGGGCATCCGGCCAATAAATGCTCAGCTCCATTCAGTCACCCCCACTCTACTTCGAATGAAGCTATCACATGGTCGTTGAAAGGGAGTTTTTTAAAATTAAGATGTAACTAATTTAAAGGCTTAAATATCATCTTTGGACTCTCAGCTGGCCTGGATTGTTTTAGATGTTCTTGGGATTCCAGAGGGACCCCAAAAAAGTCCAGACAGTTTCCAGTGTCCAAATTGTAATTCAAGAATATTGGCTCTGAATGTAGATCAAGGATGTTCTCAATAGAATAGAATAGAATAGAATAGAATAGAATAGAATAGAATAGAATAGAATAGAATAGAATAGAATAGAATAGAATAGAATAGAATAGAATAGAATTTTTTATTGGCCAAGTGTGATTGGACACACAAAGAATTTGTCTTGGTGCATATGCTCTCAGTGTACATAAAAGAAAAGAAATGTTCATCAAGAATCATAAGGTACAACACTTAATGATAGTCAAAGGGTACAAATAAGCAAGCAGGAAACAATATCAATATAAATTGTAAGGATACCAGCAACAAAATTACAGTCATGCAGTCATAAGTGGGAGGAGATGGGTGATAGGAACGATGAGAAGATTAATAGTACTGCAGACTTAGTAAATAGTTTGACAGTGTTGAGGGAATTATTTGTTTAGCAGAGTGATGGTGTTTGGGGAAAAACTGTCCTTGTGTCTAGTTGTTCTGGTGTGCAGTGCTCTACAGCGTTGTTTTGAGGGTACGAGTTGAAACAATTTATGTCCAGGATGCGAAGGGTCTGTAAATATTTTCACAGCCCTCTTTTTGACTTGTGCAGTATACAGGTCCTCAGTGGAAAGCAGGTTGGTAGCCATTGTTTTTTCTGCAGTTCTAATTATCCTCTGAAGTCTGTGTCCATCTTGTTGGGTTGCAGAGCCAAACCAGACAGTTATAGAGGTGCAGATGACGGACTCCATAATTCCTCTGTAGAACTGGATCAGCAGCTCCTTGGGCAGTTTGAGCTTTCTGAGTTGGCGCAGAAAGAACATTCTAAACTGTGCTTTTTTTGATGACGTTTTTGACGTTAGCTGTCCATTTTAGATCTTGAGATATGGTAGAACCTAGAAATTTGAAGGTTGATTGTAATGAGAGCCACAAGGGTATGATTAAATCTCCACCTGGTTTTCTGTGTATCACACGTTTTTTAAAAAAAAAAAATGGGAGGAGCTTCCATGGAACCTGTGTGGTCACCATCTTGGCGTTTTTCTACCACACCCTTCAGAAGCCTCTGACAAAGATTGGATAAGGAGATGTTTCGCTGCATTCCAACTTTTCCTTCATACAATAACCTGAGAAGTTTATTGCGAGTCCTTAGATTTGCAGTGGGAAATGAAATTTTACAGGACTGCTCTCTAACATGTTTTTCCTTGGGTTTACTCATAAAATCCAAAACTTACGGGGGGGAAACCGTTACTCAAGAGAAGAATTTGATCTGGTTTCTTCTGGCCATCTTTTGACAATACCAATTGCTACTCGGGAATCATTGCATTCGTTGGATGGAAATATGGGGGGGGGGGGAATCTTACTTCTATTGATGAAAGGTGAGTATCATTTATTCTCTACATTCTAGACTTTTTCAATTATTTTTATTCATTGTTAGATTTTCTGGTTTTACAGTTTTGTTTTCCTCTATGATCTGGTTACATAAAAGAAAATGTATGTATTTATACATATCCTATGTATTCAGCTTTTTCCCATCTCTTTTTCGTTCTGTTCATTCTCTTGTCCTCCCTCTCTCCTTTTCTTCCCCTCTTCCCCTTTTCCTTCCATTTTTTATAGTTAATCTTTACCAAACTTCCTTTCGTTTCCTTTCTCATTGGTTCATATAGTACTAACAGTAAAAATATTGGTAATTTCTGCAGCAGATAAGATGGGATTGGGGTTTAGAGATTTTAATTTTGACTGCATCGTTATAATATCATTTATATTATTTTACTTTTAATTCCTGGGGAATGATTTTTTTTTTTTAATGCAATCCAGATATTGTTCCCTCTTTTTGTACTGAGGATATCAAATGGCAATGTCCTTTATAACATGCAAATTTAAGTTCTGGAATCTTCTGTCAAGCACAGACTAGCCCATCTTTAAAGAGATGGGAAATAAAACCATGAGGATTTTTTTTCCTTGCAAACAATTTAAATTTCTGTTAAAGGGAGATAGCTGTTCCAGAAAACTTGGGTGGGCAGGATTTATGTAAGCGATGATTTTAAACAGTCCAGAAAAGCTGCTTTAATTAGATTATCTAAACTGATTATTAAATGCAAAAATATCAGGTGAAGAACAGTGCTTGTTCTGTAATTTATACTTGGCATTATATGATCATTGCTTAGGATTTTTAAATATGTAAACATACGACTCCAAATACAGATTCTTCAGTATAAATAGATATTATTTTCAGTCAACTTTATAATAATCGGAGGTACCAGTGAATGTTGCTAGTTTCTACGCAAGATCTGTTTAATTTATACATATTTTAATCTTGTGTTTTAGAATAGAATAGAATGGAATGGAATGAAGTAGAGTAGAGTAGAGTAGAGTAGAGTAGAGTAGAGTAGAGTAGAGTAGAGTAGAGTAGAGTAGAGTAGAGTAGAGTAGAATATATGGAATGGAATGGAATGGAATGGAATGGAATAGAATAGAATAGAATAGAATAGAATAGAATAGAATAG
This sequence comes from Arizona elegans, assembly GCA_022577455.1. NCBI lineage: Eukaryota > Metazoa > Chordata > Lepidosauria > Squamata > Colubridae > Arizona > Arizona elegans. Next base: position 4,769,277 of record JAKOOJ010000007.1, on the reverse strand, counting down.
AATAGAATAGAATAGAATAGAATAGAATAGAATAGAATAGAATAGAATAGAATAGAATAGAATAGAATAACAGAGTTGGAAGGGACCTTGGAGGTCTTCTAGTCCAACCCCCTGCCCAGGCAGGAAACCCTACACCACTTCAGACAAATGGTTATCCAACATCTTCTTAAAAACTTCCAGTATTGGGGCATTCACAACTTCTGCAGGCAAGTTGTTCCACTTATAAATTTTAGAATATAATTTTATATTCTAAATTTTACGTCATACAGTATACCTTTTTTTAATTGTGATGCTTCTGATATAGATAAACAAACAATAATTGGAAGTGATTTGTTTCATATTTCGGCTCCTGTCTTACATCATTAATATCTCAACAATGAAATCATATTCTTAGATACATAATATTTTCATCACTGATGAAAATCCTTCTTCACGGGGTTATATCCTTTACACGTGGGAAGTGTTTTGGGCTCAGTTATTTCCTAATTTCTCACTATCTGAAATTAAAGCATGTGAATAATCATGCTATTTCACGAAGCTTTACATTCATACCTTGAATTTATCCTTGTTGAAAGATTTTTTGCAAAAAAATAGAGCTGTAAATGTTACAAATGAGATAATGGGAAACGGTATTGATGTCAAAGACCAGGAAATACTGGAGGAATTTTTTTTCCAGATTGATGGAATCGGTTACACTACTCGATGCCAGTAAAGCATTTCTTTGAAGTCGTATTATCACATAAGCTTTGTACAAAAAGAGATACCGTGTTTCCCCAAAAATAAGACCCTGTCTTATTTTTTTTTTTTTTTGAACCCTGAAATAAGCGCCTATTGCTATGCGCTCAAAAGCCCAATTGGGCTTATTCTCAGGCGATGTCTTATTTTGGGGAAAACAGAGTAGCAACTGGATAAAGAAAAGGTTTTAGGGCGAAAAGTTAAATAATAATAATTATTAATCCACCTTCTCTCTCTCCTGATTGATGTAGATTTTTGGTCTCTGCTAAATATGAACCGAACCAACAATACAACAGATCTCCAACATTCTTAGATATTTATCCATCAACACATTAAACTAAGGAATGCCGCACATCCTTATTAAGCCATTCACTAATTCATTTCGCTGATTCTCACACATGCTTTGCTTTTATCATCTATAAATAGCCCTCGACTTACCACAATTCGTTTAGTGACCATTCAAAGTTACAGCAGACCTGAAAAAAGCGACATATGAGACCATATATCACACTTATGAATATGACAGCATCCCAGCAATCAGGTCATCAAAATTCAGATGCTTGGCAACTGATTTGTATTTGTGACGGTTGCAGTGTCCCGGGGGTCATGTGTTCCCCTTTTGCGACCTGCTCCAGCGGTGGGTTGCTCCCGGTTTGGTCCGATTCTATAGAACCGGTAGTAAAACCGGCAGGAGGCTCCACCCACCCACCATGATGTCATCATGTGTGATCTGCACATGCGCAAAAGCTTCTTCTTCTTCTTCTTTTTTTTTTTGGAAAAATTTTTCAGTTGTATTTCTTATACACATAATATAAAATGTACATTTTCTTATACATAATTAATCCTACATATACATGTTTTCCTTAAAGAAAGCATTAAAATAAGGCATTTTAATTACATTCGGAGTTGCTCTTCTACCATTTCTTCCCTCTTTTCGCAACAACCCTTCTTCTTCTCTTTCCCTTCCCTCCCTCCTCTCCTCTCCTACTTTTTCTTCCCTCCTCTCCTACCTCATCCTACTTTCCCTTCCTTTCCCCCACTCCTCTCTTCTTTTCCCCCTATTCACCTTCTCTCCTACTCCTAACCCCTACCCTTCCTTCCTCTCCTTTTCCCTTTCTTCCATTCCTCTCCCTCCCTCTCCTCTTCCTACCCTCTCCTCCTCTCTCCTTTCTATCTTCTGTGGGCATGGCGGGGGAAGGATACTACAAAATCCCCATTCCCACCCCACTCCAGGGGAAGGTTACTGCAAAATCCCCATTTCCTCCCAATCAGCTGGGACTCGGGAGGCAGCGAATAGATGGGAGTGGGGCCAGTTCTGAACTACTCAAAATTTCCGCTACCGGTTCTCCAGAACTGGTCAGAACCTGCTGAAACCCACCTCTGAAACCAACCCACAAGCTTGGAGAACAAGCCTTTAGCCTCACTTTCAACAAATGTTCAGTAAGTTTTCTTTCTCTCATACATACAGAATATTTCTCAGGGATCAACTAAAGAGTAAAAAAATAAAAAATAAAATCTGGCCCTGTCCCCAGCTTATCATAAAGCCACATTTCACTCCCCACATTTTGCTCATTTTGCTCTGTTTGAATCCTTTCAACCTATTTCCCCCAAATACTTTTTCCTTTTTTTTTATTTTAAAAACAAACTTTATTCAATATAAAAAGATAAAAATTGTACAGAACGTTCTTAACTCTAAAAAAGAAAATACAATTCTAAATTACATATATACTAAAAGTAACAAACAGGATTATCTATCCATAATATTTAAACATGTGAAAATAAATAAATATATATATATATATATATATATATATATATATATATATATATATATATATATATATACACACACACATTAACCTTAATTTCTTAACGACAGTGTATATTTGTTTCCTTTAATTTCTTTCTGTATTTGACTTTACTTTTTTTTCCCCATCTATTAATTCATTCATACCATCTGTCTCATATTTGGAAATACAGTGAGTCTTCCTTATTGTTTAATTTTAAAGTTAATCTATCCATACTTTTTCCAATGCACATTTTTTAAAAAAATACTAATCCTTTATCATTTTTATATGCACAAGTTCTGGCTTTTCTTTCACCTAAGAAAAGAGTATTTTTTTGTAATTGTCAGGCTCTAAACTAAGACTAAAACGAATAATCATGTTATTCCTATATTTCTTCAGAAGAGAGGGTTGAATCTTAAGAGTCCAAAATGCATTCTTAATCTTTTCACTAAAGTCTATCTTTTATTAGTGAGAAGAGAGCATCGGACTTCCCATCGGCCCCCCTCCCGCCACCCCTTGTTTTCAGCCATGGCTGGACTAATGCTGCCCCCTGTTGGTGAAACCTTTCCTGTTTCACGGTATTCACTTGTACAGTAGTGGCCAACTTTTTGGGAAAAATGTATTTTCTAAAACTAGCTAATAACCACCACTTTTCTTTGGAGTAGCACCATAAAATTATACATCAACGAAAAGATAATTTAATCACGAATGTAATGCAATAGCTTTTATGAAGGATTTGCTATTAGAATAGCAGTTACGGTATAAAGAAGAAAAACGAAACACCGTAGAAAAAACGAGATATATAAAAATGATCCCCGTGTCAGTTAAAATTTAGTTGGGTAACCTTTAGCATGAATGACGGCCTTACAACGTCTTCCCATGGAGGGAACCAAGGCTTTTAGTTCTGCAGCTGTTCTAATGTGAAACCAAGATTGAATGAGGGCTTCTATTAACTATTAACTATTAAGAGCCTTGGTAGTACAGTGGTCTAAGGCACCCTGTTATTAAGCTGGTTATTAAGACCAGCTGCCTGCAATTATTGCAGGTTCGAATCTCGCCAAGGCTCAAGGTTGACTCAGCCTTCCATCCTTTCTAAGGTAGGTAAATTGAGGACCCAGTTGTAGGGGCAATAAACTGACTTTGTATAAATATACAAAAAGGATGAAGGCTATTGCTGAGCACATTGTAAGCCGCCCTGAGTCTCCAGAGAAGGGCGGCATATAAATCAAATTAAAAAAAAACAAAACTGGGTTTTATTGCTGGGTCGCTTCTGACTATCGAGTTTCTTTTGTCGGCTCCATAGATTTTCAATTGGGTGAAGGTCTGGGCTATTCTCAGGCCATTCCAGAAGTGGAATATGATTATTTTATAATCCCCAAAAAGGTGGTGTTACTAGCCATCAAACCTCAAAAATACTCTTTTCCCAAAAGGTTTCCACAATTTTGGCCACTACTGTACAGCACCCTTGAGGTGCACTTGGAGGCTCCAACTGGCACAGAGTGCGGCCGCGCAGGTGGTTATGGGAGCAACATGGAGCTCCCATGTAACACCTCTCCTGCGCGAGCTGCACTGGCTCCCGGTGGTCTTCCGAGTGCGCTTCAAGGTCTTGGTTACCACCTTTAGAGCGCTCCATGGCTTAGGACCTGGTTATCTACGGGGCCGCCTGCTACCACCAATAGCCTCCCACCGGCCGGTACACTCCCATAGAGAGGGGCTCCTCCGGGTGCCATCGGCCAAACAATGTCGACTGGCGGCCCCCAGGGGGAGAGCCTTCTCTGTGGGGGCACCTACGATCTGGAACGAGCTCCCCCCAGAGATACGGAGGATCCCAGATCTTCGCACCTTCTGTCGCGCGCTTAAAACGTTTTCATTTCATCAAGCTGGCCTGGCCTAAATCATCTCCTCTTTTAAATTTAAATTTTAAACATAAATTTTAATCTGTTTAATTATGGGGTATTTCAAAATTCAGCCTAAATTATTTAATTTGTTTTAATTTATTTTAGATTTTGTATTTCCTGTGTTTTATCTTCTGGCTGTTCACCGCCCTGAGTCCTTCGGGAGAAGGGCGGTATAGAAATTTAATAAAATAAAATAAAATAAATAAATAACAACTAGATTAAGGGAAATCCGTGATTCAGACTGCTTCAGCCACCAATTTGCTGAGTTATAACAGAATAACAGAGTTGGAAGGGACCTTGTAGGTCATCTAGTCCAACCCCCCGCCCAAGCAGGAGACCCTACACCATTTCTGACAGAGGGCAGTCCAGTCTCTTCTTGAAAGCTTCCAGAGATGAAGCTCCCACAACTTCTGAAGGCAACTTCTGTTCCATGGGTGGATTGTTCTCGCTGTCAGAAAATGTCTCCTTCTTTCCAGGTTGAAAAATCTCTCCTTGATCAGTTTCGCTCTCGTCTGGTCTGCCTAATTCCAGAATAGATGATAAATATATTCTGGAATTAGGGTTATAATATCATGCAAATATATTCTGGAATGGTTGTGAAAATGTGAATTTGAAATCATGCCCCTAAAGAGCAAAGAGTTTTTGGTGGCTCAGTTAAGAACGATCTGATCGGGATAAGGATTTTACTCCTTAAAAAATAAAACTTAAAAGCTTAACACTGCAAGACGGTTAGCTCAGTGATGGCTAACCTTTTTGCCGTTGCTTGCCAAAAGCGGGGGGAGAGTGGGGGGTCGCGCACGCATGTGACCACACCCATAATGAAATGCTCCTACGCGACCCCCTGCATGACCCCTGCCCTCCTATGCATGCGCGTGTGACACCCCCCCCCCCCCCCCGTGGCCCATTTTGGGCCTGGCAAGCCTCCCTGAAGCTTCCTGGGATCAAAAACATGTGATGATGATAATAATAATAATAATAATAATAATAATAATAATAATAATAATAATAATAATTTTATATACCGCCCTCCTCCCAAAGGACTGGGGCGGTGTACAGCCAATTAAAAACATAAATATACAATATCATAGTTAAAATTAATTAAAATCATTAAATAGTTTTGGCCGAATTTTAAAACCAAAAGTTAAAACCCAATTTAAAATCATTCAATTAGACAGCCCCGCCTGTCGGAACAGTAGGGCACAGCGAAAGACCCGGAGATCAGAGATGTTACGAATATCCGGGGGCAATTCATTCCAAAGGGCAGGGGCTCCGACAGAGAAGGCCTTCCTCCTGGGTGTCGCCAGCCGGCATAACTTGGCTGACGGCACCCTGAGGAGTCCCTCTCTGTGGGAGCGAACTGGTCGGTGGGAGGCTGTTGGTGGCAGAAGGCGGTCCCGTAGATATCCTGGTCCTATGCCATGGAGCGCTTTAAAGGTGGTAACCAACACCTTGAATTGCACTCAGAAGACCACTGGGAGCCAGTGCAGCTCACGCAGGGGAGATGTTACATGGGCGTAACGAGGTGCGCCCATAACCACCCGCGTGGCCGCATTCTGGACCAGTTGGAGCCTCCGAGTGCTCTTCAAGGGGAGCCCCATGTAGAGAGCATTACAATAATCCAGGGGTGTGCTGCACCCCTCGTGGCCTGTTTTCGTGCGGAGGGCGCACCACTCCCCCTGTGCTCCCCCCACCCCCGTGCATGCCCATGAGATCTGCTCCCGCACATGAGCGTGTGTCTCCCACATGTGCACCATCCCTGCACCAGAGACCCAAAAATCAGCTGGCTGGCGGGAGGCATGTGTGCATGCGGAGTGGAGCTGAGCTGGGTGACGGCTTGCGTGCTCGCAGAGAGGGCTCCGCATGCCAACTGTGCCACACGTGCCATAGGTTTGCCATCACGCGGCTATCTCAATAAACCACGGCACTGAAAATATTCACATGACCTCATCAGAGGTGAGATTCACTTACCTTCCCTACCGGTTTGCAAATGTGAGCATGCGCTCGCTTCACTCACATGTGCCATCTTTGCACATGTGCACGGTCTTCTGCGCATGTGCAGTAGTCATGCATTACGTCCAAGTGGTTGGGTGGAGCCTCCCGCAGTTGCTGCTACCAGTTCGCGCGATCCGGAGAGAACCGGCTGAATCCCATCACTGGACCTCATTCATAAATGCTTTTAATTGGGATTTCCATAAAATGTACTTGGTAGCAAGGAAAGAGGGGTCCTATGGAGGATGAGGTTTTATGGAGAGCATCTCACCCATCTTTCATTTACTGGGAGGACCTGTTGCTGCCTGCCCAGTTATTGGTGACAACAAGAATTACATTAGTCAAGTTGTAAAATTCTTCCTGAAACTCCTGAGGTTGAAAAAACACAAGAGGAGTGTTTCAGAAGAAAGACTAAGAGGAAGGTCACACGCCTGAGGGTTGTGAGTGTGCAGACATCTCATGGGAACAAACAAACTGTCATTCCTGACTGAACATATTCATTGAATCATAATGCTGGATGGGACCATAGTGTCGGAATACATTTTGTTGGAATATATTTTTATGCAACAACTGTAGTAGCATTCAGCCAGTAGATGGCAGTGTTTACAAGTTTGGATCTATGGTATATACTCTATGTTCTTAAGTCGAGTTTCCTGTTTCCTGTTACAGTTAAGCAGTTAAGCAGTAAAGCGCATGGTGACTGTACTCTTTGTTTGATCGGTGGTGCTATATATAAACAGAATTTCTAACACTTGAAGATCATCTAGTCCAATCCTAAGCCCAAGGCAGGAAGGGAGCCCAGTTCCTCAAGACAGATTTATTTATTTGTTTGAAATTCTTAGCTGCCCAATTTCAATGGACTCAGATCCCAAGAAGCTTCCTTAGCTCTGACAGGATAGTGGGGAATGGAAGGATTTATATTCCTTGCAGACAGCTGGTAAGAAGCTTCTTGGATGAGAAATGAAAGGTCTTCAAAGAAAAACCAGAAAGTCCAGTTGCCTCTTGAAAAAGCACCTTTGGGGCCATTTCACAGAAAGAAAAAAATATATATCTGGAGAAGAACTAGACCAGGGGTCAGCAACCTGTGGCTCTGGAGCCACAGTGGCTCTTTCATCCCTCTGCTGCACCTCCCTGTCGCCAGTGGGCTCCACAATTGATAGGGCTTTCGGTTAGGACAGGTAGCGGAAAAAGGATGCCGTGCTAGGAGGAGACTCTATGGTGGGGGAACCGGACTTCTGGTCAGCTCCAGAATTGAATGGGGGGCTTCCGGTTAGGACCTTTGTGGCTCTTTGAGTGTTTAAGGTTGTCGATCCCTGAACTAGACATGGTAGACCACTATATATTCCTTGACCGATGGATCTCAATGGAAGGTGAAAGAAAACCGAATGGCATGTTAAATGTGGTTAGCAGGCATTCAGCAAGCTAAGCATAATTTCCAAGAACAACCTCTCCGCTTTTCTGAGGAGAAAAGTTTTTGATCAGTGTGTGCTACCTGCTGTAACGTACATTGTTGAAACATGGACACGAACCTCACAATCGATACAAAAGCTCAAAGTGAAACAAAGAGCCACGGAAAGCTACATGTCCGGTATTACAAGGCAAGATAGAAAGACCTGCACATGGATTAGAGAACAAATGAATGCCATCAAAATGGTAAAAGAATTGCAATGGAAACGGGCTGGTCACATAGCAAGACGAACCGAAGGCAAGTGGACCAAGGAAGTCACAGAATGGATCCCACTGGATCAAAAACATTCACAAAAGAGACCTAAAACAAGATGGAGTGATGACATCAGCAAGTATTGGGGGCCCAACTGGCAAAAGAAAGATCAGGACTGGTATTGGTTGGAAACATGAAGAAGAGGCCTTCATCCTGCAGTGGATAGACAATGGGTAAAGTGATGATAATCATCATCTGTTCTGTCCCCGTACCACACACGCACCCCCACAGATGGCCCAGAGTTAATAAGCCACACGACAAAACTCTTTGAAGATAAAGCTGGCGGCACCCAGTGGCTAGCTGCCAATTCAGACTTTACTCACACAAAACAAAGATTAGACTGCAAGCATTCCGATAAAACAGGCAGAGTGTCAACAATACAAGGATTAATCCAAATGCAGTCCGATAAAGCAGGCAAAGTCCAGTAACGCAGAGATCATGGATTATTTCCAGTTTTTGCTCGTCACAAACTGAACCGGCCACCACACCCACATTTATATCCTGTGGGGTGTGGTCCAGTGACTCAGCTAATCTCTGGCACGCCTTCCCCTCTGTTGTGCACGCTTTTCCCTGCGCCTCTGCCGAGGGTCCAGCCAGCACTTATCTTCTTCATCGCTGTCTACCTGTGGCTGCGGGGACGTGCTTGGCTCTGAGCCTATCTTTTGGCCTTCGGTGTCCTCCGGAGGCATTGCCAGAGAGGAGGGTCCTGGAGAGGGAGGCCTTGCCAACTCCTCTCCCTCACTCTCAGAGTCTGCATCTGTCGATAGCCCAGGTTCAGGCAACGGAGCCACAACAATCATCATCCTCTTTTAACTATCCCATAATCCCTTGTGGGATGGAGTCTGGGCAACTGAATGGAGCTGAGTGTTTACTGGCCGGATGCCCTTCCTGTCGCCAATGCAGAGATTTTTTTTTTCAGCAGATATATTCTCATCGTGCCCAGAGAGAGAAATATCTGCCTCTCAGGGGTGGGCTGCTGGGGGTTCGCATGGGTTCGGGAGAACCTCTAGCTAAGATTCTGTGCAGTTCAGAGAACCCCCAAATCCCATTCCTGGCTGGACCCTCCCCTCCCACCCCAGCCCTCCCAAGAGTCCCCACGCAGCCCATTTTGGATGCAGGTAAGTGCAGGGTTTGCACAGAGGCTCGAGGAGGGCAAAAAACAGGCCTCCCGGAAGTACAGGAAGGCCAGAAACAGCCCCGTTTCTGGCCTCCAGAGGGCCGCTTTTCACCCTCCCAGAGGCTCGAGAAAAGCCTCTGGAGCCTGGGGAGGGGCCATCCCTCCAGCTGTGGTGCAGGAGGCCGACTAGGCCAAGCCCACCATGGCCATGCCCACCCAGCGACCAGGCAGAGAACCCCTTGCTAAAATTTTTGAAGCCCACCCCTGCTGCCTCTACCTAGGATCAAACTCACAGCCTCCTGATTGTGAGGCGAGAGTTCCACCGCTAGGCCACCGCACCACTCTGATGATGATGATGATGATGATACCGCCTTATAGCAAAGGGGTTGTAATAAGACAGAAGTCCTTTCTGAATATTAAATACCAAAAAAAGATTATTTTTGTAGCTGTAAAAATTCTCCTCATGAAGCCTTCCGAAATGCAAAGAAATCTGTCAAACAGCAAGTCTCTTACTGTTCATTGGGGATTATGTCTTGATCTGCAAGTGAATTCGACATCAGATCTCTTAGAGAGTCTGTCTGGGCATTCTTTTCTAATTTTCCATATTATTTTATTTTATCTTGCTCGGCAGGCCTTCTTTTCTTTTCTTTCATCCTCTTTGGGAGTCTTCCAGCCGTAATTCAGGCTTTACTACATCAGAGCGATCTGGATTAAAATTAAACTTCTTAAGGGGATTAAACAATCATTTCAGGCCCTATGCTCGGCATTTGAAAACACGATGGACGTAGCCAGTGCATTCCCTTGCAATTTATCTCAATGTGGAGATTTGGAGGGGTCAGTTTCAGGGTCTTATGGCTTGAGCTAAACCTCTTGTTCTTTCTTGGTGACAGATATAACACATTGTAAACCAGAGATTTGAGTTTGGAGTTTAATTCTGCCCTGGTCTTTTTCATTTGGACTCAGGCTTCACTTACTTTCCTTATAATTTTTTTTTCATGGAATCCAGATTAACAGAGTTCGAAGGGACCTTAGAGGTCTTCTAATCCAATCCCCTGCTCAGGCAGGAGATCCTATACCTGTGATGACGAACCTATGGCACACATGCCACAGGTGGTACACAGAGCCCTCTCTGTGGGCACACCAGCTGTTGCCTCAGCCCAGCTCCACCACGTGTGTATCAGTGGTAGGTTGCTACTGGTTCTCCCTGGTTCTTGCGAACCGGTAGTGGAAATTTAGAGTATGTTGTGCCCCCAGCCCCAGAGGCTGATTTATCTTCGCATGCTGATTCGGAGGATGATATGGAGGAGGAGGAAGCTGTCACGAGCTATGTGCCAGAGGGGCCGTCTTCACTGGTGAGTCAGCAAGAACTGACAGGTGCTGACGTGCCTATGGACCCCAGCCAAATTGAGGAGGAAACAGAGGCCGGTAACGACGAGGGGGAGCCCCTATTGGATGCAAGAGAGAGACGTAGGAGACGTCGTAGAGAACAGCTATTGCCACGTCCTAAGAGGTCTGGTCAGGAGACGTAGGGCCACATCCTACAAAGTATAAAAGAGGTGTGACAGGGCTGGAAAGGCGTGGTGAACAATTTGTTGGAGTTTTGGATGCAGTGGAGTTACAACTGTTAGTTTGGAGTTTTTTGACAAGAGTCTGCATTCCTACATTAGCCTGCTGGCCATCTGCCAAGACCTTTGGAACATTGCCCGGTAACTATTGGACTGATATACGCTTTGGAAGAGAACTATTTATTAAAGGGCCAGCTTCAGTCTCTCTAGCCTGCGTTTGTTACTGCCGGGCTAATTGAGCCTCTGCAAGGCCACTCATGGGAGGGGACAGAACAGAGTAGTTTGGAGAACCGGTAAATAGCACTTCTGATTGGCCCCGTCCCCATCTATTCTCTGCCTCCCGAGTCCCAGCTGATCGGCTAGAAGGAAAAAATCAGGGTTCATTTGACAAAGAAAAGGAAAAAAAACAAAAACAAGACACCGTAGCTTTAAATTGAGAAGCCAAGAAGCCTCCCAACTGATCGGCTAGAACTGATCCGCTCCTTGTAAACTTGGTGGCGGTAGATTGGCAATTGAGGCCAAGCTGCCTGAAAGCGGTTTCGGATGCTCTCGGTGATGGCAGAGCGGCAAAAAACTATTTAAACTCTTGCCACGGTGCTTCAAAGGACTGCCCTACAGCTGATCAATGGTAAAAGGCAGTGTGGTGGTAGACTAGTGCTCTCCAAAAACAAATGGGTAAACTGGTATGCTCCAAAAACAAATAGGTAGACCGGATCGCTCCAAAAACAAATGGGTAGATCGGTACAGCTCTGCAAGCAGTTAAAAGCCTGGTAGACTAGTACCTCTGCTAAATCCTAAATAATTGTTTGTCACATGACCATCAAATCATGCCCACAAAATAAGCCACACCCACAGAACTGGTAATAAAAAATTTTAGAACCCACCCCTGATGTGCATGCCTCCCGTTGACCAGCCTTCAGGTCTCTGCCACACATGCGTGGGGGGCTGGGCCTTCCCCAATCTCTGCAGGTTCCACCCCCCCCAGCACACCCTACCTTTCTACTCCATTTCTGCCATCCGTGTCTTCCCCAATCTCCACAGGTTCCTCCCCAGCACACCCTAACTTTCTACTCCATTTCTGCCGCCTGTGCCTTCCCCAATCTCCGCAGGTTCGCCCCCCTCCCCCCATGTGCCCTACCTTTCTACTCCATTTCTTCCACCCGCACCAACCTGGAAGCCAAAACGGGACATGGGGGCGCCATGCGAGGCCCCCCCCGTCCCTTTTTGGGCCTGGAAAGCCTCCTGCACCAACCTGGAAGCCAAGATGGAGTGCGGGGGGGCGCATGTGTGGGGGATGCTCTCTAAAGTGCGGGGGCACTCACATTGCAATTTGGGGGTTCACACATATGCACGTGGTTTGGGCACTCAGCACCAAAAAGGTTAACCATCACTGTCCTATACCATTCCAGACAGGTATTGTTGGAAGCCTCTCTTCCCCCTCCCCAGAGAATAAAATATTTGGGGGAATATTAAAAGAGGTAGAATATTATATTTCCCCAAAGGAGAAGTGGAGAAAAATCTTAACACGGGCAGAAAGCAGCCCCGGTCTTTGTTAATAGCCTCAAGGAGAACGCTCAAGAACACCTTCAGCCACAGCCCCCATGGCTGATGGGATTAAGAATGTACACTCCCTGCCTAAATTTTAAGGACAGGACAGGACCTTTAGGACATAATAGGATTAACCCACCACCATTGAAATATTAAAAGACACAAGGCTCACTACATTGCACAACTCCCCTGGAGCATCTCAATCACAAAACCCCTGAACCCTATGAAGATCCATCCACTCACTCAACCACCTGGTCAACCATCCCAGAAATATGATGCTGTCACTGAAGTTTCTGGAAACTAAATAAATCTTCTTTCCTTGCAATCAGCTTCCATTTCATTCCCAGCACCTTTCTATTGGATTGGAACTGGAACTGGATTATCTTTCCCCCCCCCCACAATATTTTTTAAAAAAATATTATGTTGGGAAAGAATGAAGGCAAAAAAAGAAGGGGGTGGCAGAAGATGAGATGTTTGACAGAGTCATTGACATAATGAACATGAATTTGGGTAAACTCCAGGAAAGGACAGGGGAGGACAGGGGAGCCTGCTGTGCTACAGTCCACGGGGTCATGAAGAGTCAAACACAATTTAGCAACTGAACGACAACAACAAAAATATCCTTTTATATCTAAAAATATGTTTCCATGTTTCCAGGACTCTTAAAAGATTTGCTTGAGAAGGTTCTGCTCTGACTTGGATCATTATCTGAAGGTTAAAGGTAAAATTAAAGGTTCCCCTCACACATATATGCTAGTCCTTCCCGACTCTAGGGGGCGGTGCTCATCTCCGTTTCAAAGCCGAAGAGCCAGCGCTGTCCGAAGACGTCTCCGTGGTCATGTGGTCGGCATGACTCAATGCCAAAGGTGCACGGAACGCTGTTACCTTCCCACCAAAGATGGTCCCTGTTTTTCTACTAGCATTTTTTTACATGCTTTCAAACTGCTAGGTTGGCAAAAGCTGGGACAAGTAACGGGAACTCACCCCATTACACGGCACCAGGGATTCGAACCGCTGAACTGTCGACCTTTCAATCGACAAGCTCAGCATCTTAGCCACTGGGCCACCACATCCCTATCTGAAGGTTGGCTATTGGCTAATGAGCAGAGTTGGGACACCGATATTTTGGAGTTTATATGCTTGAAAAATCAACCTAGCCTTTATCTTCCATTTTCCTTTTCCCCCACCCAGGAATTCAGATAGTATCTTTTTCTTTTTAAATCGAGGGAGAGTATGCTTTAAATCAGTGTGGGCTCATGATGGCCCCCTGGGCAAGTCCCGATATCAGGAAATCAAAAACCAAGAAAGACACACAGGGTTATTTCAAAATAATTTCCTTTTATTGTTCGTTGCCGACAGACAGAATCTTGCCAAACTAAAGCAAACTACTTGCATCATTTAAAATACACTCTGAGAACTTCCAGGGAAGGAGCTGTCTTGACTCTCTTCCTTCCAACCCAACTATCTAAACTTCGCTGCCTCTTGGGTCGTCTGGAATGCAGCCCCTCCCTCCTGGGAATTCAGACCACATTCCACCACACCGCAGTCTTGGCAAGATTTCAGAAGTGGTTTGCCGTTGCCTTCTTCCCAGGGCTTGGTGAGAGAGACTGGCTCAAGGAACCCCAGCTGGCTTTGTAACTACCATAAATCACGACTGAATTCACCTTCTTTTGGTTCCTGCTGGCTTTGTACCTTCATCCCTGCACCAAACTGGATCTTACATAGCATGAATTTTGCTTGCCCCAAATGTGGTGTTTTCTTTAAATATGTTATTCAGTGGAATGCAACTTCAAGGTTTGTTGGTAAAAATTGTAGGAAGTTAGCACCCACCCCACTCCTAGGAAAATGAGATATTTTAGGAAATATTAAAAGGCCAGAATATTTCCCCTAAAAGGGAGGCAGAAATTCAGCCCCCACCCCCACCCTTGTCAATGGGCCATTAAGGCCTGGCCCAGTCTATCTATATATATAAATGCGAAAACCAGTCATGCTGTAATAATTAAATCTCCAGAACCGTAAAGCCTACAAACGTGAAATTTGCCACATATGTTCCTCTTGGCTTCTAGGTGCTCACTAAGAAAGGATTTTTCGAAATGACCATCAGAGCATTAGTATTTCCTATATTATGATTAGTACGCTCTGATGCTAAGGAGTTCTACTCCCCCTCCCCATCTGAAAAGAAATCTGTTCCAAATGCAAAAACACAAGCAGAGGAGAGGAGTTTCACTTTCAGTTTTACTTTCACAGCAGCAACTAGGGGATAGGATAGGGGAGGCTTCTGTGGGGCAAGGCTGAGGAAGAGAAGGGGATAGAATAGGGGAGGCTTCTGTGGGGCAAAGCTGAGGGAGAGAAGGGGAGAGGAGAGGCCGATTGTAAGTACTCATTAATTTTCAAGCTGTAATTGTTGATTTATCAAGCCCAATCACATAGTTTCGTAGCGAAGCACAGGTATCCAGCTAGTTCTACATAACAAAGATCTACCTCCTGCAGGCAGAGCCATAGTAGGAATTGCCCTCACCCAAGCTCCAACAATGATAGGATTATCCCTCTACCCATTTCACCACATGGCACCTGGGAAGATTACATCACCCAGCAAGAGTCAACCAAGCTCGGGACTCAGGACAGCCTACAGAGTTGCCTCTGCATGACCCCATGGGAGTCTGACCACCAATCAGAACACAAGCTCGAATGCAAAGCCCAACAGAGGGCATAAAACCCAGGCACTCTCAGCATCTCTGCCTTTTTTTTTTGCCCAGGATCTCAAGTCATGTGATCCTGTTCATCAATAAACCTTCTTTCTAAGCAACCTCCATGAATCCAGGGTCTTTTTCCCCACTTGGAACTGAACCCAGAACAGGGGTGGGTTCTAATTTTTTTTACTACCGGTTCTGTGGGCGTGGCTTATTTTGTGGGCATGGCTTGATGGTCATGTGACAATTCTTTAGGATTTAGCAGAGGTACTGGTCTACCAGGCTTTTAACTGCTTGCATTTGTTTTTGCAGGCATCGGTCTACTCATGTATTTTTGCAGGCACCGGTCTACTCATGTATTTTTGCAGGCATCGGTCTATTCATGTATTTTTGCAGGCACCGGTCTACTCATGTATTTTTGCAGGCATCGGTCTACTCATGTATTTTTGCAGGCACCGGTCTACTCATGTATTTTTGCAGGCACTGGTCTACCACCACACTGCCTTTTAACACTGATCAGCTGTAGGGCGGCCCTTTGAAGTCCCGCGGCAAGAGTCTAAACAGTTTTTTCCCTTCTAGCCAATCAGCTGGGACTCAGGAGGCAGCAATAGATTGGGGTTGGGGCCAAATAAAAGGTAAGAATAATGCGGGGGGTGGGGGGCAGAACCGGTTCGGTGACATCATATCATCACCGCTATCAGCTCCGCGGAACCGGACCGAACCGGGAAGAACCCACCACTGACCCAGAAGGATATTTCTTTGAATAGAATGAAACTAAAAATAACAGCAAGAAGAGAAATGGGAGTTTTGCTTGCTTCTTTGGTAAACAAAGAGGGCCAGCTTGTTTCCTCCTCCCTCTGGCTGTGACCTTCTTTCCGGGAGAGAGGAGGGGTGGGGGGGGGTGGGGGATGGAGAGTACAATCTGTCAATGACTGTTGGGCTCCCAGCAGGGGGTTTGAAGCCGGAACAGGCATCCCTGCTGTAAAAATAACTCATTGTGAATGGACAGATTGCTTCCAACGAGGATGAGAAAGAGGCGATTGAGCTCTCTGGCCCCTGGACAAGGCCAGGCTGCTCTCCGACTCGGAGATCTGATGATTAGATCCCCAAGGGGTCCTTGATCTGGTGTAAAACCCTTCCTTCCCTTCCTTTTAGATTGGTCCAAGAGGAGAGTTCCAACGGTAACAGAATAACCTTTTTGGTGCCGAGTACCCAAAGCGTGTGCACGAAACCCCAAAATGCAGTGCGAGAGCCCCCACACGCATGCACCCTGCACCTCCCATGCATGTCATGAATCCCTGGGGCATGTGCCCCCCCCTCACCCATTTCTGGCTTCCAGGTTGGTGCAGGAGGCCTTCCGGGCCCAAAACGGGGTGCAGGGGGGTGCCCTTGAATGCATCCCTCGCACATGCATGGCAGAGACCCAAAGATCAGCTGGCCGGCGGGATGTGCTGGGGAGATTACATCACCCAACAAGATTCAACCATGCTTGGGACTCAGTCTATTCTCCAAAGCACCTAAAGGCAGGACAAGAGGCAACGGATGGAAACCAATCAAGGAGAGAAGCAACCTAGAAATAAGGAGAAATTCCCTGGCAGTGGGAACAATTAAGCAGTGGAACAGCTTGCCTTCAGAAGTTGTGGGTGCTTCATCACTGGAGGTTTTTAAGAAGAGATTGGACAGCCACTTGTCTGGAATGGTATAGGGCCGTGATGCAGGGTGGGTTCTAATTTTTTTTAATATCAGTTCTATGGGTGTGTGTGGCTTATTTTGTGGGCATGGCTTGATGATCATGTGACAATTATTTTGGATTTAGCAGAGGTACTGGTCTACCAGGCTTTTAACTGCTTGCAGAGCGGTACTGGTCTACTCATTTGTTTTTGGAGGCACCGGTCTACCCATTTATTTTTGCAGGCACCAGTCTACTCATTTGTTTTTGGAGGCACCGGTCTACCCATTTTTATTTTTATTTTTTTGCAGGCACCAGTCTACCCATTTGTTTTGGGAGGCACTAGTCTACCCATTTATTTTTGCAGGCACCAGTCTACTCATTTGTTTTGGGAGGCACTGGTCTACCCATTTATTTTTGCAGGCACCGGTCTACTCATTTGTTTTTGGAGGCACCAGTCTACCCATTTATTTTTGCAGGCACTGGTCTACTCATTTGTTTTTGGAGACACTGGTCTACCACCACACTGTCTTTTAACACTGATCAGCTGTAGGGCGGCCCTTTGAAGCCCCACGGCAAGAGTTTAAACAGTTTTTTTTTCCTTCTAGCCGATCAGCTGGGAGTCAGGAGGCAGCAATAGATTGGGGGTGGGGCCAAATAAAAGGTAAGAATAACACGGGGGGGCGGGGGACGGGGAGGCAGATCCGGTTCGGTGACATCATATCGTCACTGCTACCGGCTCAGCGGAACCGGGAGGAACTGGGAGGAACCCACCACTGTTGTGATGGCGAACCTATGGCACGCATGCCACGGGTGGCACGCAGAGCCATATCTGTGGGCACATGAGCGTTCCCCTAGATCAGCTCATCCTTCCAGGCCCACTGGAAGTTGGGAAACGGGCTGTTTCCAGCCTTCGGAGGGCCTCCAGGGGGTGGGGAAGGCCGATTTTGCCCTCCCCAGGCTCCAAGGAAGACTCTGGCCTGGGGAGGGTGAAAAACAGGCCTACCAGGCCCACCATGCCATCATGTGCCAAAATTGTGGGTTGCGGGGGGGGTGTCATGCACTCATGTGGGGGGGGGGCGCATTGAATTATGGGTGTGGACACACACGTGCATGACCCCCCCCCGTGCTCCCCCCACTTTTGGCACGCGACAGCAAAAAGGTTAGTCATCACTGGCAGAGGATCTTGAGCAGGGGGCTGGACTAGAAGACCTCCAAGGTCCCTTCCAGTCTTTATTTTATACTATTTTCTGAGCTGGTTGTTAAGATCCAGTGTCGCAGGAGAGGGGGGAAAAAAGTGCAAACTTCAAACTCACCAGTAGGTGGCGGAAGATGCTTGCTGAAAACTTGTGCGCATCCTCTCGGATTTTAGGTAATAAAGGAATGGAAAGTGTAAAAAAAGAGTCACTCGTGGGGTGAAAGGAGAAAGAGTGATTTATTTAAGAGTAGGTGGGGAGAAACAGCAAAGAAAGAAAGCAAAGACTTCCCACTGGGTGTAATTA
Source organism: Arizona elegans (assembly GCA_022577455.1). Taxonomy (NCBI): domain Eukaryota; kingdom Metazoa; phylum Chordata; class Lepidosauria; order Squamata; family Colubridae; genus Arizona; species Arizona elegans. Next base: position 4,751,057 of record JAKOOJ010000007.1, on the reverse strand, counting down.
AAGAAGTGAAGAAACAAATAACTCTTATCTTTGGCTGTACAGAGTCCTGTAGAGGTCACCCTTAAAAGAGATAGCTACTTATCAATCTTTTTTTTTTTTTTAATTTTTTTTTTTATTGAAAAAGTTTTCAAATACAAGTTTTTCCCCCTTTCCCCCCCCCCCTCTTCCCTAACCCACCCTTTCCACCCAACCCCCCCCTGTGACTTCTTCACAACAATAGGCTATTTCATAACTAGTTACATACATAATATCTTCCCTTTCCCTTAATCCCTTCTCGGAATACTGACCCTTAACTTGTTAATCTTATAACTCCCATTTTTACGGTAATCTGCCCTTTTTCTCCTCCCCTAAACTTATTGAGTATTATTACAAATTAACCACTACTTATCAATCTTGTTTATCTCCCCGGCTCTTTCGTCTTTCTCTTCGATAAATTATTGTTCCTCCGCTGATCTTGTGGTCCATCAAATCCCTCTTTGGGATAGTCTACTGGATGGGCTGGAGGTTCTTCGGATGTTCTTTGGAACTGAGCAACTCCATTAGCCATCATTAGAGGAAAAAACTGAGGTTGGCTTACAACCAGGGGTGGGGCTGCTCGGGAATCGCAGGGATTCGGGAGAACCTCTAGCTAAGATTCTGTGCAGTTCGGAGAACTCCCCCCAAATCCCACTCCTGGCTGGCCCCGCCCACCCCACCCCTCCCCTCCCCTCCCCGGAATCCCCATGCGACCCATTTTGGATGCAGGTAAGTGCAGGGCACGCACAGAGGCTCGGGGAGGGCGAAAAACAGGCCTACCGGAAGTTCAGGGAGGCCGGAAATGGGCACATTTCCTGCCTCCAGAGGGCCTCCGGAGCCTGGGGAGGCCTTTTTCACCCTCCCGGAGACTCAAGGAAAGCCTCTGGAGCCTGGGGAGGACAAAAACACCCCTCCCCTCCCGGTCATAGTGCAGGAGGCCAACTAGGCCATGCCCACCATGCCCACGCCCACCCAGCATCCGGGCTGAGACCCCCTTGCTAAAATTTTCGAAGCCCGCCCCTGCTTACAACCCATGCAGTGGTAGGAAATCATACAGAAATATAGGATTGGAAGGCACCTTAGAGGTCTTCTAGTCTAACCCTCTGTTCAAGCAGGAGACTCTATACAATTGTTGGAAGAAATATCCATCTGGGTTCAGTTCCAAGTGGGGAGAAAGACCCTGGAAACATGGTGGAATGCTGGAATGCTGATTGGAAAGATGGTTTATTGATGGATGGAACCACGTTTACAATGCATTAAGCAATAGCCTTCATACTTTTGTATATTTATACAAAGTCATCTTATTGCCCCCACAATCTGGGTCCTCATTTCACCTACCTTTGAAAGGATGGAAGGCTGAGTCAACCTTGAGCCTGGTGAGATTTGAACTTGCAGTAATTGCAAGCAGCAGATGTTAATAACAGTGTTTAGTCCACTGTACTACAGGCTTTTCTTGGATTTATCCATGGTTGGCCTGTCGGGCGGTTGAAAAGCTCAGTAAATCTCATGCCCTTCTGATGAATGGCCCCTCCCAGAGGGAATAAAAGAGGAGCGAAATGGGGAGTGGAGTTTGCAGGAGACAATTATTTTGTCTAATTGGTTTGTGACTCTTCGAGACTCTTTGCCAAGTTTTGAAGATATCGGCCTGGCAGCCCTCCAAGCCAGATAAAGGTCCGTGACTGTAAATTCTCCCTTGAAAGACTTTGCTGGATGTGAATGAGAGGAATTCATGGTTTGTTTAATAAAAGGGGTTTTGTCGGGACCAGGATTCTGCTTCGTGCTTTTTTGGGGAAGCCTAAGGTAAAACACCCAGTTCCATGAGCTAACTATGTGATTTTAGCAGCCCTGGGTTCCTGTGACCGATATTAAGCTCACTCCAATCCTATGGAATGTGATCGGAACCGGTAAACAATCTGAAAAATCTCAAAGGCTCATTCTCAAGCCCACAAGCCATCTGTTCCTTTCAGTTCCTTGCAATGAGCCTGTTCTGTTTGGAATCACATTTCTGGGGGATTACTGAGTTATGTTCTTAACTAGACAAAAGACAATGCAATTTAAAATGCATGAATAATTGATGGCTCCTTCTCTAAAAATACCTCTGAAAAATGATACAGACCACTCTGGAAAGATTCCTTCGGGAAGGAAAAGGCCAGACTTCTATAGGTAACTTTCCGTCGCTCCTTTTATTGGAAGGAAATGGCGGCGCTCATAATTAGGCCGATGTTTTTAAAAGAAAACGGCATTTTTAAAAAAAAAAAAAAAAAAAAAGTCGCCTGCAGTATTTTTTAAACCGTATTCGGTCTTCTTAGACCTGATGCGTAGGCGTCGGGTTAGATTCCAAAGAGAATAGCAATATATCTGCCGTCGTTTACTTTTATTATTCGAGCGATAAACCAGACTCTCAAGTTCGTATCACTCTGACGGCTGTTTTAAAGAGAGCAAAACAACAGAAATATTTCCAATCCTGTCTAGAACTGAAGAAATTCAGATCGTCTACCTTGATGTCTCTAGAAACAAGAGCTGATTATTCTTGAATTTTCTGCTTTATGGCTTCAGATCGGCTAATACTAGGGCTCCCCCAAACTTGGCAGCTTTAAGACTTGTGGACTTCAACTCCCAGAATTCCCCAGCCACCAGCATATCATCATCTTCCTTTAATGACCTCATAATCCCTTGCGGGGTGAAATCTGGGCAACTGAACGTTGCTGAGGGTTTTAATGGCCGGATGCCTTTCTTGTCGCCAATGTGGAGTTTTGTTCAGCAGGCATACAGTATTCTCATCATGCCCAGAGAGAGAACTCTCTGCTTCTACCTAGGATCGAACTCACAGCCTCTTGATTGTGAGGCAAGAGCTCCACCTCTAGGCCACCACACCACTCCTCCTAGCCACCAGCATATGATCACCTTAATTTCTTTCATTACTTCCCCCCCACCCTTATTTTTCTCTCCAACAAAGAGAACACCTACCCAGGGCGGTCAGAAGGCAGCACCTGGTCCTTACTTTATTTATTTGTTTTATTTATTTGTTTTAATTTGTATACCGCCCTTCTCCAGCAGGACTCAGGGCGGTGAACAGCCAGAATAAAACAAAACATACAAAAAAACTTATTTCTAAAGATTTAGAGGCTCATGACAACTGTCCAAGGCTCAGCTCTGAGTGGTCACTGATCAGCAGTATAGAATAGAATAACAGAGTTGGAAGGGACCTTGGAGGTCTTCTAGTCCAACCCCCTGCTTAGGCAGGAAACCCTACATCACTTCAGACAAATGGTTATCCAACATCTTCTTAAAAACTTCCAGTCTTGGAGCATTCACAACTTCTGGAGGCAAATTGTTCCACTGATGAATTGTTCTCACTGTCAGGAAATTCCTCCTTAGTTCTAGGTTGCTTCTCTCCTTGATTAGTTTCCACCCATTGCTTCTTGTCCTGCCCTCAGGGGCTTTGGAGAATAGCTTGACTCCCTCTTCTTTGGGGCAGCCCCTGAGATGTTGGAAGACTGCTATCATGTCTCCCCTAGTCCTTCTTTTCATTAAACTACACATACCCAGTTCCTGCAACCGTTCTTCCTATGTTTAACCTCCAGTCCAGGGGTGGGTTCTAAATTTTTTTACCACCGGTTCTGTGGGCATGGCTTATTTTGTGGGTGTGGCCTGGAGGTCATGTGACTAGGTGGGCGTGGCTAGCTGGTCAGAGTCATTTCTGGAAGGTCCTCGCACTTACGACCAGTCCTTGCACTTACAACCCAACTCATTTGTTTGCTTTTAACACTGATCAGCTGTAGGACGGCCCTTTGAAGCCCAGCGGCAAGAGTTTAAACAGTTTTTTTTTTCCCTCTAGTCATCAGCTGGGACTCAGAAGGCAGCAATAGATTGGGGGTGGGACCAAATAAAAGGTAAGAATAACGTGGGGGGGGTTGGGAGAACCGGTTCGGTGACGTCATATCGTCACCGCTACCGGCTCAGCCGAACCGGACCGAACCGGGAGGAACCCACCATTGCTCCAGTCCCCTAATCATCTTTGTTGCTCTTTTCTGCACTCTTTCTAGAGTCTCCACATCTTTTTTACATCGTGGCGACCAAAACTGGATGCCGTATTCCAAGTGTGGCCTTACCAAGGCCTTATAAAGTGGCATTAACACTTCACGTGATCTTGATTCAATCTCTCTGTTTATGCAGCCTAGAACTGTGTTGGCTTTTTTGGCAGCTGCTGCACATTGCTGGCTCCTATTTAAATGGTTGTCCACTAGGACTCCAAGATCCCTCTCACAGTTACTACTATTGAGCAAGGTACCACATATACTGTACCTGGGCATTTGGTTTTTCTTGCCTAAATGTAGAATGCACCAGTTTCCTGTTTATTTTGCTAATAAATATGTTAAGGATCCTGAAGAACAAGAACAGGGGAATTGGAAAAAACTGCCTAGCTAGCCTATGGAGAGAACCCAGTCTTCCACCTGTGTCAATCTCTTGACAGCTGAGGGATGATTCCTTGCTATTAAAGGGAAGACGTGTGCTTTTAATTGATCGTAGAGAGAAATGGAGGCAGGAGGGAGATATTAATAGATCAGGACAGTCTTGGGCTGTTACAGAGACAGAAGTACTTTGAGATATTTGTTACGCCCAGACTGTGTCTTCCTCCGAGCAATCTGGTGGGCTGTGTGATTGACCTTCTGGATTGAAAGCGCTACCGCTGAATGTCAGGATGGGGAGGGGGTAAGCAAACAGCCAGAACTTACAAATATGCCTGCAGAACAGGTCAGCCTTTGGGAGATCCAGGTAGAAGAAAAGGGGGAAGTAAACCCCTTTTCCATTAGATACAGATGAGGAGAGAGGGAAAGAGAGAGAGAGAGATGAGAGAGAGAGAGAGAGATGATAGAAAATAGTAGATAAATGATAGATATGATAGTGATTGATAGATGGTAGTTTGATAGATATGATAGATAGATAGATAGATAGATAGATAGATAGATAGATAGATAGATAGGAGAGAGATGATAAGATAGAGAGGTATAGATAAAGAGATGGAGAGAGAGAGAGAGGAGAGAGAGGCATGTTAGATAGAGAGAGAGATAATAGATAGATAGATAGATAGATAGATAGATAGATAGATAGATAGATGAGCGAGGAGAAAGAGATGATAAGATAAATAGAGAGGTATAGATAAAGAGATGGAGAGAGAGAGAGAGGAGAGAGAGGCATGATAGATAGAGAGAGATAGTAGATAGATAGATAGATAGATAGATAGATAGATAGATAGATAGATGAGCGAGGAGAGAGAGATGATGATAAATAGAGAGGTATAGATAAAGAGATGTAGAGATATAGAGGAGAAAGAGACATGATAGAGAGAAATGATGATAGATAAATGATAGATAGATAAATAGATAGAGAAAGAGAAGAAAGAGAAAGAGAAAGAGAAATGATAGATAGATGTGGTGCAGCTCTGCCCTCCAGGATTCCCCACAGAGCAGTGGTCAAAGGAGTGGAGCCAGAGTGGTCTCTTGTGGTCCTAAACTCCCAATCAAAAGTCTCATCCCAAACTTTCCAGTTAATATTTGAATGTGTGCATTGGAAAACAGAGGCATGTGGGACAGTGTATGATTCAGTCCCTTGCCCAAGAGTCTTCCCTTCTTGAGTTAAAAGGGGTTGGGCTTCCAGAAGGTTTGCAGGAGACCTTTGTACCGTTGTCTGAAATGGAATAGGGTCTCCTGCTTGAGCAGGGGGTTGGATTAGAAGACCTCCAAGGCCCCTGTTGTTCTGTTAAAATCTCCGAGATGGGTGGTGCTAGGACTTCAGAGGACCTCAGCATCCCTGCAGCAACCATCCTGCAGGAGAGACTTAGACTGTTGCCCATGGAGAGCTTCCTGAAGGGCATCAGCTTGCATTCATTCTGCCAACACTCATTCTGAATCTGGCCTTGGAGGTTGGTTGGAATGAGGATCTTCTCCTTTGAACATCAGAGACACACACACACAAAAAAAAAACCAAGACTTTATTTATTTACTAGTAGCTGGATATCAGTGCTTCGCTACGAAGCTATGTGATCAGGCTTGATAAACTCACAGTTAAAGCTTGAAAATTAATGAGAAGTTACGATTGGGCTTGATACATTGACTCTCAAAGCTTGAAAATTTATGTAGAATGTGTAACTCCTTAGCATCAGAGCGTGTTAATGTAAGGCAACTAGCAGTTGGAACAGAGTTCTTTTCAGGTGGGGAGGGGGAGTAAAATGTCTAGCTCCTTAACATCAGAGTGTGTTAATATAAAGGCAACTAGCAGTTGGAACAGAGTTCTTTTCAGGTGGGGAGGGGGAGTAGAATGTCTAGCTCCTTAGCATCAGAGTGTGTTAGTATAATAATACTGTATAATAAGAAATACTAATGATCTGATGGTCATTTCGAAAAATCCTTTCTTAGCGAGCACCTAGAAGCCAAGAGGAACATACATGCCAAGTTTCATGTTTGTAGACTTCTGGAGATTTCGTGATGAGTGAGTGGTATTTGGCTTTTATATATATATAGATAGATAGATTGCAATTGCATCCCACTTTTTCCCCCCTGGAATATATGTAAAGCAAACCTTTAGAAGGCCAGATCCTGAAGAGGGAACTCAAATGCTTTGGCCACCTAATGAGAAGGAAGGACTCACTGGAGAAGAGCCTAATCCTGGGAAGGATTGAGGACAAAAGAAGAAGGGGACGGCAGAGAATGAGGTGGCTGGATGAGTCACCGAAGTAGTCAGTGTGAGTTTAAATGGTCTCCAGGGGATGGTTGAGGACAGGAAGGCCTGGAGGAACGTTGTCCATGGGGACGTTATGGGTTGGACGTGACTTCACAACTAACCACAACAACAGAGTGTTTTTTCCCTTGTAACAACTCCCTTGTGAGAAAACCCTGGATCGGGAGAAATTCCTGGATCAATGCTCTGATTCCACCCCATGAGCCCTGACATGGGCCACACACATTTCCTTACCTTGTCTTTGCTTTGATCTTCTGCTTTGATCCTCCGCATATCTGCATGCGTGGTACCATTTTCCACCTTCGTGAATACACTTTGCTGTGTAATCCTCACCACTAGTTCAGAACAACCCCAATCAAGGGAGCCCTTTTCCAGATATTGTTGTAGGCTAGGCTTCATAAAAATAACCTGTTGTGGCCCGTCAGTGGAGCTGGCAGCAGAGTCAGACAGTTGAGGAGGTTGGGGAGGAACCTGGGCTAGTCCTGGAGTCTGGGGAAGGCTCTGATGAGGGCTCTGCATCGGAGGCAGAGAGGGGGCCAGGGCCGTCTGACAGTTATCAGCTGCCTTCGGCATCAGACATCAGTGAGGCAGACAAACAGCTAGAGCCTGTTCCAGGGGTGGGTTCTAAATTTTTTTACTACTGGTTCTGTGGGCATGGCTTATTTTGTGGGTGTGGCTTGGAGGTCATTTGACTAGGTGGGCGTGGTTAGCTGGTCAGAGTCATTTCTGTAAGGTCTTCACACTTATGACCAGTCCTTGCACTTACAACCCAACTCATTTGTTTGCTTTTAACAATGATCAGCTGTAGGACGGCCCTTTGAAGCTCCGCGGCAGGAGTTTAAACAATTTTTTCCCTCTAGTCATCAGCTGGGACTCAGGAGGCAGCAATAGATTGGGGGTGGGACCAAATAAAAGGTAAGAATAACATGGGTGGGGGGGATGGGAGGGCGGGGGGGGGAGAACTGGTTCGGTGACGTCATATCGTCACTGCTACCGGCTCGGCCGAACCGGACTGAACCGGGAGGAACCCACCACTGGCCTGTTCCCAGTGTGCGTGTGCGCAGAGTTGCCAGACAAAGGGAACAGCTAAAGAACAAGGGTCGACTTGGGAGTAAGGCCACTGGTGGATGATGAATGGCCCCTCCCAGAGGGAATAAAAGAGGAGCGAAAGCAGAGGGGAGTTTGCAGGAGACAATTAGTTCGCCTAATTGGTTTGTGACTCTTTGCCAAGTTTTGAAGATATCGGCCTGGCAGCTCTCCAAGCCAGATAAGGTCTGTGACTGTAAATTCTCCCTTGAAAGACTTTGCTGAAGGTAAATGAGAGGAATCCGCTGTTTGTTTAATAAAAGAGGTTTTGTCGGGACAAGGATTCTGCTTCGTGCTTTTTGGGGAAGCCTAGATCAGAAGATAACCTTCTGGGTTACTTATTGAAGCCACAAAACCTCTCTTCCTCTCACTTGCTCTGCTATTTTGTTTATCTGCTCTTGAATTTTTGAAAATGATTTTTTTTTTTTTAAATGAGGGAATTATGTTGCCCAAACAATCGGTAGAAATTTCCTGGTTGATTTGAAAGGAGGGGGGGAATCTATATGATGCCGGAAAGTAGTAGTGGGTTGTTCCTGGTTCGCACCGGTTCGCAAGAACCGGTCATAAAAATGTTTACTACCGGTCGCCCACCTCATCAGAGGCTTTTTTTTTTTCTTTTCCTTTTAAAAGCATTTTTTCTACAACCTCTTCGGCTGAAAAAATGCTTTTAAACGTTTTTTTAAAAAAACCTCTGATGATCGCGCGGCTCAGCTAGGATCGTCAGAGGCTTCTGAAAGCATTTTTTCTGCAACTTCTTCAGCTTTGATTTGAAAGAGCCTTGATAGTACAGTGGTTTGGTGCACCCTGTCATTAACACAGCTGCCTGCAATTTCTGCTGGTTCGAATCTCTCCAAGGCTCAAGGTTGACTCAGCCTTCCATCCTTTCTAAGGTAGGTTAAATGAGGACCCAGTTTGTGGGGGCAATAAGCTGACTTTGTATAAAATATACAAAAGAATGAAGGCTATTGCTTAACGCATTGTAAGCCGCCCTAAGTCTCCGGAGAAGGGCGGCATATAAATCAAATTAAAAAAAAAAAAAAGCTGAAGAGGTTGTAGGGGGGGAAAATCCCTTTAAAAGCCTCTGGCGATCCCAGCTGACATGCCTGATCGTCAGAGGCTCCTAAAAGCATTTTTTTCTGCAACCTCTTAAGGTTGTAGAAAAAAATGCTTTTAAAAGTAAATAAAGAAAAAAAGTTGGCCACGGCCACCCAGTCACATTACCCCCAAGCCACGCCCACAAAATAAGCCACGCCCACAGAACCGGTAGTAAAAAAATTTAGAACCCACCCCTGCCTGATAGAGAACATTCAAGCTGAAGGAGATTTGATCGGATCATCCCACAGAATCTTCAAATGTAACCTTGGTTGTGTTTGATTCAAACCATTGCAGGGATCCAATCATATATTTAAACAGGTAATTTTGCAGAACTTCGTAAACATTGTGGCAGGTTTCCTTCCAGAAACGGGTCAAACTGTTGGTGGTGGGGCGGGCAAGGTGTCTAATCTTGAGCCTTGGTAGTACAGTGGTCTAAGGTACCCTGTTATTAAGCTGGTTATTAAGACCAGCTGTCTGCAATTTCTGCTGGTTCGAATCTCGCTAAGGCTCAAGGTTGACTCAGCCTTCCATCCTTTCTAAGGTAGGTAAATTGAGCACCCAGTTGTGGGGGCAATAAGCTGACTTTGTATAAATATACAAAAGAATGAAGGCTATTGCTTAGCGCATTGTAAGTGAGTCTCCAGAGAAGGGCGGCATATAAATCAATTTTTTTAAAAAAATAATAATATTGGCTTGAGGATGCAACAAATCTTTCACCTCTGCAAATTCTGCCTGTCAGAGATTGGGGGATTGGGGGTGGTAGGGAGCTCTGCTCTGAGCCTCTCAGAACTTGGTTTGGTTTTTTCAGATTAACAGAGTTGGAAGGGACCTTTGTAGGTCATCTAGTCCAACCCCCCAGCCCAAGTTCTTGGTTTCGTCCACACGCAGCCCTCATTTTTGGCGTGAGGAAGGATAACAATGGGAGGAAGTGGCTGAGATGGAGAGGTGGGCCTTTGATAGAGGTGAAGTCAGTGGCTGATGTCCACCTGTGCATGACCCAAACATATCCTTGAATCACCTTTTTTTTTTTCTGTCAAGGTCTCATGATGTGGCCCTCATTACATCACCAGCCTATGAACAAGGCAGCCTTAAGCTACAAAAATAAGATGTAGAGACTCTAGAAAGAGTGCAGAGAAGAGCAACAAGGATGATTAGGGGTCTGGAGGTGAAAACATATGAAGAATGAATAGAATAGAGTAGAGTAGAGTAGAGTAGAGTAGAGTAGAGTAGAGTAGAGTAGAATTGAATTGAATTGAATTGAATTGGTTGGAAGAGGCCTTGGAAGTGTCTAATCCAACCCTCTGCTCAGCCAGGAAACCCTATACCATTTCAGAGCAATGGTTATCCAACCTTTTCTTAAAAACTTCCAGTGTTGGAGCATTCACAATTTCTGGAGGCAAGTTGTTCCACTGATTCATTGTTCTCACTGTCAGGAAATTTCTCCTTAGTTCTAGGTTGCTTCTCTCCTTGATTAATTTCCATCCGTTGCTTCTTATCCTGCTTTGGAGAACAGCTTGACTCCCTCTTCTTTGTGGCAGCCCCTGAGATAGAGGAACACTGCTATCATGTCACCCCCCTAATCCTTCTTTTCATTAAAGTAGACATACCCAATTCCAGCAACCGTTCTTTATATGTTTTAGCCTCCAGTCCCATAATCATCTTGGTTGCTCTTCTCTGCACTCTTTCTAGAGTCTCAACATCCTTTTTACATCGTGGCGACCAAAACTGGATGCAGGATTCCAAGTGTGGCCTTACCAAGGCCTTATAAAGTGGTATTAACACTTCACCTGATCTTGATTCCATCCCTCTGTTTATGCAGCCTAGAACTGTGTTGGCTTTTTCAGCAACTGCTGCACATTTTTTTTTTTATTTTATTTTATTTTATTTTATTTTATTTATTTTATTTTATTTTATTTTATTTTATTTTATTTTATTTTATTTTATTTTATTTTATTTATTTTATTTTATTTTATTTTATTTTATTTTATTTTATTTTATTTTATTTTATTTTATTTTATTTTTTTTATTATTTTATTTTATTTTATTTTATTTTATTTTATTTTATTATTTTATTATTTTATTTTTTTATTTTATTTTATTTTATTTTATTTTATTTTATTTTATTTTATTTTATTTTATTTTATTTTATTTTATTTTATTTTATTTTATTTTATTTTATTTTATTATTTTATTTTATTTTATTTTATTTTATTTTATTTTATTTTATTTTATTTTATTTTATTTTATTTTATTTTATTTTATTATTTTATTTTATTTTATTTTATTTTATTTTATTTTATTTTATTTTATTTTATTTTATTTTATTTTATTTTATTTTATTTTATTTTTTTATTTTATTTTATTTTATTTTATTTTATTTTATTTTATTTTATTTTATTTTATTTTATTTTATTTTATTTTATTTTATTTTATTTTATTTTATTTTATTTTATTTTATTTTATTTATTAGATTTATATACCACCATATAAATACCAGGACTCAGGGCGGTGAACAGCCAGATAAAACACATAAATTACAAAATTTAAAAACAGTATAAAATCTGATTAAATAATTTGGCCCGTGACAATTTAAACAACCCTAATGTTTTTAAGACAAATTTAAAATTCATCATTTGAAATAAAAAGGGAAAAGAAAAAGTTAAGCCAGGCCGGCCTGTTGAAATAGGAAAGTCTTGAGAGTGCGGCGAAAGGTGCATAGATCCGGGATCCTCCATATCTCCGGGGGGAGCTCGTTCCAGATAGCAGGTGCTCCCACAGAGAAGGCTCTCCTCCTAGGGGCCACCAGTCGACATTGTTTGGCTGACGGCACCCGGAGGAGCCCCTCTCTATGAGACTGTACTGGCCGGTGAGAGGCTATTGGTGGCAGCAGGCGGTCCCGTAAATAACCAGGTCCTAAGCCATGGAGCGCTCTAAAGGCTCACATTTAAGTGATTGTCCACTAGAAGGACTCCAAGATCCCTCTCACAGTTACTACTATTGAGCGAAGTACCACCTATACTGTACCTGTGTATTTGGTTTTTCTTGCCCAAATGTAGGACTTTACTTTGCAGAAACTGGGTGTGTCTAATTGAACGAGGAAAGGACATAATAATAGCAGTCTTGCAATATTTGAGAAACTGTCACAAAGACGAGAGGAACAATTTATTTTCCAGAGCACCTGAAGGCAGGACAAGGAGTAACAGATGGAGAGTTGTCAAAAAGAGATCCAACTTCGAATAAATTTTCTGACAGGGAGACCAATTTATCAACGGAACAGCTTGCCTCCAGATGCTGGACGTGTTCCATCCCAGGAAGTTTTCAAGAAGAGGCTGGACAGGCATTTTCTAAAATATTATAGGATTTATTTCCTGCCCTGGGCAAGGGGTTAGACTAGAAGACCTCCAAGGTCCCTCCCAACTCTGCTGTTCTGTATAGCGTAACACCTGAGCTTGGCTGGTGTTTAAGCAGTATCTCTTCCTGTTTTTTCTGACCTTGCCAAGACCAGCCTTAAGTTGGGTCTGCGGGGTTTTGCCGTCCATGATCTTGCGGGAAGGACTGCAGTGATGAGGAAGACAGACAGGTGAGGGATTAGAAACCAGCGCAGCAAATTTGATGCCAGCACAGTTTTTCTGCCAACTCAAAATATGTAAAGGGAAGCCTTATGGGCAGTGTGATTATTGAGGCTGCTCAGGGGTGGGTTCTAAATTTTTTTTACTACTCGTTCTGTGGGTGTGGCTTATTTTGTGGGCGTGGCTTGATGGTCATGTGACAATTCTTTAGGATTTAGCAGAGGTACTGGTCTACCAGGCTTTTAACTTCTTGCAGAGCTGTACCGGTCTACTCATTTATTTTGGCAGGCATTGGTCTACTCCTGTATTTTTGCAGGCACTGGTCTACCCATTTATTTTTGCAGGCATTGGTCTACTCATTTATTTTGGCAGGCACTGGTCCACCCACTTATTTTTGCAGGCACTGATCTACTCATTTATTTTGGCAGGCACTGGTCTACCCATTTATTTTTGCAGGCATTGGTCTACTCATTTATTTTGGCAGGCACTGGTCTACTCATGTATTTTTGCAGGCACTGGTCTTCCCATTTATTTTGGCAGGCACTGGTCTACTCATGTATTTTTGCAGGCACTGGTCCACCCATTTATTTTTGCAGGCACTGATCTACTCATTTATTTTGGCAGACACTGGTCTACCCATTTATTTTGGCAGGCACTGGTCTACCCATTTATTTTGGCAGGCACTGGTCTACTCATGTATTTTTGCAGGCATTGGTCTACCCATTTATTTTTGCAGGCATCAGTCTACTCATGTATTTTGGCAGGCACCAGTCTACCCATTTATTTTTGCAGGCACTGGTCTACTCATTTATTTTGGCAGGCACTGGTCTACTCATGTATTTTGGCAGGCACTGGTCTTCCCATTTATTTTGGCAGGCACTGGTCTACTCATGTATTTTTGCAGGCACTGGTCCACCCATTTATTTTTGCAGGCACTGATCTACTCATTTATTTTGGCAGACACTGGTCTACCCATTTATTTTGGCAGGCACTGGTCTACCCATTTATTTTGGCAGGCACTGGTCTACTCATGTATTTTTGCAGGCATTGGTCTACCCATTTATTTTTGCAGGCATCAGTCTACTCATGTATTTTGGCAGGCATCGGTCTACCCATTTATTTTTGCAGGCACTGGTCTACTCATTTGTTTTTGGAGGCACCGGTCTACCAACAAACTGCCTTTTACCACTGATCAGCTGTAGGGCGGCCCTTTGAAGCCCCGCGGCAAGAGTTTAAAGAGTTTTTTTTTCTTCTAGCCGATCAGCTGGGACTCAGGAGGCAGCAATAGATTGGGGATGGGGCCAAATAAAAGGTAAGAATAACACGGGGGGTGGGGGCGGGGGGACAGGGGGGGCAGAACCGGTTCGGTGACGTCATATCGTCACCGCTACCGGCTCGGCGGAACCGGGCGGAACCGGGAGGAACCCACCACTGATCTGCAGGGTTTTGCCGTCCATGATCTTGAGGGAAGGACTGCAGTGATGAGGAAGACAAGACAGACAGGTGACGGATTAGAAACCAGCGCAGCAAATTTGATGCCAGCACAGTTTTTCTGCCAACTCAAAAAATATGTAAAGAGAAGCCTTATGGGTAGCGTGATTATTGACGATGATGATGATGATGCTATTATTCTTCCTTTGTTGTTTTGATTTACCCAAGATTGCTGATCTGGTCCTAGAGCTGATCGCTGCCAAGATCTCCTCATTTGGGGCGGTGGTGAAATTTGAACTGGTTTACTACCAGTTCGCTGGCCATGCATGGGCACTGTGCAGCAAACACACACATGTACAGTGCATACCAAATGCACGCATGTGCAATGCGCAGCAAACTCATACATGTGCAGTGCCCAGCAAACACACATATGTGCAGTGTGCACCAAACCAGTAGTAAAAAAAATGCTAAAAAAGGTTTTTAAAAAGTTCCGATGATGGCGCATTGCTCAGCTGATCGTCAGAACTTTTTTTTTTTTTTTTTTACTTTTTAAAGCATTTTTAACTACCAATTCTGGAGAACCGGTAGTAAAAAATGCTTAAAAAGTTAAAAAAAAAAAGTTTTGAAGATCAGCTGAGCGACAGGCAATCGTCAGAACTTTTTTTTTTACATTTTTTTACTACCGGTTCAGCGAACCAATAGCATTTTTTTCTATCGGTTTGGGCGAACCGGCCAAACCCGGTAGCATTTCACTCCTGATTTGGGGGATGTTGGCGATCAATAATCTGTTCAGTTTTAAGACAGATCCTCTATCTACTATGGAGGAGATTCCTTATAGCTATAGTCTATGGCAGGGGTGTCAAACTCAAGGCCAAAAGAGAAAGAGAGGAGAGAGAGGAGAGAGAGAGAAAGAGAGAGAGTGAGAGAGAGGAGAGAGAGAAAGAAAGAGAGAGGGGGGGAGAGGAGGAGAGAGAAAGAGAAAGAGAGAGAGAGAAAGGAGAGAGGAGAGAGAGAGAGAAATGGAGAGACATAGGAGAGAGAGAGAGAGAAGTGGAGAGACATAGGAGAGAGAGAGAGAGAGAAGTGGAGAGACATAGGAGAGAGAGAGAGACAGAGAGAGAGAGAGAGACAGAGAGACAGAGAGAAGTGGAGAGACATAGGAGAGAGAGAGAGAGAGAGAAGTGGAGAGACATAGGAGAGAGAGAGAGAGAGAAGTGGAGAGACATAGGAGAGAGAGAGAGAGAGAAGTGGAGAGACATAGGAGAGAGAGAGAGAGAGAAGTGGAGAGACATAGGAGAGAGAGAGAGAGAGAAGTGGAGAGACATAGGAGAGAGAGAGAGACAGAGAGAGAGAGAGAGACAGAGAGACAGAGAGAAGTGGAGAGACATAGGAGAGAGAGAGAGAGAGAGAAGTGGAGAGACATAGGAGAGAGAGAGAGAGAAGTGGAGAGACATAGGAGAGAGAGAGAGAGAGAAGTGGAGAGACATAGGAGAGAGAGAGAGACAGAGAGAGAGAGAGAGACAGAGAGACAGAGAGAAGTGGAGAGACATAGGAGAGAGAGAGAGAGAGAGAAGTGGAGAGACATAGGAGAGAGGGGGGAGAGGGAGAGAGAGAGAGAGAGAGAGAGAGAGATTGTAACCATTGACTGGCCCTGAGTTTACATAACAACGTTGAGGCTCTTGGATTTTTGAGAATTGGGTGAAAGGGAATTTCATCAGCTCTCATTTCCCCTCCTTCCAGAGTAACGGGCTATTCTTTGTCAAAACATTCCTCTCCTCCCCTGTTTGTGTAAAAGGAGCGAATGTCAATTGCATCAGTTTCTTCCAAAGACGAACAATCAGCTTTGGCCTCCCAGCTGAGACGCCTCTTCCTTCCCTCTGCTGTGGTCGAATGCTGGGCCTCTCTCCCAGTGGAGCTGTTGCTGAGCTGGGGAATCGCCTGCCTGCACAACACAGGTGGTGTCACAATTCCCCGGTGGAGCTTACCCGAAGCAGAGAATAAAGCAGCCAGACCTTTCCGCGGCCTCTTCTGCCTTTTGATGCCCCAGCTGAGGAGGCTTTGTGTGAAAACTCATCCCAGCCAGTAGAAAAGGTTTACACGATGTTAAACAAGCCAACATCTGAAGAGCAGGGTTGACTGAACCTGGTGTTGTCCAGTTGGACTTAGCCTGGCGTCAGGGTTCTGACAGAAGTCCTAATTAAATCCAGGATCCTTGCTTGGAACCAGTTATGGAATTAGAAAAGACACTTAATATTAAGACAAGCGATCAAAGGCAACGCCTTTGCTTCCATCCAAGAAGAGGAGTACATCAAAACGCCTTTATTGAACTTTATTATAAGTCAACCGCTTACCATCTGTACAATCAGGAGAACTTCCAAAGACTTCGGTTTGCGAAGAACCTTCTCTCCATCGTGGGACACAGTTGACGTCTCAGCCACTTCACAACCTGCAGATTTCAGAGGCCTTTCTTCACAGAAGTTTCTTCCAGGTTGATAAATGGAAACCATCTGACAAGGTAACAGAAGCCCCAGTAGACAGAGCCTCTGTCTCCACCCCATGTGGCTCCTTTACCGATGTCACCTCAACCTCCTGTTCTGACCCGGTTCCCCAAACACGACCAACCCTCTGAAGTGAACTCAAAGATTCCTTTAATTAGGAGTGCCGGTAGCCCCAGCAAATAGTTTCTCTCAACACAGGCTAACAAATCTGTCCGGCTGGAAGATAATAGTTGTCTGCCATATCTATTCATCTCCGCCCCCTGCCTTTCATCCCCAGAGCTAGGGTGGGGCTTTGCTAGCAGCGGTGGCTCTTTTTTCCCCAGAATCAGCCCATAGATTTCCACTGCTCTCCTCTCCTCTGCCTTCTGTGCATCCGTGCGTCAGGCACCAGACCCAGCTGTTCCTCCTCTTCCTCATCAGCCACCTCCAGACCTGGGGGCTGTTGACTCTCCATTTGAGGGCTGAGGGATGTCCCAGGCTCCGTCTCCGTCTCTGTCTCTCTCTGACAGCTCCATTCCCTCTTCCCCCTCAGAGCTCTCAGGTTGCCCTGATGCTGACCCTGACTCCCACCCCTCCTTCTCCTCCTCTGATTCGGCTGTTGGAGGGGCTGGCAACCAACAGGCCACAACACCTCCAGGGACTGTGCTCGCTAACAGTTCTTCCCCTAAGTGGCACATCATCGTGACCAAACATTAGTTGGACTATTGGGGCACACATCTGCAGTGTGAAGATGTCAATGGAATTGCCAGTTGCCCCTCAGTCTACTGAAATCAAATCATTGGATGGCATCCAGGTGACAGAACAACTCCCTGAAAAATGAATAGCTCGGTACATTTAAACCCCTCTTCATTTCTGATTCCTCAACCTTACGATCTTTGGTGCTAGGACCCACTCATCCCAATCTGAGTCTGGAGCAGCTACAGGTAGTCCTCAACTTACAATGGTTCGCTTAGTGACCAAAGTTACAACGGCACTGAAAAAATTGAGTCACGACCGTTTTTCACACTTAAGACCGTTGCAGCTTCCGCCACAGTCGCAAATCAAAATTTAGATGCTTGGCAACTGACTCGTATTTATGACCGTTGCAGTGTCCCGGGGCCACGTGATCCCTTTGTGCGGTCTTCTGGCAAGCCTCTGTCAATGGGGAAGCCAGATTCACTTAACAACCGTGTGACCAACTGAACAATTGAAGTGATATTGCAGTAATTCACTTAACAAGAAAGGTCGTAAACATTTGAGCAAAACTCACTTCGCCCAGGTCTCAATTTACAACAGAAATTTGGGGGCTGACCCTGGGACACAGCAACAGTCGTAAGTATGAGCCGGTTGCCAAGCATCTAAAATTTGATCACACGATCACCGGGAAGGGTTCAAAGGTGGTAACTGTGAAAAGCAGTCATAAGCAGGGGTGAAATCCAGCAGATTCTGACAGGTTCTGGAGAACTGGTAGCGGAAATTTTGATCAGTTCAGAGAACTGGCAAATACCACCTTTGGATGGTCCCAAAGTGGGGTGGGGATGGAGATTTTGCAGTATCCTTCCCCTGCCACGCCCACCAAGATGCACCATGCCCACCAAACCATGCCCACAGAACCGGTAGTAAAAAAAATTGGATTTCACCACTGGTCATAAATCTCTTTTTTCAGTGCCATGGTAACTTTAAATGTCCACTCAACAAACTGTTGTAAATCGAGGATTATGTGTAAATCAGAGGTGGGATTCACTTACCTTCCCTACCGGTTCGCAAATGGAGCTCTCTGCTCGCACATTACGTCCGGGCAAGTGGGCAGAGCCTCCCACAGTCGCTACTACCGATTTGCCTGAACCGGCTGAATCCCATCTCTGCTGTAAATAGATTGTAGATGGTGGGACAAGCAAACAGGCTTGGTAATTCAGAATTCATAACTGCTCAGTTCTCAGTCTTTTTGTTTGAAATTCTTGGATGCTTCAAGGAGAATCTTAGGTTTCCTCTTACGTGGTGATGCTTCTTGAGTTACTAATGTCTGTTTATGTTCTCTGCGGGGTGCAAACTCATTCCTCATAAGAGGAAAACAACTCCTACTGCTTGGCAGAAATACTTACTCGCGTGCAAAAATAGACGACGAGGCGCGGGGTGGAAAAAGGCGATTCCCACTTCTATAACAAACTGTTACAAATGAAAATGCCGGAACTCGCATTTTCCTTTTGATTCAGCACACTACAAGGCAGGTGTGTGCTGAGATTTCCATCCACATCTGGCAGGACAATACAGCTGACTCAGTTCGACATTGGCAGATGGCAGTTTTTATGGGGAGAAACGAAGCAAACCAAAACCAGGAAATGAGTCAACGCAGACAGAATACCGGATGAAATATATATATATATATATATATATATATATATATATGTATGTATGTATGTATGTATGTATGTATGTATGTATGTATGTATATCTATCTTTGGTTATTCGGGTTTTCTCCTGCGTAAGATTGGAGGTGTCTTGGCAACGTTTCGACGAAGTTTCATTCGTCATCTTCAGGCTGGTGTTTTCGGCTTCGTGCTTCTAGGAGCAATGCTCCTAGATTGCTCATTGCTCCTAGAAGCACGAAGCCGAAAACACCAGCCTGAAGATGACGAATGAGACTTTGTCGAAACGTTGCCAAGACACCTCCAATCTTACGCGGGAGAAAATCTGAATAACCAAAGACCTACATACAAACACCCGTGAAAACCTCAGAAAACATGTGTGTGTGTGTGTGTGTGTGTGTGTGTGTGTGTGTGTATAATTGAATATTATTTATTTCAGTTCGAGAGACGCCCATCTGTATGTATGAAACGAAGGGGGAAAAAAACATCATTTTCAGCTTTCGTCTTTTTTTGAGGAAAAGAAATGAGGTGGATGCTTCAGCCATTGATCTATATCCAACAATAACGTTCCGGAAGAAATTCCTTAATTTTTTTTTTAATTTTTTAATTTATTTTTATATGCTGCCCTTCTCCGGAGACTCAGGGTGGCTTACAATGCGTTAAACAATAGCCTTCATACTTTTGTATATTTTATACAAAGTCAGCTTATTGCCCCCACAAACTGGGTCCTCATTTTACCCACCTTAGAAAGGATGGAAGGCTGAGTCGACTTTGAGCCTGGTGAGAATTGAACTCGCAGTAATTGCAGGCAGCTGGATGTTAAATGCTGCCTTAGTAGGAGGCATTAGCCTCCTACGCCACTCAGGCTTATCTACCATTCTGCACGTACATTTTTTTTCCCCTCCCACTTTTGGGAGGGAGCAGGTCAGGTTAGAAACCTTAAAATAGTCTTGAACTGAAAGATGCAGGAATATATATATCTCAACACTCCTGCATAGCAATTTGAGAGGCTGATCGTGTTACAAAAAGTGTCGCGTTACACTCATTACAGAGAACAAGCCTAACAACCAATAACTTGATCTAACAGGGCATTTATTTATTTATTTATTTATTTATTTATTTATTTATTTATTCAAGCGGATGAGCATTTTGGAGTTATTCATTTGCTCGGATTCCATTTATGAATAAGTAAGACTCACGGGAGGTTCTGATTACACTCCATTGCAAAGATATGGCAAAAGTCAGAATATTTAAATGGGACAAATCCTTTTTTTTTTTTACACAAAACTGTGCAAAGGGGGGGGGGGGCGCGTTTAAATTGAGAAGAAAGCCTGCGATGATACTGTTAGGTAATATTTCTAGCTAACTCAAACCTCGCTTTTGAAACTTGGATTTTTTTTTTCTTTTCGTTTCTCATCTTTTATTGTTATTATTTAATCTTCGCTTTGATTCACAATCTGGGACTGGTTAAAAAATATTAACAGTTCCTAACTGAAGACCTAAGAGCAATTAAAGTAATGTCTATGTATATAGGGCAGTGATGGCTAACCTTTTTGCCGTCGCGTGTCAAATGTGGGAGGAGCACGGGGGGGTGTCGTGCGTGTGTGTGCCCACACCCATAATTCAATGCGCTCCCCCCGCTTTTGGCATGTGATGGCATGGTGGGCCCAGTAGGCCTGTTTTTTGTCCTCCCCAGGCTCCAGAGGCTTCCTAGGAGCCTGGGGAGGACGAAAATGCCTTCCCCACCTCCCGGAGGCCCTCTGGAGGCTGGAAGCGGCCCGTTTCTCAACTTCCAGTGGCACCATAAGGCCCATTTTTCTCCAGAGCCTTTCTAGGAGCCTAGGGAGGATGAAAATGGCCTTCCCCACCTCCCAGAGGCCCTCTGGAGGCTGGAAGCGGCCTGTTTCTCAACTTCCAGTGGCACCATAAGGCCCATTTTTCTCCAGAGCCTGTCTAGGAGCCTGGGGAGGATGAAAATGGCCTTCCCCACCTCCCGGAGGCCCTCCGGAGGCCAGAAACGGCCCGTTTCTCAACTTCCAGCAGCACCATAAGGCCTATTTTTCTCCAGAGCCTTTCTAGGAGCCTGGGGAGAACGAAAACGGCATTCCCCACCCCCCTGGAGGCCCTCAGGAGGCCAGGAACAGCCTGTTTCCTGACTTCCGGTGGGCCTGGAAGGCCCAAAAATCAGCTGGCTGGCACACGCATGCACGCTGGAGCTGAGCTAGGGCAACGCTCGCGTGCCCACAGATATGGCTCCGTGTGCCACCTGTGGCACGCGTGCCATAGGTTCGCCATCACAGATATAGGGAGTTCCGAGTATGGACTTTCTTTGAAAAGTCAGAATATTCAGGATTGATAAATTCAAAATTTCCTTGTATCTAGGCAACCCTTTGGATATTGCTCCAGGGGCTCCTATTTCTATTGGCCCAACCATTGGTTTCTTCCTCCACAATCGTTCAACTTCAGTTTGCAAATTGTGATATTTTATTTATTTTTTTCTAGCTGCGATTATATCTCTTTTGTTCATTAAACATGAAACTCAGTCAACTGAACATTTAACAACGTATCACAAATACCATTGACTGGCGCTGATGGTTGATATGGGTTGCTGCCAGCATCCTAGGTATGAACCAAGTATCTTCTTAAAATGTACAATTTTTAATTTTTTTTTTTTAAAAATTATTATTTCCAGCTGCTATTATTATTTTAATAATAATAATAGCACTTTTCGTCAGGCCGTAAAAACCTTTTTTTTTTTTTCAGTTAGCCGGGCTGTCCTGATTTTACGGTTGGTTTTAAAATTTGATATGTTGCCAAGTGAGAAAATTTGTGAAGCGAGTCTCGCCCCCATGGTACGACTTTCCTTGCCACATTTGTTAAGTGACTCCCTGCAGTTGTTAAGTGAGTCACAACAGTTGTTAAGTACATCTGGCTTCCCCCATGGAATTTGCTCGTCGCAAGGTCACAAAAAGAGGATCCAGTGACCCCAGGACGCTGCAACCGTCATAAATGGGAATCAGTTGTCAAGCATCCGAATGGAACTCTCTTGACCACAGGGATGCCGCAATGATCGTAAGGGTGAAAAATGATCGTAAGTCACTTTTTTTCACTGCCGTTGTAACGTTGAATGGTCACTAAGCAAACTGTTGTAAGTCGAGGACTCCCTGTATTTTAAAAACAGGGCTTGCAATTCCTGGAAAGGAGGAAAGCCCAGAAGGTCTATTTAAATTGAGATAGAAAAGTGGGCTCTCCCATCTCTGTGCTGCTGATTCTGTTCGCCTAAGGATGATTTTTGGATGTTGCTGTTGTAATTATATTATTATTGTTATTATTATTATTACCCTTGGGCTGGTGACATTGTCTGGTAGATAGCGTTTTCTTATTTTTGAGAGCAGTGCATCAGAATTTCATTTTAATGGGTGCCATTGTGTATACAGGAAAATGACGATAAAGGCTATTCTATTCCATTTCATTCCATATTTTCTTATTCCTATTCTATTCTATTCTATTCTATTCTATTCTATTCTATTCTATTCTATTCTATTCTATTCAGGGCCGGATTTTCCTATAGGCTAACTAGGCTTCAGCCTAGGGCCTCAAGATGAAGAGGGGCCTACATTCAAATTGTTAGCAAAATTAAAATTACACTTTCACTATAGGTGAAAGGGCCTCATAAGTGGAATAGCCTAGGGCCTCTTTTCATCTAAATCCGGCCCTGATTCTATTCCATTCCATTCCATTCCATTCCATTCCATGTTTTCTATTCTATTCTATTCTATTCTATTCTATTCTATTCTATTCCATTCTATTCCATTCCATATTTTCTATTCTATTCTATTCTATTCTATTCTATTCTATTCCATTCCATTCCATTCCATTCCATTCCATTCCATTCCATTCCATTCCATTCCATTCCATTCCATTCCATATTTTCTATTCCATTCCATTCCATATTTTCTATTCTATTCTATTCCATTCCATTCCATTCCATTCCATTCCATATTTTCTATTCCATTCCATTCCATATTTTCTATTCTATTCTATTCTATTCTATTCTATTCTATTCTATTCTATTCTATTCTATTCCATTCCATTCCATATTTTCTATTCTATTCTATTCCATTCCATTCCATTCCATTCCATATTTTCTATTCCATTCCATTCCATATTTTCTATTCTATTCTATTCTATTCTATTCTATTCTATTCTATTCTATTCTATTCTATTCTATCTAGTTGCCTGATCGGCAGAGGCTTTTCAAAGCATTAGAAAAAAGGCTTTGAAAAGTTTAAAAAAAAAAGTTGGCCACGCCCACCCAGTCACATTACTAATGTGAATGATGTAGGAATAGTACAGGGTCAGCGGTATGAACACTGAAGGACCCTCTTTATTCACATTATTATAAGAAAGAAATGTGCTTGTTTAGAGATTACACTAAGTCAGCTAAATTCCATTCTTGGTAATATATATATCTTCTGAGGGGCCTAGTTGTCAAGAATGCAAGGACATCCATATGAAACAAAAGTTACTTATTATCCAAAGCAGCCATGAATCTACGCATCAGCAATCACAGAACTGAGGAAGGTTGTTTAGCTAAGATAATCTTATGGACTAGAAAATAATGTAGGAATTTAGTAATTTAGAAAGTATCAACTATCATGTAACAAATGTATGTTAACCATATATGGAAAACTGCTATGCTCACAAAATCCTTTGTCTTGGAGATGTATAAAAGCAGTTGTATCAGAGCTCTTCTGGGTTCAGAATTGCAGATACAAATCTGATTCTGAAACTGCGCAATAAACTGTCTCTGACTGACCAGGAATGTTGTTTGGTCTCATCATTCCATAACATTACCACCACCACCACCACCAAGCCACGCCCACAAAACAGGTAGTAACAAATTTTACATGTCACCCCTGGTTTAAATAAATAAATAAACCAACGCCCATCGGACAGGTCCATCTGTGGTGGAGCGACATGTCTGGAAGCTCACTTTGTGCCAGATTAAAATCTAAAATAACTTTAAACTGGGGCAGGGCTAGGAAAAAAAAGAAACCCACCACCCAAATCTCTTCTTCAAGTGGAACAAAACTGCTATTCCAAGTTTTAGGTGAAGAAATTGTGGAGGAAGCAGAGTTCCTTTCCGATCTGACTGGTATTTCTTTAAGGAAGTCACGTACCGGCATCTCGCAGCTGCAAACAATACCTCAAGCACATCTTGGAGCAGATTTTGTAGTCCCACCGGACCGGTACTTCAGCCCTTGCTGTCAAAAAAATAACAACTGGAAGACATTCAACCTTGCCTTTTAATGGCACTTCTGCGGAAACGCTAAGGGGAAAAAGATGCTGGATCAGATAACGGTTAAATTTACGGGACCAGGATTTAAAACTGGTTGCTGACAAAAGAAACCGCCAGCGAGTTTGGTCATCACGATGCCAGCCAGGCGTACTTTGACAAACACTTTGATGAGGGAATGGGCAAGAGCTCTGCCATTTCAAAGGGAAGCCATCCCATTGTAAATGGATCAAGTCTTAGGGCCGTGATGGTGAACCTATGGTACCTGTGCCACAGGCAGCACGTGGAGCCATATCTGTGGGCACGTGAGCGTTGCCCTAGCTCAGCTCCAGCGCGCATGAGCATGCCAGCCAGGTGATTTTTGGGCCTTCCAGGCCCACCAGAAGTTGGGAAATGAGCCATTTCCAGCCACTGGAGGGCCTCCAGCGGGGTGGGAAAGGCTGTTTTTGCCCTCCCCAGGCTCCTAGAAAGCCTCTGGAGCCTGAGGGGGGTGAAAAATGGGCCTTCGGTCCCACCGGAAGTTGAGAAACAGGCCATTTCCAGCCTCCGGAGGGCCTCCAGGTGGGTGGAGAAGGCCATTTTTGCCCTCCCTAGGCTCCTAAAAAGCCTGGGGAGCCTGGGGAGAGCGAAAAATGGGCCTACTGGACCCAAAAGCAGTGGGAGTGTCGGGGGGGTCACGCATGCATGTACGGGGGCATTGAATTATGGTGTGGGCACGCATGTGCGCGACCCCACACACACTCCTCCCGCTTTTGGCACGCGACGGCAAAAAGGTTAGCCATCACTGTCTTAGGGTATGTTAACCCAATTGCCTCATGGTCGTCGAGGGGTTCACCAACCAATCTTCTTCTGATCTGCCTGGAATCTTCTCAGAATGTTATGTCAGGCAGGGGTGGGCTTCAAAAATTTTAGCAAGGGGTTCTCTGCCCGGTTGCTGGGTGGGCGTGGCCTAGTCGCCTCCTGCACCATGGTGGGGGGAGGCGTTTTTGCCCTCCCCAGGCTCCGGATCCTTTCCTCGAGCCTCTGGAAAGACGAAAACGGCCTCCCCAGGCTCCAGAGGCCCTCTGGAGGCTGGAAACAGCCAATTCCTGAACTTCCAGTAGGCCCATTTTTCGCCATCCCCGAGCCTCCGCACGCGCCATGCACTTACCTGCATCCAAAATGGGCATCATGGGGACTCCTGGGATGGGCGGGGTGAACCAGGAGTGGGATTTGGGGGTTCTCCGAACTGCACCGAATCTTAACTAGAGGTTCTCCCGAACCCCTGCGAACCTCCAGCAGTCCACCCGTGATGTCAGGGTAATTGTTTTATTTTTTTTTAAAAAAAAAAGAACAAGGATTTGTTCCATCATCTGGCCATCCGCAGATGGTTTTTCCAAGAAAACAAAGAAAATTCAGCCAGATTATCAGCTAGTTCCTTCGGTAACCAAGGATACAACTCATTCTCTTCCAAAAAAAAAAAAAAAAAAATTCCTATTCTGTGTCTACCCATTTCGTGTTTCCATCCTATCTCCCCATTACTGATGGTATAACCAGACCCCCTTTTCAAAAAAAAACAAAAAACAAAGATTGAGCCATGGTAAGACCTGAGGAATTCCACTTTGTGTGTTCATGTGTGTGTCTAATTGTGAAAGTTGGCCTTAGCAAGGTGGACGTAAGAGACGACACTGGACAAGTACCTACTAAATCCTAATGGAAACAGAGTCAATGCACAGATGTCTGTCTACTCAGAGAGCTCTGCTTATCTTGCTTCAACCCATTTTTTTCCTCCCCTCTTCCAGAAAGAACCTGTGACAAGACTAACATTCATTTGTAGGTTCGAAACTGTGACATCCCCTCGAAATTCAGACTGGGATCCTTAAAGAGTCTGATACAGACGTGAGTTTCAGCAGGTTCTGACCAGTTCTGAAGAACCGGTAGCGGAAATTTTGAGTAGTTCGGAGAACCGGTAATAAATGTTCTGACTGGCCCCGCCCCCATCTATTCTCTGCCTCCCGAGTCCCAGCTGATCGGGAGGAAATGGGGATTTTACCGTATCCTTCCCCTTCCATGCCAACCAAGCCACACCCACCAAGCCATGCCACGCCCACCAAGCCACATCCACAGAACCTGTAGTAAAAAAATTTGAATCCCACCACTGGCCTGATACCATTGTGATTTTGTGGTACCTTGTAATAAGATCCTCGCCCGCGCACTTCCGAACCGGTAGGGAAGGTAAGTAGATTTCACCCCTGCATGGCTCTTACAATTTATATATTTTATATAAAATATATTTATATATTTTATATTAATAAATATATTATTATATTAATTAATATATTTATATTATATTTATAGCACCAACACTTAGACTTATACACCGCTTCACAGTGATTTACATCCCTCTTTAAGCGGTTTACAGAGTCAGCCTCTTGCCCCTCAAACAATCTGGGTCCTCATTTTACCGACCTCAGAAGGATGGAAGGCTGAGTCAACCTTAAGCCGGTCAGGATCGAACTCCTGGCAGTAGGCAGAGACAGCCTGCAATACAGCATTCTAACCACTGAGCCTCGAAGAAGGATAATAAGAAAGGGAATATGGGAGGGAGGGAGGGAGGGAGGGAGGGAGGGAGGAAGGAAGGAAGGAAGGAAGGAAGGAAGGAAGGAAGGAAGGAATAGCGATAGCATTTAGACTTATATATTGCTTCACAGTGCTTCACAGCCCTCTCTAAGCGGTTTATAGAGTCACCCTATTGTCCCCCAAACAATATGGGTCTTCATTTTACCGATCTCGGAAGGATGGAAGTCTGAGTCAACCTTGAGACGGTCAGAATCGAATTCCAGGCTGCGGGCAGAGTTTGCCTGCAATACTGCATCCTAACCACTGTGCTAGTGGCTTTTACTCAAATTACTTTTAAGGCACCGAGCCAATAACCTGGGTATTTCATCATTCCAGAGCACAGAAGCTTGTAATTTCTTGCTTCCTTACCATTATGGAGGAAGCTCGGTCCATTTCAGATACCACAGGAAAAATGTCCAGCAGAATCGATAACGGCTGAATTGGTTTCTCCCTCCTGTGGTTGTCTAAACCAGCAACTTCAAGGTGTATGGTCAGGGGTGGGCTGTTGGGGGTTGGCAGGGGTTCGGGAGAACCTCTAGCTAAGATTCTGTGCAGTTCGGAGAACCCCCAAATCTCACTCCTGGCTGTTCCCGCCCACCCCACCCCACCCCTCCCAGGAGTCCCCACGCCAGTGGTGGGTTCCTCCCGGTTCCGTCCGGTTCAGCCGAGCCGGTAGCGGTGACGATATGACGTCACCGAACCGGTTCTTCCCCCCCTGCCCTCCCACCCCCCCCACCCCCCACATTATTCTTACCTTTTATTTGGTCCCACCCCCAATCTATTGCTGCCTCCTGAGTCCCAGCTGAGGACTAGAGGGAAAAAAACTGTTTAAACTCTTGCCGCGGGGCTTCAAAGAGCCGCCCTACAGCTGATCTGTGTTAAAAGCAAACAAATGAGTCGGGCCGTAAGTGCGAGGACTAGTCGTAAGTGCGAGGACCTTCCAGAAATGACTCTGACCAGCTAGCCACACCCACCTAGTCACATGACCTCCAAGCCACACCCACAAAATGAGCCACGCCCACAGAACCGGTAGTAAAAAAATTTAGAACCCACCCCTGCCTCACGCGGCCTGTTTTGGATGCCGGGTGCACGCGGAGGCTCGGGGACGGTGAAAAACAGGCCTACCGGAAGTTCGGGAAGGCCGGAAACAGGCCTGTTTCTGGCCTCCAGAGCCTGGGGAGGCCATTTTTTGCCCTCCTGGAGAGTTGAGGAAAGCCTCTGGAGCCTGGGGAGGGCAAAAACGTGCCACCCCCACCTTGGTGCAGGAGGCCGACTAGGCCACGCCCACCAAGGCCACACCCTCCCAGCAACCGGGCAGAGAACCCCTTGCTAAAAAATTTTAAGCCCAGAATTTAAGTCCCCTGTATGTGGACTTCAATTCCCAGAATTCTCCAGCCAGCAAGTGGAAGATTTCTGGGAGTTGAAGACGTCACGCCTCTCAAAAGTTGCTGAGGTCCAGAAGCACTCATCCAAACAGATCAAAGCATCTCTACCTACCGTTTTCTAAGGTTAAAATCAGAATTAGGATCTCGAGCGGCTAACAACGTTGACTCAAGAAATAGCAATAAAATCATTAAACGCATAAAAAGATGGGCAATGTGATGCTTTTCTCTCACACACACCAAAGGCCTTCATGGCTCTTCTGAACAACTGCCGGGTGGGGGAGGGGACATCTGTATCTTGGGGGGAGCCTCATTCCTGAGGGTATGTACTGCTGGAGAGAAGGCATCCTTTGGGGGCTCCAAGTAGAAAATATTGATAATTGAAGGAACCCAAGCACACCAATCTTCGGAACTGAATCAGCCAGGTAGATCCTAGCTGTCCCTCAAGTGACCATTGTCTGAACGACCAGAGAAAATAAGCATATTAAAAATTTAGTGCGATGATCAAGGTATTGAACTTGGAGTGAGAAAACCCAACTTCAGTCTTGGCCATGGACATTCCCTCGGTGACTTTGGACCAATCTCTCCCTCTCCCTTTTCCTCCCTCTCTCCATCTTTGTCTCTCCCTGTCTCTTTCTCTTTCTTTCTCTCTCTCTCCCCCTCCCTCCCCCTCCCTCTCCCTCTCTCTCTCTCTCTCTCCCTCTCCATCTCCCTCTCTCTCCCTCTCCCTCTCTCTCTCTCCCTCCCTCTCTCCTCTCTCTCTCTTCCTCTCCCTCTTTATCCCTCCCTCTCTCTCCCCCTCTCCCTCTCTCTCCCTCTCTCCCTCTCTCTCCCTTTCTCCCTCTCCCCCTTTCTCTCCCTCTCCCTCCCTCCCTTTCTCTCTCTCACTTGCTCTCTCTCTCTCTCTCTCTCTCTCTCTCACACACACACACACACACACACACATCCAACCTATCTCCAAAAAAAAATGGCTGCTGTGAGCAGTAGTCAGTGGAAATATCAGAAGCTTTGTGCAAAGATGAATGGCATAATGGAAGATACATGATACATATATCAAAACATATAAAGGACAGTTCCTGGAATTGGCTATGTCTAGTCTAGTGAAAAGAAGGACAAGGGTGACATGAGAGCAATTTTCCAATATTTGAGGAGCTGCCACAAAGAAGAGGGGGGTCAAGCTATTCTCCAAAGCACCTGAGAGGAGGACAAGAAGCAATGGGTGGAAACTAATCCAGGAGAGAAGCAATTTAGAACTAAGGAGAAACTTCCTGACAGTTAGAAAAAAATCAATCAGTGGAACAACTTGCCTCCAGAAGTTGTGAATGCTCCAACACTGGACGTTTTCAAGAAGAGATTGGACAACCATTTGTCTGAAGTGGTGTAGGGTTTCCTGGCAGACCAGAAGTTTGGACTAGAAGACCTCCAAGATCCCTTCCAACTCTGCTATTCTCTTGTTCTGTTGTTCTAGATACACAGGTTACAGTTAACATCAAGAGAGGAAACTTTCAAGGAGACTCATTATCACCTCTACTGTTCGTTATTGTATTGATTCTTGTGTTAACAACACTAACCAAGTCAGGCCATTGCTGTAAAACATCAAAAACATCTGCCAAGCCATCCCAGTTCTTTCACATGGATGATCTGAAGCTGTACGGAGAAACACCATCTGAAATAGAATCACTGCTCAGCTCTGTCCATCTATACAGCCAAGATATCAACAAGGGAAAAATTGTTGAAAACTAGAAATTAAAGAAATTGGGGAGGAAAGCTATGGCAAAGCTAGACAGCATACTAAAAAGCAGAGACATCACCCTGCCAACAAAAGTGTGTATAGTCAAGGCTACGGTTTTCCCAGTTGCAATGTGTGGCTGTGAAAGTTGGACCATAAGAAAGGCTGAGCGCCAAAGAATGGAGGCCTTTGAACTCTGGTGCTGGAGAAGACTCCTGAGAGTCCCTTGGACTGCAAGGCGATCAAACCGGTCAGTCCTAGAGGAGATCAACCCTGACTGCTCTTTAGAAGGCCAAATCGTGAAGATGAAACTCAAATACTTTGGCCACCTAATGAGAAGGAAGGACTCACTGGAGAAGAGCCGAATGCTGGGAACGATTGAGGGCAAAAGAAGACGACAGAGAATGAGGTGGCTGGATGGAGTCACTGAAGCAGTCGGCATGAGCTTCAATGGACTCCAGAGGATGGGAGAGGACAGGAAGGTCTGGAGGAATGTTGTCCATGGGGTCGCGATGGGTCGGACACGACTTCGCAACTAGCAACAAGAAGAAATCAAGATGCCATATGGAAATAACAAGAATCTGAATCAAGAAGCTCACTACAAATACCTGCCCATCCTTCAAGCTGACAACATGAAGTATATTGAAATCAAGAAGAAAGTTAGATCCAATCTGGGTTGGTCCTTGGGACCAGAAGATTTGTCTTCCGAGCTTTCGGACTCCTGCTGGAGCCCATCTTCAGGGAACTTTTACTCTAGCACAGTATGTGCTGTTTTGTGTGTAGTAGTTATAGTGCCTATTGTAAGTGGCTTTTTAGATGTTGATTGGGGTGTGTTGATGGTGGCTTTTAAATTAATTAATCTGTCAGATTACAGATTAAGTTAATTAATCTGTCAGATTACAGATTAACAGAGTTGGAAAGGAACCTTGTAAATCGTCTACTCCAATCCCCCATGCCCAAGCAGGAGACCTTACACCATTTCTGACAGATATCAGTCCAATCTCTTCTTGAAAACCTCCAGTGATGAAGCTCCCACAACTTCCGAAGGCAACTTCTGTTCCATCATCGGATTGTTCCCACTGTCAGAAAATTTCTCCTTATTTCTAGGTTGAATCTCTCCTTGACCAGTTTCCATCCATTATTCCTTGTCTGGCCTTGGAAAAAGTCATTTGCTTGCGTTGCTCAGCCTTCACCTTCTAAGTACTTGATAGGCTGGTAGTAAATCAGCACTCCTGCTGACTGTTTCCCAGGCTTCAATCATTTCCCTGGCTGTTTTTGTGCCTGCCCGTCCAACAATCTTAAGGTAAAGGTAAAGGTTCCCCTCGCACATATGTGCTAGTTGTTCCAGACTCTAGGGGGCGGTGCTCATCTCCGTTTCAAAGCCGAAGAGCCAGCGCTGTCCAAAGACGTCTCCGTGGTCATGTGGCCGGCATGACTAAACGCCAAAGGCGCACGGAACGCTGTTACCTTCCCACCAAAGGTAGTCCCTATTTTTCTACTTGCATTTTTTACGTGCTTTCGAACTGCTAGGTTGGCAGAAGCTGGGACAAGGAACGGGAGCTCACCCCGTCATGCAGCACTAGGGATTCAAACTGCTGAACTGCCGACCTTTCGATCGACAAGCTCAGTGTCTTCAGCCACTGAGCCACCGCATCCCTTGATTGTTACTCACTATCTTAGTAGCTGCAAAATTGAAAGTGTGTCCTTAGTCATTGCAGCGTGAGTACCAATGAGTTCGGGCCTCCTCGTCTGACCGCTCACTTGTGTTCAAGGTTAGCATTGAATACTGTACATCATTAGAATGAATAAGATCCTAAAGTCCAAACTTAATGGAGGAAATACCAAGAAGGCAACCGGTATCTGCGTAATACCAGTCATTAGAAACATAACTGGAATAGTGTTTTGGGCTCAAGCCGAACTAAAAAAGCCCACGGTAGGAAGACTAGAAAAATAATGACAAGGAATCATGCCAGGGGTGAAATCCAGCAGGTTCTAACAGGTTCTAGAGAACCGGTAGCAGAAATTTTAAGTAGTTCAGAGAACCGGCAAATACCACCTCTGGCTGGCCTCAGAGTGGGGAGGCAATGGGGATTTTGCAATATCCTTCCCCCAGGATGGGAGGGAATGGAGATTTTGCAGCATCCTTCACCTGGAGTGGGGTGGGAATGGAGATTTTGCAACATCCTTCCCCTGCCACGCCCACCAAGCCACGCCCACAGAACCGGGAGGGAAAATTTTTGGATTTCACCCCTGAATGATGCCCTTCATCCACGCAGTGATGCTACCTATCAAGGTGGGCATGGGGTATTGAAGTAAATCAGACAGTTGAAGGCAAATAAGGGCATTAGACGAATATCTGAAGGCCGTTGAGGAAGAGGCATGGAGTCTAATATACCATGAAGAATTACTGAATATCGGAGAAACCAAACGGGCCTACAAGAAAGACCAAATGGAAGAAAAAAATGGAAAAGAGATATGACAAGACAAAAAAATTGCATGGCCAATACACACTCACACACACACACACACACACACACACACACACAAACTAGCAGACAACATAGATAACCACAAGACCTGGCAATGGCTAGGAGCAAGAAAGTGAAGATAGAGCGGGCTGCACAAGACCAAGCCTTAAGACCAGGGGTGAAATCCAGCAGGTTCTGACAGGTTCTGGAGAACCGGTAGCGGAAATTTTGAGCAGTTCAGAGAACCGGCAAATACCACCTCTGGCTGGCCCCAGAGTGGGGTGGGAATGAAGATTTTGCAATATCCTTCCCCCAGGAGTGGGGAGGGAATGGGGATTTTGCAGTATCCTTCCCTCAGGAGTGGGGAGGGAATGGGGATTTTGCAGTATCCTTCCCCTGGAGTGGGGAGGGAATGGAGATTTTGCAGTATCCTTCCCCCAGGAGTGGGGAGGGAATGGGGATTTTGCAGTATCCTTCCCCCAGAAGTGGGAAGTGAATGGAGATTTTGCAGTATCCTTCCCCTGAAGTGGGGTGGGAATGGAGATTTTGCAGTATCCTTTCCCTGCCAAGCCCACCAAGGCATGCCCACAGAACCAGTAGTTAAAAAAAATTGGATTTCACCACTGCTTAAGATCAAACGCATTCAAATCCAGAATTGAGAAGAAAAGCCAACGGACAGCAAATGCCGTCTCTTGCAAAGAAGCTGAAGTAGGAACACTGAACCATCTCGGGAGCTGCTGCCAGAAGATCACACAGGCTGACGACAAACAGCGGCACAGAAAGCGGCAACAATGGCGCATTGGAAGATCTGCAAGAAATGCCATTTTGCCTGCCAACAACAGACCCACGAATAGAAAACGAAGAAGCTATAAAGTTCCCTGGGACTTTAAAACTCAGGCAAGCCCTTGCCATACAACAGATGAGACTTAAAAGATGCAGATTAAAAAGAGACAAACAAGTCTGGATAGTGGGCGTTGCAGCACCTGGAGACGGCAAAACAGATGAGAAAGAACGAGGGAAAATGACACCCTATAAAAACCTGCAAATGGAAATAGAACGACTGTGGCCAAAGGAAATAAAGTTCCCATCAGTCAATTGCTTTACTTGGAAGAGCGTATATTTTGTGTGGGTCCCTCCGACACCACCCATCAACATTTGCCCATTCCAGGTGGAATGGAAAGGACCCGAAAGGTGAATTAAAAATGCCAAATCTCATCTAAGTCTCCGGCTGACTGCAACCAACCAACCATTAATTATGTGCTAATGTTTTTATTAGTTCCTAAATAAACCACGGGCAAAACTGCTCCGAATTCCTTGAAGGCATTGTCCTAACTGATTTGAATCTTCTCCTAGCTTTGCCTGGGAGAAATCTGCTTTTAAGTGTTCAAGAGCCTTGATAGTACAATGGTCTACGCACCCTGTTATTAACACAGCTGCCTGCAATTTACTGCTGGTTCGAATCTCTCCAAGGCTCAAGGTTGACTCAGCCTTCTATCCTTTCTAAGGTAGGTGAAATGAGGACCCAGATTGTGGGGGCAATAAGCTGACTTTGTATAAATATACAAAAGAATGAAGGCTATTGCTTAACGCATTGTAAGCCGCCCTGAGTCTCCGGAGAAGGGCGGCATATAAATCAATTTTTAAAAAAAAAAAAAAAAAGGAGAAGGAAGAAGATTTTAACAGCTGAACAGAGTTGGAAGGGACCTTGTAAGTCATCTAGTCCAACCTCCCCATGCCCAAGTAGGAGACCCTACACCATTTCTGACAGCTGGCAGTCCGGTCTCTTCTTAAAAGCTTCCAGGGATGAAGCTCCCACAACTTCCAAAGGCAACTTCTGTTCCATGGGTTGATTGCTCTCACTGTCAGAAAATTTCTCCTTATTTCCAGATTGAATCTCTCCTTGTTCACTTTCCATCCATTATTCCTTGTCTGGCCTTCGGGTGCTTTGGAAAACAACTTGACTCCCCCACTCCTCTCTGTGGCAGCCCCTCAAATATTGGAAGACTGCTATCATTTCTTTCCTGGTCCTTCTCTTCACTAGACTAGCCATGCCCAGTTCCTGCAACCCGTTCATCGTATGTTTTAGCCTCCAGTCCCCTAATCATTTTACAATCTGAAATGGTGCCCTGAATAATTCTAGAATCATCTACAAATACTGTAGCAAGCACTTTATTTATTTTTATCAAGTACAAATCTTGCCAGATTCTTACCTCGGTTGTTTTGGTAATTGCCCTAATATATCACGGGAAATGCCAACTGTTCATGGGATGCTGTAGACATAATATACCATCTTGACTCCAAGCACAGCTTTTGATAAATTGCCCATTATTGCCAACCTAGTTAATTGTGGGCTAGATGGAATGACAAATAAGCAGAAATCGAGATCGATAATCCCATCGAAAGCACAGTTTGTCCTCCTCAAACTGAAGGGAACTATTGATCGGGTTGACTGAAGAATCAGTCCTGGGGTTGTCCATTTTTAATCAAGATTTTTTTTATTATTATTATTAATGGCTTGGATGGAGAGGAGAAGAAGATTCTAATCAAAACGAGTGAGATAGCTAACGCTCTGGAACGCAACCATCGCATTCAAAATGATATTGATAAGTGAGGGAAAGGGTTGAGAAATAACAGCATGAAACTGGAATAAAACAAGGATTAGGAGGGAGGACATGATAGCAGTATTCCAGTATTTGAGAAGTTGCCACAAAGAGGAATAAATAAATTTATTTTCCAAGATTTGTTCTCAATAATTAAAAAAAATCTCATTTCTGGCCATAGTTTCCAAAAGTGCTTGCTACAGTATTTGTTTATTTATTTATTTATTTATTTATTTATTTATTTATTTATTTATTTATTTATTTATTTATTTATTTATTTAAATTTGTATACCGCCCTTCTCCAGCAGGACTCAGGGCGGTGAACAGCCAGAATAAAACAGAACATACAAAATTTAAAAACAGTTTAAAAATAATTAAATATTTTTGTCCGCAATTTAAAACAACCCAATTAAAATCAATTAAATTTAACCAAAACTGTGGGATCAAGCCAGCCCGGCTAGGTGAAATAAATAAGTTTTCAGGGCCCGACGAAAAGTCCGGAGGTCTGGTATTGTACGTATCTCTGGGGGGAGGTTGTTTGTTCCAGAGGGCGGGCGCCGCCACAGAGAAGGCTCTCCCCCTGGGGGTCGCCAGCCGACACTGTCTGGCGGACGGTACCCTGAGGAAGCCCACTCTGTGCGAGCCTACTGGCCGGTTGGAGGCTATTGGTGGCAGAAGGCGGTCTCGTAAATACCCTGATCCTAAGCCATGGAGCGCTTTAAAGGTGGTCACCAACACCTTGAAGCGCACCCGGAAGACCACCGGGAGCCAGTGCAGCTCGCGCAGAAGAGGTGTCACATGGGAGCGCCCCGTCACTCCCATAATCCCCCGCGCGGCTGCATTCTGGACCAGCTGGAGCCTCCGGGTGCACCCCCAGGGGGAGCCCCATGTAGAGAGCATTGCAGTAGTCCAGGCAGGAGGTGACAAGTGCCTGAGTGACCGTGTATAGGGAATAGAATAATCTAGAATAATCATGCGTTGATGATTATTCTAGAATGATTCAGGATTTCAGATGGTAAGAGCAACCAAGATGATTAGGGGACTGGAGGCTAAAACATACGATGAACGGGTTGCAGGAACTGGGCATGGCTAGTCTAGTGAAGAGAAGAGAAGGACCAGGGGAGATATGAACAGTGTTCCAATATTTGAGGAGCTGCCACAGAGAGGAGGGGGTCAAACTATTTTCCAAAGCACCAGAGGGCAGGACAAGAAACAATGGATGGAAACTAATCAAGGAGAGAAACAACCTGGAATTAAGCAGAAACTTCCTGACAGTGAGGACAATTAACCAATGGAACAGCTTGCCACCAGAAGTTGTGGATGCTCCATCACTGGAGGCTTTTAAGAAGAGAATGGACAATCGCTTGTCTGAAATAGTGTAGGATCTCCTACTTGAGCAGAGGGCTGGATTAGAAGACCTCCAAGGTCCTTT
This sequence comes from Arizona elegans, assembly GCA_022577455.1. Taxonomy (NCBI): domain Eukaryota; kingdom Metazoa; phylum Chordata; class Lepidosauria; order Squamata; family Colubridae; genus Arizona; species Arizona elegans. The sequence goes on along the minus strand of JAKOOJ010000007.1, from coordinate 4,714,772 downwards.
CCAACTCTATTCTGATTGATTAATTATTATTCATCTAGGAAACGAAAGTAAAATGTGCAGGAATGCAAGTGGAGAGGGGGAACAATGACATGGTAACGTTACCTGAGCTGAGAGACCTATTGGACTATAAGCAGAATGTAAGTCAGCAGTGTAAAAGATGGCTGCCAAAAATATTAAGATTTGAAGATGTGCTAGCTAGGATGTCAGCAGAAGTTTCTAAATCACAAGAAGAAGGAATTCCCATTTATTCCATTCAGCTCCAACCCTATTTTGAGTACTCTATTCAATTCTGGACATCGCATGTTAAATTATTCAGAGAAACTCAGACAAAGAAAGGCAACGAGGAGGTTTGGGGAACTAGAAACTAAGACAACAAGGAAAGCATCTCAAGGTGCCAGAGAAGATTTGAGTGCACAGTGGCCTGGGACAAAGAAACTTTTTGAGATGGGTTGGCTTCACCGCAATGAAATCCTTCCTCTTGACTCCTGAGATACTGTAAGACTCCATGAGGTCCTTGGTCCTCTTTGAGCATGGTGGTTTTCTTGCAGATGTTTCATCACCCAAGTAGGGAACATCATTACTGATCAACACATTATTTAGTCAATCCATGAAATGTCTACAAGAAAAATGTCTACAAGCTCTGAGAGCACTAAGGATCCCACCCTTGAATCCTGACCTACAAATATTCACTTCTATCTGTACTATACTCTCCTCTTTTTCTGGTTTTCAGTGCCTACCCTGTCAGGGTTCCCACGGATGCCCTAATTAAATCATGAGCCTCGAGCCAAGCTTCAAAAGAAATCCAGTTATTTGCTAGGAGCTCCATGTCCACACGTTCACCCAAATGAAGCCAACTCTGACCCCACATAATTTACAGCCCTAATCATGACCCTGTTTCCCCCCTGCCCCCTCCCAGGATGCGTCATCAATCACATTCACCAATGGAGCAATTTCATGGGTTATAGAGATCACTCCCCTCCAGCCACTGTGGGTAACCCTGGGATACAGCCTTGAGAAAGATATGTCTGGAATGTGCTCCTGTCTTTGGGTGCCGTGTTGCTTCGTCGGTTCTCCATCCCTCTTGCCTATGGCAACTCAAGAGCAGGCCAAGGATGCTTTACAAGTTGACATACCCACTATTTTGCTTTGACTAAAAAAAATCTCTGGAAGGAGACTGAAGGAGCTGCAAATGTTTAGCCTTCAGATAAAGAGGAGAAAGGATGAGAAGGACAGGAGGTTCCATGGGAGAGCGGGGGAATCCTTTCAGATTTCAAAATGTAGGACACAGGCGGATGAGAAGCTGGATTTTGATGGAACGGTAGAACTTCATTCCAAGCAATAATTCAAGGAGCAGCTGGTCACTCCTTTCAAGCAGAGATTGGATCAGCGTTCCTCCACCTTGGTCGCTTGAAGATGGGTGGACTTCAACTTCCAGAATTCCCCAGCCAAGCATGCTTTTAAGAGCGGCAGACTTCATGCTGGCTGGGGAATTCTAGAAGCTGAAGTCCACCCATCTTCAAGCAACCAAGATTGAAAAACACTGGACTAGAAAGTCCTGTGTCTCAGGGGGCTTTAATTTTGGATTCCAGATTGGAATCCAATGTTCTGAAATTTTCCTTTCCAACCGAGGGGGTTTTCCTTAATTCTACGGGCAACCGAGCAGTTCTTGTCAGCTCTAGTAAACTAGAGTTGGTCAACCCGAGATAATGTACAAAAAAATTTCCTTCTTGGCAGGCAGAAATTCCACTGAAATGCTCAGCCACCAACCCCTTTGCCCATCTATGTCTCAAAGCTAGTAATCTGGGTGGATTTAAAGTCCATAAAGTACTCAGATGCCATTCCCCACAGCTGCTCGTCGGAAAATAATGAAGATAATTCCCTCTGCATGGTTTTAAAAATCAAATATGCTTGATCCTCCAAAAAGGAACCTTTGCTGCTGCATTTGAGATTCCAAAACAAACAAACAAACAAACAAACAAAAAACCACCACCACATTTCTAATAATAATAATTGAAAACCTACTTCAAAAAAACAACAACAACAAAACAAGCCACAGTTTAATTTAATTTACGTACTCGGCTCAGTCTATTTATTTCCTCTCTGCCTTAAAGCAAGGAAGAGAGACTCTGGAATCCTGAAAGAGAATCTTAATTAGAAATTCAGCAAAATTGCGTTATGGCTATATTCCCTTCCCCCTCCCAGGGTCTGGCAGAAATGTTCATTTCCCGGACACAATTTATAGAAAAAAGGAAGGAAGGAAGGAAGGAAGGAAGGAAGGAAGGAAGGAAGGAAGGAAGGAAGGAAGGAAGGAAGGAAGATAAAAAGTCTTGTCATGATTGTGATGGCTGCATTCCCAACCTACTTAATCCCATCCATTCAGCAGAAGACCAAAAGAAGAAGAAAAAAAATAGATTTATTGGCAGGGCAAGAAGGATTAAGTTACCTTGGCTTGAGGTTTTTTTTTGCCTTCTTAGATCAAATTAATGCACAGGAGTTAGGAATATTGTGGATAGGTATCCTTAAAGGTAAAGGTTCCCCTCGCACATACGTGCTAGTCGTTCCCGACTCTAGGGGGCGGTGCTCATCTCCGTTTCAAAACCGAAGAGCCAGCGCTGTCTGAAGACGTCTCCGTGGCCATGTGGCCGGCATGACTCAATGCCAAAGGCGCACGGAACGCTGTTCCCTTCCCACCAAAGGTGGTCCCTATTTTTCTACTTGCATTTTTTTTTTAATTGCAAAAGTTGCATTTTTTTTACGTGCTTTCAAACTGCTAGGTTGGCAGAAGCTGGGACAAGTCACGGGAGCTCACCCCGTTACGCAGCACTAGGGATTCGAACCGCCGAACTGCCGACCTTTCAATCAACAAGCTCAGCATCTTAGCCCCTGAGCCACTGTATCCTTAGGCAGGAATTAACCATCTTTTTCCCCAAAATGTTTTTTTCAAAGGGCAACTAGACTTTCTTGATATTTTTTTTATTTCCCCCCTTGAAAAGGTTTTGCTTCCTCATCCAAGAAGCTTCCTTGGTTTAGAAAGTTCAGAAGCTGCTTGGATGACAAATGAGTTGTTTTCAAGGAGGGTGAGGGAAACAACAACCCAGGAAAATCCAGATGCTTTTGGAAAAAGCACCTTTGGGACAACCATGACCTGGATGAGGGGAAAGACTCCATAGACATTCAACCGTTCTCTTCCTAGCTGTGCAAGGTGGACAAAGAGAAGACAGAGAGAAGTCAAACCAAGAAGATCTCCTGTCTCAGTAGCTCCAGAGGAAAGGAGAGGTCCTCCTAGGACCTCCTAGTGATTGAGGTCATCTTTTTTTCTCTTTGTGATCCAAGTTGAACAATGAGAGGGCTGAACCTAAGGAACAAACTCCTGCCAGCCATCAAACAATAATCTACCAAGCAACCATCCATTTTATGGATGGATTGTCTACTCTGAAGTCATCTGATGCCCACTTAGCACAAACTTGAATCCATACAAGCTTTATTTAATAACTTCTACCTTTTCCATTAGTTTTTTTTTTCCTCCCCCAAGAGTCCATCACTGGACGCTGTCATTTAAAAACAGTGACCAGCTCCTTCAAGACATAAATCTCGTCTAGGTCCCAATCAGAAAACGCCTTCAGAAAACCCCGTCCGAAAAGCTCCACAATTGCTAAAATGTTGTTGTTGTTGTTTTGCACTCACATCCAAAGCTTTGGATTTGTTTGAATGAAACTGAACCCAGAAACATTCGATAGGCAGGCAGGCAGTCCTTGACTTACAAGAGTTCGTTTAGTGACCATTAAGAGTGTTTTTCACACTTATGACCATTGCAGCATCCCCGTGGTCAGGTGGTCAAAACTCAAACATTGGGCCACTGGCTCAGATTTACGATGGTTGCATTGTTCCCGGGGTCACATAATTCCCTTTTGCGACCTTTTGACAAGCAGGCTCAAAGAAGGAGCCTGGTGGCACAGCAGACTAAAGCACTGTTATTAACATCAAAGCTGTCTGCAATTACTGTAAGTTCGAATCTCACCAGGCTCAAGGTTGACTCAGCCTTCCATTCTTTCTAAGGTAGGTAAAATGAGGACCCAGATTGTGGGGGCAATAAACTGACTTCGTATAAATATACAAAAGTATTGCTTAACGCATTGTAAGCCACCCTGAGTCTCCGGAGAAGGGCGGCATATAAATCAAATTAAAAAAAAAATGGGGGAAGCCAGATTCACTTAACAACCGGGTTACTAATTTAACACCTGCAGTGATTCACTTTGCAACTGTGACACTTTCTGTAACATGGAACAACATTTATGACTATCTCGCTTAACGGGAGAAATTTTGGGGTTCGTTTGTGGTCGTAAGTCAAGGACTACCCCTATTGAGAAAAACCCAGGTCTTTCAAGCAGGCCAGCTGCTAACATCTGACCTCACCAATGACCAGAAACAGGATGCAATCTTGCAATGGATCACAGTTTACAGAATAAAGATTGCCATTTATGTAATTTAATTCTCACCAAAGGTACAAAACTTAGACAACGCAATGCTACGAGAATGCTGAAAATAGGACTTTGTCACACATACAAGGAAAGGGTTCCTGTGTTTTTTTTTAAACTTTAAAATAGGAAATCTATTCCTTAGCTAAAAGTCTATATAGAGGTCAGGGTTTCGTATCTCACAGTAACATGGCTATTTTCATCATACACATATTAAAAATAGAAATATTTTAGCTTGAAACAATGGTATCTACAAAAATTTGTTAACTATCCATGGGAGGGGGAAAAATGGCCTTAGAAGACAGGATTATAAGGGATTTGAGGCTGGGGGCTACCAATGAACTATACAAGAAATCCCCACCGTTTTGGAGTTTGTTTATGAAAATAAATTTGCTCTACAAGCAAAGTCCTTTTTTTCCCCAAAAGGCCCCTCGGATAAATGGGAAACGGATACCAAACTAACTAACTCCTTGCTGGTTTTAAATCTTTGCTCAACATATGCTGAGTCATCCAAAGGAATGAATCGTGGTTGTTTGTTTTTTTTTTTTTATAAAGAATTCACTAACTTTGAGATGTTGGTTTTTTTTTTTTTAGATAAGCTACCCAACTTAAAAAATAAAAATAAATAAAACGAAAGTCATTTCTTCCCTGATTAAATCACAACAGGAGTTTTGTGTCCTTCACAAATCGGTCTCCCGGGTAGAATCCATACAAAGTGCATAAAGGGACTTCCTAAGATCTATGGTGCTATTGGCTTTGAGGTTGCTTTTCTCCACCGACCTGGTCCCGTTGTGGGTCTCGTCGAGGTGCTCCAAGTGCATCACAGATTTACAGGAGGAGTTTTTACTCTTCGCCTCTTCCTCTGAGCTGCCGTGAACGCTTCCTGGGTCATCTTGGAGAAGACTTTGATCCGTCTCTCGGTGGTAGAAGTAGTTGAAGTTGGACACGATAACCGGCACAGGTAGGGCGATGGTGAGCACACCAGCGATGGCACACAAGGAACCCACAATCTTCCCTCCGACGGTGATGGGGCTCATATCACCGTAGCCCACTGTCGTCATGGTGACCACAGCCCACCAGAAGGCATCCGGGATGCTGGAGAAGTAGGATTCGGGGTCATCGGCTTCGGCAAAATAGACGGCGCTGGAGAAGAGGATGACCCCGATGAAGAGGAAGAAGATGAGGAGGCCCAGCTCCCTCATGCTAGCTTTCAAGGTCTGTCCCAGGATCTGCAACCCTTTGGAGTGCCTGGACAGCTTGAAGATCCTGAAGACTCTTACCAGGCGAATGACCCGCAGGATGGCCAAGGACATAGCTTGCTGCTGGCCTCCACTGTTCCCCTGTTGTTGTTGTTGCTGCTGCTGCTGCTGTTGTGGTTGTGGTTCTCCCTTCTGCTGCTCATGAGCCAGCTCGGTGCCCAAAGTGATGAAGTAAGGGATGATGGCCACCACGTCGATGATATTCATGATGTTCTTGGAGAACTCTGGCTTGCTGGGACAGGCAAAGAACCGTACCAAGAGCTCGAACGTGAACCAGATGACGCAAGTGGTCTCAATGACGAAGAAAGGGTCGGCTAGGATGCCCAGACGCGGCGTCTGGCCCGTAGGATCCCGGATCTCCGCCGGCTCCTCTTGGAACTCCGGCAAGGTCTCCAAGCAAAAGGTGACAATAGAGATCAGGATAACCAACACGGAGACGATGGCGATGCCCCGAGCCGAGCCGGAGCTCTCGGGATACTCAAAGATCAGCCACACTTGACGTTGGAACTCATGGGTGGGCAGAGGTTTCTCTTCCTCCCGCAGGAAGCCTTCCTCCTCCCGGAACCGCTCCAAGGCCTCCTCGCCCAGCTGGTAGAAGCGCACCTCGTCGGCGAAGACTTCCAAGGAGACGTTAACCGGCCGGCGGAGTTTTCCTCCCGACTGATAGTAATAGAGGATGCCGTCGAAGCTGGGCCGGTGCCGGTCGAAGAAATACTCGTTGCGCAGAGGATCGAAGTAGCGCAGCCGTTTGGCCGGGTCGCCAAGCAGCGTCTCCGGGAATTGGTCCAAGGTGCCCAGGCGCGTCTCGAAGCGCAGGCCCGACACGTTCAGCAAGACGCGCTCGGCCAGCTCCCCTTCCCCCGCGCTCTCCATCTCGGCGGCTGCCATAGCCAGGCCGAGCCGAGCCGAGCCAAGCCGGGACGGGAGGGAGGGAGGGAGGGAGGCCGAGGCTCTCCGGCTCGTCCGCCCTGGCTCAGCCTCGCTCGCCTTCTGCGGGGCCGGCGGTGGTCCTTGGGCAGCCTTTGGCGGCGAGGGTCCGGCTCCCAGCCGCCCCGACGCCCTTCCTTTCCTTGGGGCGCCCGAGCGCAAGCCACCGGCCGGGGACCCCGCGCCGAAGATGCCGCGCACCGCCCGCGCCTGACGTCAAGGAGGCTGCGCTTCAGCGCCCCGGCGGGCGGACGAGCGAAGCGGGGAGGGGACGGAGGCAGGCGGGGAGGGAGAGAGAGAGAGAGAGAAGGAGGGAGAGAAGGAGGGAGGGAGGGAAGGAGGGAAGGAAGGCTGCTTTCGGTCCGCTTCCCCGGTGCGTCTCCAGGCCTCCCCGCGCATTGGAGATGGAGAAGCAGAGAAGTCTCCATCGCGCCCCAGGAGGACCAGCCTCGGTTTTGGATTGAATCGCGCATTCCCTGTGGCTGAGCGTGGGAGCAGCTCTGAGCGCCCTCTCCGCGCAAGGGATTGGCCGCGGAGAGGCAGCCCGGAGGATTTCCCAACGCTAGCCCCAACTGGAGACTGGGGAGGGGGCTGAGAAGCGAAGCAACCCCCGGAGGAGTTCCCAGCGCGCCCCAGTTGGAGACCTCTCCTCCCTCCATGCGCGCTGGGAAATCCCTGGAGGATTTCCCAGCGCGCCCCAGTTGGAGACCCTTCCTCCCCCCCCACATGCCTGGGACTGGGCAGCCCCCGGAGGATTTCCCAGCGCGCCCCAGTTGGAGAACTCCCCCACAGCCTAGGACTGGGGGACGGGGTCTGAGAAGCGAAGCTATCCCCCCGCCCAAAGCAGCCAAAGGGAACAGCCTCTGGGCAGCCCAAGGCGCGCGGAGGGGCGCAGCCGCATCTTCTCCGGCTTCGGGATCGCTCTGCGTGTCCTGCGAGGAAGCGGGCAATGGGAGACCGAGTCCGCGCCGGCGCTGCCTAGGGCCGGTTGAGTTTTGAAGGCGCTGGGTTGGAAAGGAAAGAAACTTGGGGGGGGGGGAGAGTCCAGCCTCAGGGGTAGGAGACACCCCCTTCCCCCCAGCAAGAGAGTCACCAACCAAGCCTGCCTGAGCAGGGGGTTGGACTAAATGACCTCCAAGGTCTCTTCCAACTCTGTTACTGTTAAACCACGCGTCCCGGAGGAAACTTGAACTCACCTCTTTCCTCGTTTTTTCCAGAAATTAAGCCCCTTAAATTAATTAAGGGTGAAGATCCACAATAATAAACAAACACGTTGCATTTCTTTCTGGTTCCTTTATTTATAAAGATTTAAAAGGGTAATGAATCCTGTCCTTTGGATGAACTTTTTCTGGAGTTTTTTTTTTTTTCTTTCCCCAGAGCCCTTCAAAATTTAGTCCTCCCCCCCCCCCCCCATTTGACCTTCCCCTGCTGTCTTATTCACACACACCCACACACATCCCAGAACAACGGGGAACCTGTTAAATCCAATTATCGTATGGTGACCATCCATTGTTCATAGCAAGAAAAAGACTTTCTCCTGGAAGTGATGTTCCAGGCAACGCTGCTTTGAAATTCATTAGGATTGCGGGATGTTTAAAACAGTTCAAAAATGCACTTTCGCCCAAATTTAAACCACTTTGGGTCTGGTTTTTCCTCTACCATTGGGTCTTCTTTTTTTTTCCCGCTCCATCCTTTTTCCTTCAAACGCAGTCAGGCGTCAAATTCGCTTCGTGGTAAAGGCAAAATAAGCCTCTGTCAGGGGTGAAATCCAGCAGGTTCTGACAGGTTCTGTAGAACCGGTAGCAGAAATTTTGAGTAGTTTGAGTGGCTGGCCCCAGAGTGGGTTGGGAATGGTGATTTTGCAATATCCTTCCCCTGGAGTGGGGAGGGAATGGAGATTTTGCAGTATTCTTCCTCTAGGAGTCGGTTGGGAATGGAGATTTTGCAGTATTCTTCCTCCAGGAGTGGGGAGGGAATGGGGATTTTGCAGTATCCTTCCCCTGGATTGGGGTGGGAATGGAGATTTTGCAGCATCCTTCCCCTGCCATGCCCACCAAGCCACACCCACAGAACCGGTAGTAAAAAAAAAAATCCTATTTCACCACTGGCCTCTGTCCATAACCATTCATTGACGTCGACTGCTGTTTTTCCAACTTTGGGCCAAATTAATTCCCCATTTACCCAATTCTACGAGACTGCAAGATCCAACCGGTCAGTCCTAGAGGAGATCAACCCTGACTGCTCTTTAGAAGGCCAGATCTTGAAGATGAAACTCAAATACTTTGGTCACCTAATGAGAAGGAAGGACTCCCTGGAGAAGAGCCTAATGCTGGGAACGATTGAGGGCAAAAGAAGAAGGGGACGGCAGAGAACGAGGTGGCTGGATGGAGTCACTGAAGCAATCGGTGTGAGCTTAAATGGACTCCAGAGGATGGTAGAGGACAGGAAGGACTGGAGGAACGTTGTACATGGGGTCGCAATGGGTCGGACACGACTTCGCGACTAACAACAACAAAATGAGAGATTATCATCTTTTATTTATTTTTTTAAAAAAAGAAATCTTTAAATTCTTCCATTTAAGTTTTTGGGAATTTGTCTCAAGTAGTTCTTCTCTCATTTCCATAATTGCTGTTTCGCTCGTTCTGGAATAAAACTGTCCTTTTTTTTTTTTTTTTGATTTCCCTCATTTTGCGTATTTATCTTTTGTGGACGAGGATTATATGAATGACTCACAAGCTACATCTGCAGATGTGGCATTATTTTTTTTCCTCCAGCTTTGGAATTATTATTTTTTTTATCGTATCCACATGTTCATCTCATCTGCTAATTCTTCGAAAAAGAGAGTGAGGAATAAAACCATTTTGGATGGTCTTGTCCTAAGAACTAAAGTAGATTTTTCATTCTTCAAATACATGTAGGCTTTTCCAGAGAGTGAAGAAGTGAGAAAAATTTCACGTCGTCCCATTGCAAAATTTTATAGTGAACGTATCTTGAAACTCGCACAGTTGAGTAACCCTAGCGATATATATATATATGGAGAAAAACAGGTGGTCCTCAATTTATGGCTAGAATTGAGCCCAGCATTTCTGTCACTAAGTGAGACATTAGTTATGCCCCGCGAGACGACCTTTCTTGCCATAGATATGAAGTGAATCCTCAACTTACGACTACAATTGAGCCCAGCATTTCTGTCACTAAGTGAGACATTGGTTATGCCCCGTGAGACAACCTTTCTTGCCATAGTTGCAAAGTGAATCCTCAACTTACGATCACAATTGAGCCCAGCATTTCTGTCACTAAGTGAGACATTGGTTGTGCCCCATGAGATGACTTTTCTTGCCATAGTTGCGAAGTGAATGGTTGCGGTTGTTAAAGTTAATAACTCAGTCCTTAAGTGAAACCGGATTCCCCCTTGACTTTGCTTGTCTGAAGATCGCACAAAGGGGATCACCTGATCCACCCCCCAGGGACACTGAGACCATCATAAATATGAGCCAGTTGCCGAGCGTCTGAATTTTGATCACGTGATCTTGGGGAATGCTGCAACGGTCGTAAGTGTGAAAAACAGTCATAAGTCACTTCTTTCAGTGCTGTTGTAACTGTGAACTGTCACTAAACGAACTGTCATAAGTCAGGGGCTACCTGTGTTTGTATTTTTTTTACAAGAGTTTTACAATAATGCATCTCCTTAGAACCAGAAACACTACCATAAAGGTAAAAGTGTGCTAGTCGTTTCCGACTCTAGGGGGCGGTGCTCGCCTCGTTTCAAAGCCGAAGAGCCAGCGCTGTCCAAAGACATCTCCATGGTCATGTGGCCGGCATGACTAAACCCCAAAGGTGCACGGAACACTGTTACCTTCCCACCAAAGGTGGTCCCTATTTTTCTACTTGGATTTTTTACGTGCTTTTGAACTGCTAGGTTGGCAGAAGCTGAGACAAGTAACGGGAGCTCACCCCGTTACACGGCACTAGGGATTTGAACCGCTGAACTGCTGACTTTTTGATCGACAAGCTCGGCATCTTAGCCACTGAGCCTCCGCGTTCCTTGTAAACACTACCATATCCCACAGTAAACGCAGAGATCACAATTCTGACACAGTCCTTCTAATTTTTTTTTTTATTTTTGGTTTAAAAAAGTTCCCTCTTTCACTTCGCCCTTCCAAAAAGATCCTCAACAATTCCTAAAAATTCCTTCACAAAAAAATTGATCAGCAGAATCAAGTGGCCACCACATACTGTGTTTCCCCGAAAATAAAACCCTGTCTTATATTTTTTTGAACCCTGAAATAAGCGCTTGGTCGTATTGCCATGCGCTCAAAAGCCCAATTGGGCTTATTATCAGGGGATGTCTTATTTTGGGAGAAATAGGGCATGACTTTGGGCTCTGTTTCTGAAGCTCGGGATAAAAATGGCCTCATCCTCTACCACCCCTTTTCCTCTCCCCCCATCATTGTTCATTGCCCCCCACAGCCCTAAATCTGGGGGCAAGAGCTAGGCTTCCCATCTCCCATATTAAGGAACCTCAACCAGTAAATCTGTTTCCTCTCTTCCTTTGATTTATTTGTAAATAAGTGAAATGCTGCATTAAAAAAAAAAAACTACATTTCTTGGAATGGTAAAATTTGGAGTTTCCTCTTTTTTTATAAGTTTAGTAATAGCATGGTGGACTCTTTTTTAAAAAAAAATGGATAAGATTGACAGGAGCTTGACCTGTCACAGTAAAAATGCTAAAAAAATTGTTTTAGAAATTGACAAGAGTCAACTTAAAAATGAAATTGACAAGAGTCGACTTCAAAATGGCATCTACAAGTGTCAATTTCAAAAATGAAACTGACGATCGCTTTCAAAAATGAAACTGACGATCGCTTTCAAAAATGAAACTGATAAAAAAAAAGACTAATGGTACCTAGCCCTACACATTATCACAGTGGCGAGATTGATATACGCGCAATTTTGGAAAAATAAAAATATCCCATCGGAGGAAGCAATTATAAAAAAGATTTTGGACTGTGCAGAAGCAGATAAATTGACTAAAAAATTAAAAGACAAAGATCAAACTCAAACATGTTTATCCTGGGAAAAATTATATACTTGGCTAGCGAAGAGAAAGCCACAACCCAATTGAAAAGAGGAAAGGTATTTACTGAGAAACCTATATTATACTAACAAAGTGAGGTCGGATAGACCTAATTGATGTATAAAGAGATATAAATCGTTCTGTCTCCCTCGGAATATAATGTACTTGCAGATATGTTTGTTATTTGTTATGTTGTCTTGTATGTTATTTATATGGTGTGTTGCTATTTTTTGTTTTTTTTAATGGAACATTTTATTTACATTGTAAATAAAGATTATTTTTTTAAAAAAAATGAAACTGACGATCAATTTCAAAAATGAAATGGATGATCGATTTCAAAAATGAAATTGACAAGAGTCGACTTCAAAATGGCATCTACAAGAGTCAATTTCAAAAATGAAACTGATGATTGCTTTCAAAAATGAAATTGATGATCGATTTCAAAAATGAAATTGACGATCGATTTCAAAAATAAAATTGACAAGAGTCGACTTCAAAATGGCATCTGCAAGAGTCAATTTCAAAAATGAAACTGACGATCACTTTCAAAAATGAAACTGACGATCGATTTCAAAAATGAAATGGACAATTGTCGGTTCCCTTTTCTAGCTCAGGTGACCGGAGAAATGACAAAACAGATGTTTTCTGTCTTTTTATTGATCAATTAGAAGATGCCCCAGTGGGGGAGATGTTAAGTATAATGGGGAGTCAATGGAGAGGGGGGGCTTCTATAAAAGGTTTGTCAATGGATGCTTCATGTCCTTAAAGCTTCATTCATCCACCCACAAATTCACATAGCCGCCAAGAAGAAAAGTCTAGCATCATACCTCTGCTGAATACAGACTATTATTGTATTCAATATTTTGGATTTTCTTTTTGGGGGAAAGACTAAAAACAGGATGCTTTTCTGTTGTGGTCCACCAGCAGTCTGCAGAGCTGGTAGTGGAGTCTGACAGTGAGGAGGCTGGGGAGAAACATGGGCCAGTCTTGGAGTCTGGGGAAGGCTCAGACGAGGGCTCTGCGTTGGAGGCAGAGATGGAGCCAGGGCCATCTGGGAGTGATGCACAGACTCCGGAGCCCCCAAAGTCGGACAGCAGAGAGGCAGAGGAACAGGAGGAGCCTGTTCCTAGTGCATGCATGCGCAGAGCTGCCAGAAGGCAAGAGCAGCTAAAGCAAAAGGGACAACTCAGGGGTAAGGCAAGGAGATGATTGTCCCCTCCCATAAGTCTTAAAAGAGAAACAAAGGCACTTGGGCCTTTTTGCAGGAAAGCAACATTGCTAACTCTGTTTCCAGTCGGCATCTCTTGTTTGTTTCTGAACTTCATGGGGCTTTGCCAAGTAAGGCCTTTGGCAGGGTATCAAAGAAGATAAAGTTTGGTGAGTATCCCAAAGGACTTCTTCCAAAGGACTTAATTGGGACTCGGCTGGGAATGAACGTAATTCTCAGCTGTTACAATAAAATAGGTTTGTTTGGGACTAATTGTGTCTTGTAATGACTCAGTAAGCCTAGGTCACAATACTTTTCTGGGACAGCAGTGACCACACAGGAACAATTAAAAAAGGCACACTGGGTTTCTCAAATTTTGATCACTGTCATCTTTAATATAAAAATGCAGTGAAATTTTTAAAAAAAACCAAATCAAAAGACCGTCTCTCAGAAGAGCATCATCCATGAAGGCACGTCATTTTCAGATCTTTGTTTAAAGAAGCAAATGGGGATTTTTAAAAAAATAATAATAATCCTACAAACAGATTCCAGATCCGTGTTTCTCAACCTTGGCAACTTTAACATGTGTGGACTTCAACTCCCAGGATTCCTCCTGGCTGGGGAATTCTGGGAGTTGAGGTCCACACATCTTAAAGCTGTCAACGTTGAGAAATACCGATCTCGAGAATAATAGCAATAGCACTTAGACTTATATACTGCTTCACAGTGCTTTACCGCCCTCTCTAAGCAGTTTACAGAGTCAGTGTCAGCGTTTCAACGCTGGCATAGAGAGCAGAGGAGAGCGAGAGATAAACTCTGAAACTTTTGCCTGTCAAATCCCTTTGAAGTCGGGTTGTCATGGAAATGAGGGGAGGGGGCACATTCCTGGGAGATGACGAGAAAAGAAGTCTGAAGAATGACTTGGAAGATACCCAATGAGAAGCAGAGATTTCGGGATCGGAAAGGGAGGGATTGGGGGGCAAAAGGTCAGTCTTATCTGCGCTGAGTCATGATCCGGTGGCTGTGCTCAATTAAAGAAAGATTTCCTTAAAGATTGGCACTTTGGAAATTCATTTAATTTTGAGATAGCATCGCAGTCTGACAGTCATCCACTTGCCCCCTCAGCAATCTGGGTCCTTATTTTACCCACCTCGGAAGGACGGAAGGCTGAGTTAACCTTGAGCCTGGTGAGATTGGAACTGCCAAATTGCAGGCAGCCGGCAGGCAGGAGAAGGAGCCTGCAATACCGCATTCTAACCACCGCGCCACCGTGGCTCATTATAATGGAAGTTAATCTCACTCTGCTTGGTGCTTCCATGAAGGAAATGATAACGTGATCCTTCGAGATCTGCAGAGAGGAAGGGTGGTGCAATTTGGGTTGCTGATGGAAATCTCTTCGCTTTGCATCCGTCAAGCCTTTTCTCACCCTATGCCATGGGTAGCTTGGCTGACCCACCTACCACAATCTGCAATACCTGCCTGTTTTCTAAAGCTCATTCATCTAAGGAGCTTGTTGCAGTTTCAGAAGATTCTAAAGAGAAGATTCTGACATGGTAGCAGTCTTCCAATATGCTGCCACAAAGAAGAGGGGATCAACCCAGGGGTGAAATCTAGCAGGTTCCGACAGGCTCTGGAGAACCAGTAGCGGAAATTTTGAGTAGTTGGGAAAACTGGCAAAAACCACCTCTGGCTGGCCCCAGAGTGGGGTGGGAATGGAGATTTTGTAGTATCCTTCCCCCAGAAGTGGGGTGGGAATGGAAATTTTGCAGTATCCTTCCCCCATGAGTGGGGTGGGAATGGAGATTTTGCAGTATCCTTCCCCCAGGAGTGGGGTGGGAATGGAGATTTTGTAGTATCCTTCCCCCAGGAGTGGGGTGGGAGTGGAAATTTTGCAGTATCCTTCCCCCATGAGTGGGGTGGGAATGGAGATTTTGCAGTATCCTTCCCCCAGGAGTGGGGAGGGAATGGGGATTTTGCAGTATCCTTCCCCCAGGAGTGGGGAGGGAATGGGGATTTTGCAGTATCCTTCCCCTGGATTGGGGTGGGAATGGAGATTCTGCAGTATCCTTCCCCCAGGAGTGGGGTGGGAATGGAGATTCTGCAGTATCCTTCCCCCAGGAGTGGGAGGGAATGGAGATTTTGCAGTATCCTGCCATGCCCACCAAGCCACGTCCGCAGAACAATAGTAGAAAAAATTTGGATTTCACCACTGGTCCCTTCCAATTCTGTTATTTTGCTATCTGTTGGATTCTTGCCCAGGCTGAAGACCAGATCAAACTCAAAAGAGAGAGCTTGATTTCCCCTCCTTCCCTATCTTTGCCTGCAGCTCACCTTCTTCCGCCAAGGGACGAGGACTGCAGTGACTTCTCTGAGACTCCGTTTCAGCGTGTTCATCACCAAATCCCTTACAGGATCAGTCAAATTGTTCCCCGGTGCAATTAAGGAT
This sequence comes from Arizona elegans, assembly GCA_022577455.1. Taxonomy (NCBI): domain Eukaryota; kingdom Metazoa; phylum Chordata; class Lepidosauria; order Squamata; family Colubridae; genus Arizona; species Arizona elegans. Next base: position 4,699,381 of record JAKOOJ010000007.1, on the reverse strand, counting down.
GCTGGCTGATTTCCATGGCTTCTTGCTATTTTCAGCAATGTTCAAAGTCTTCCCCCACAATGTTACAGTGCAGGAACTGTGCCTGGAAGGGTAACGTAAAGGGGAGCTGCTGGTACCAAGTTTCCATTGGCACAAAAGATGGAGAAGAAAAATAGCCCAGAATAGAGGGTTGAGTCAAGAAATAGTCAGGCACGGGAAGAGTTTTGTGACTCCCGGTGTTTTCTTTTCTGTGGGAAACGGGTCCAAATGGCTCTTTGAATGTTTAAGTGCAGACCCCTGGTCTAATTTAATGAAAAGAAGGACTAGGGGAGACATGATAACAGTGTTCTGATATCTCAGGGGCTGCCACAAAGAAGAAGGAGTCCAGCTATTCTCCAAAGCACCTAAGGGTAGGACAAGAAGCAATGGAGGGAAACTAATCAAGGAGAGAAGCAACTTAGAACTAAGGAAGAAATGTCCTGACAGTTAGAACAATTAATCAGTGGAATAACTTGCCTCCAGAAGTTGTAAATGCTCCAACACTGGAAAATTTTAAGAAGATGTTGGATAACCATTTGTCTGAAGTGGTGTAGGGTTTCCTGCCTAAGCAGGGGGTTGGACTAGAAGACCTCCAAGGTCCCTTCCAACTCTGTTATTCTATTCTATTCTATTCTATTCTATTCTATTCTATTCTATTCTATTCTATTCTATTCTATTCTATTCTATTCTATTCTATTCTATTCTATTCTTCCCTTTGTTAGGCCAAACATACCTAGTTCCCTTAACCATTCATCCTACGGTTTAGTCTCCACCATTCATCCTACGGTTTAGTCTCTTATCATCCTTGTTGCTCTTCTCTGCACTCTTTCTAGGGTCTTTCTTTTCTCCCAGATCTCATTCAGCTGAAGAGTTGACCGATCCTGTTGATGGACATGGTTCCTTGCATGGTGTCCACAATAAAAAAAAAAAAAAAAGGTTGAGACTCTGGAAAGAGTACAGAGAAGAGCCACAAAAATGATTACGGGGCTGGAGGCTAAAAGAAACAGGAGGAGCTGGATATGTCTAGTCTAACGAAGGGAAGGAAGGACTAGGGGAGACGTGATAGCAATATTCCAATATTTGAGGGTGTCAGGGCGTTGATTAATCCCATTCTGCTTTTGGGATAATCGCACCTGATTATGAGGGGCGGATCGAGACCTTTCCTTGCAAGTATACTTTAAGAAAACAAAACCCGAAGATATTTTCTAAGAAAACTCATTTATTTGTTATAAAGAAAATAAAATTTAAAAAAAATAAAACACCTAACTGATCTAATAAAAAATCTTTTATAAAAGATTTTTAATTTTTAAATATCTTTTAGTATTTTATACATTCAATTTTAAATCGGTTTTAAAAGTTTGGGGTTTTAAATTTGTCGGGGCCAAAATTATTTAATTTGATTTTATTCTACTTTTAAATTTTGTATGTATGTGTTTTATTGTTTGGCTGTGCACCGCCCTGAGTCCTTCGGGAGTAGGGCGGTATAGAAATCAAATCAAATCAAATCAAATCAAATCAATCAATCAATCAATCAATCAATAAATAAATAAATAAATAAATAAATAAGTTACATTTTGAATAAAGGTTCGTGCCGGCTGCTTCTCAGCCGGACCTTCCTGGCAAGAGAACAAAGGAAAAGTGTGTGTGAAAGAATGTGGGTGGATACACATAGCTTACTGATAAGGATTCTTGGCAAGCTACGGAAAGTCTGATAGTCCAGAAATAATGAGCTCAGCTGGTAAATACAAAAACACAGTGACAGAGGGGCTCCTACAAAGACAAGGGGGTCAGTCTATTTTCCAAAGCACCAAAAAGCAAGACAAGAAACAATGGTTGGAAACTAACCGAGGAGAAAAGCAACTTAGAACTAAGGAGAAATTTCCTAACGGTGAGAGCAATCAACCAATGGGATAGCTTGCCTTCAGAAGTTGTGGGTGCCCCATCACTGGAGGCTTTCAAAAAGAGACTGGACAACCATTTGCCTGAAATGATATATGGTCTCCTGCTCTAGCAGGTGGTTGGACCAGAAGACCTTTGAGGTCCCACCAACTCTATCATTCTATGTTCTATGTTTGGATCTCAGAGGGATTGTCAAGGGAGAAAGCAATAGTTTTGATGATAAACTGCTCTAGAGAGTTGAAGACCTGAAAACTTTGAAGATCCACCTCCTTCGGGATCTGTCCTAGCAGCTGATTCCCAATGGATCCATCCTGTTCATCAACAGATCCCTCAGAAGGTCAGGCAGCTGCTCCTCTGAATGGAGTTATCGACACAGGAAGTTTTTAAAGAAGTTTTTAAAAATGTTATAACATTTTAAAAAACTTCTTTAAAAGCTTCCTGTGTCGATAACTCCATTCAGAGGAGCAGCTGCCTGACCTTCTGAGGGATCTGTTGATGAACAGGATGGATCCTGTTTTTGTAATAGTTTTTGTTTTATTCAGGGTTTTTCCCCCTAGCTAAACAAATTTTGCTGTTACTTTATTTAACTCTTCAAAAAATTTCTTTCCTAATTTTATTGGTATTGTTTGAAAGAGAAATTAAAATGTTTGGTAATATATTCATTTTGATTGTGGTTATTCTTCCAATTAATGGTAGTTGTAATTTTCCCCAGTTATCCAAAACTTTTTTTTTACTTGTTGGAGTAGTTTATTGTAATTATTCACTTTAATCGCTGAACATTTTGCCGTCAACCAAATTCCCAGATATTTAACTTTCTTAGTTGTCTGTATTTCCAGTTTCCTCTCTAATTCCCTTTTTCTGGCTATTGGTAAAATTTTTGGTTATTAACGTGGTCTTTTCTTTCTTTATTTTAAGCCCTGCCACCTTACCAAATTCTTCTTTTTCTTGTATTTAAACTTTAAAAAGTTTTTAAGAAGAGAATGGACAGGCCTTTGTCTGGAATGGACCAGGGGTCTCCCGCTTGAGCAGCGGGTTGGATTAGACCAGTGGTCACCAACTGCTGGTCCGTGGACCACTGGTGGTCCATGAGAAAATTTTGGTGGTCCACAGAAAAATTATTTGCATTTTTTTATATTGCACTAAATCAGGGGTCCCCAAACTACGGCCCCTGGGACAGATACGTGCAATGAACGTTTGTGTTGCTGTAGAGTGTCTCCCCCTTCGGGGTCTTTTTATGTGGGTTGGAGGGGGGCAGAAATTCCGACTTGGGGTCTGCTTCAGCCTCCTTGTGTGGGGCTTTGGGCAAAGGCTGGAGAGAAGTGCCGCTGGTGACGAAGAGCCGGAGGGCCTCGTTCCAGTGGGACTGCATCATGGCCTAGAACTGACTGACCATTTCAGCCTGCTGAACCTCCAGGTGCCAGTACCTGGCCTTGCACTCCCGCAGGTCTTCCCTCTGCTTGGAAAGCCTATGCTCCTAGTCCTCAGTGAGGTGCTTCTGCTGAGCCTCCTTCTCGGCCAGATCCAATTTGAACTGAGCCAGCTGTTTTGCCCACTCTTTCTCCTAGTGGCTGCTTAGCTCCAACAACTGCTTCCTGTCAGGATCCTAAGGAGCCCAGGCGGGGAGGAGAGGAGTGGCTGGGAGGGAGGGGCGAGTAGAGGCTGGCGAGGCACCCCTTGACGTGAGTGACATCAAGTTGGCCACACCCACCCAGTCACATGACTATCTAGCCACACTCATCCAGCTGATCATTAGGCAGATCATATTAGCGGTCCGCGGGATTTAAAATTATGAATTTAGTGGTCCCTGAGGTCCGAAAGGTTGGTGACCCCTGGATTAGAAGACCTCCAAGTCCCTGTTATTCTGAGAAAAAAAATCACACTGCACAGTATTAAGACAAAGACTTTGAGGACAACAAGTTCCTGTTTTGAAGATGCTGCCAGGAGTGGAGGGCTCGGCCCACTTCCTTGGCTGTGGATCTGTTTTTCAAGCCCTCCGGGTCAAACTTTTCCTTGTCACCAGAGAAGGAAAGACTCGGAGTTTGTTCGACAAGAGAAGGGAAGGGCAGATGGAGGACATTAACGGATGCAATGGAAAAAAAAAAAAAAGTGCCGTCCGGAGAACAAAACCAGCAGCAAAAAAAAAAGGACTCATCAGCCAGGAAAGGTGTTGAGAGGTGTCCCGGCCAACCTATTCAATGTGTTTCAAAGTAGGAGGACGGGACTCTGGGAGCCAAGCAGGACGATGTCATCAATATTCTTTTGTTTGGTGTCCGCCGCGCAAGCTAATCTCCTGGCCTATTGCTTCCAACTCATTTAGGGCCCTGATCAGGTTCTGTTCGAAGAATGGCTCAACTTTCCTACTTCTTTTGTACCAAGGAAACGGCACTAAATCCCGATTTGACTACCTCACACCTGAGACAATAACCGCCTGGTTGAATGGTGATGGCTTAGTCCTTGACGTATGACCACAGCCGAGCCCAAAATTTCCATTCCTAACCAGGACAGCTGTTCCAGGCCAGTTTTGGCCCATTTTTACCATCTTCCTAGCCACGGCTTTTAAGGGAATGACTGCAATTGTTCGGCCAGTAACATGGTTGTTAAGCGAATCTGGCAGAAAGTCAATCAATCAATCAGAATAGAAGCCGGAAGGGACCTTGGAGGCCTTCTAGTCCAACCCTCCGCTCAAGCAGGAGATCCTATACCATTTCAGACAAGTGGCTGTCCAGTTTCTTCTTAAAAACCTCCAGTGATGGAGCACCCACAACTTCTGGTGGCAAGCTGTTCCGCTGGTCGATTAGGAAGTTTCTCCTTAGTTCCATGTTGCACCTCTGCTTGATTAGTTTCCACCTATTGTTTCTTGTCCTGGCTTCCGGTCCTTTGGAACAGGGGTCACCAACCTTTCAGATCTCAGGGACCACTTAATTCATAATTTTAAATCCCACTGACCACGAATATGAATTTTTTAAAAAGATAAATAGTATTTAGGGCAATATAAAAAATGCAAATAATTTTTCTGCAGACCACCAGTGGTCCACGGACCACCAGTTGGTGACTTCTGCTTTGGATAATAAGTGTGAGCAATAGCACTTACTTATATACCGCTTCATAGTGCTTTACACTCTCTAAGTGTAACTTTACAGAGTCAGCGTATTGCCCCCAACAATCTGACTCCAGGGGTGGGTTCTAAATTTTTTTACTATTGGTTCTGTGGGTGTGGCTTATTTTGTGGGCATGGCTTGATGGTCATGTGACAATTATTTAGGATTTAGCAGAGGAACTGGTCTACCAGGCTTTTAACTGCTTGCAGAGCTGTACCGATCTACTCATGTATTTTTGCAGGCACTGATCTACTCATGTATTTTTGCAGGCACTGGTCTACCCATTTATTTTTGCAGGCACTGATCTACTCATGTATTTTTGCAGGTACTGATCTACTCATGTATTTTTGCAGGCACTGGTCTACCTATTTATTTTTGCAGGCACTGATCTACTCATGTATTTTTGCAGGCACTGGTCTACCCATTTATTTTTGCAGGCACTGATCTACTCATGTATTTTTGCAGGTACTGATCTACTCATGTATTTTTGCAGGCACTGGTCTACCCATTTATTTTTGCAGGCACTGATCTACTCATGTATTTTTGCAGGCACTGGTCTACCCATTTATTTTTGCAGGCACTGATCTACTCATGTATTTTTGCAGGTACTGATCTACTCATGTATTTTTGCAGGCACTGGTCTACCCATTTATTTTTGCAGGCACTGATCTACTCATGTATTTTTGCAGGCACTGGTCTACCCATTTATTTTTGCAGGCACTGATCTACTCATGTATTTTTGCAGGTACTGATCTACTCATGTATTTTTGCAGGCACTGGTCTACCCATTTATTTTTGCAGGCACTGATCTACTCATGTATTTTTGCAGACACCGGTCTACTCATTTGTTTTCTTTTAACACTGATCAGCTGTAGGGCGGCCCTTTGAAGCCCCACGGCAAGAGTTTAAACAGTTTTTTTTCCTTCTAGCCGATCAGCTGGGACTCAGGAGGCAGCAATAGATTGGGGGTGGGGCCAAATAAAAGGTAAGAATAACGCGGGGGGTGGGTGGAGGGGCACAGGGACTGGGTGGGGGGGAAGAACCGGTTCGGCGAACCGGGAGGAACGCACCACTGTCTGGCTCCTCATTTTACCAACCTTGGAAGGACAGAAGGCTGAGTCAATAGCAATAGCAATAGCACTTAGACTTATATATTGCTTTACAGCCCTCTCTTAAGTGGCTTACAGAGTCAGCCTATTATTATTGATGTCTATGGAGTTTCTCAGTCATCCAGGTCATGGTTGTCCCAAAGGTGTTTTTTCAAGAGGCAACTGGACTTTCTATTTTTTTCTTTGAAGACATTTCGCTTCTCATCCAAGAAGCTTCTTCAGCTCTGACAGGATAGTGGGGAATGGAAGGATTTATACTCCTTGCAGGCAGCTGGTCCATTTGCATCCTTTTAGAAGGTCATTGAGGCCATTTGCAGGTTTATCCTAAACCCATCCATTCCCCTCCATCCAGTCAGAGCTGAAGAAGCTTCTTGGATGAGAAGCAAAATGTCTTCAAAGAAAACCAGAAAGTCCAGTTGCCTCTTAAGAAATCTTACTATTAATATTACCTTGGCTTTCTTGATGATAATTATCATGATAGTTTGTTGCATTATCAGCCAGTCGTTTAGACTGGATGGCATTTTTGTTCACCCATCAAGTCCTTCCTAAGGATTTGGGATGGGCCGAGGTTATTTTTTGGATGATATTAAAAGTGGCGCAGGATTTAAGCTGTTCCAAGTAAAGCTTCCTTTTGCAATTTGTAGGTCAAGATCTACCTGTACCATTTCAGACAAATGGCTGTCCCATCTCATCTTAACTTGCAACAAGCAAATGTCTGGTCCATCGCAGATGAGAAAACCGATTTAAATCAAGCCAGTAGTTGTTGCCTGTTGCTGATACTTCTTCCTTGAAACTTCTCAGATTAAATAAATAACTTTATTGTCATTGTATGTTGTATGTGAATACACAATATACCCATACAACGAAATTCACTTAACACCCAAAGACCAGGTCCAACACACATAACAATCCCCAAACACCCCCCCACCCACCGCAAATTCCCCACCCCTAAACCACCCAAACATCCACACAACAGACTAAGTAATGCTGTCCAACAGCTCACTGATGGTGGCCCTTTAGTTCATTGTTGAGTGCAATTATAGCTCTGGGATAAAAACTATTCAGAAAACGTCTGGTCCGAGTTTTAATTGTTCTGTATCTTCTGCCAGAAGGCAACAGTCCAAAAAAGATTGTAAGCAGGATGGGAAGAGTCTCTGAGAATGTTATGCAACTTTCTCAAACAGAGAGATTCGAAGATGTCGTCCAGAGCTGGTAGCGGGAGTCCGATGATATTCTGGGCAGTTTTAATGATTCTCTGTAGAGCTTTTTTGTCCGCTACAGAGCTGCTCCCATACCATGCAAGAATGCCCTATATCAGGACACTCTCAATAGTGCTGAGATAGGACAGAAGTAGGTGCTGAGATAGATTTATCTTCCTGAGCATTCTCAGGAAGTACAGCCTCTTCTGTGCCTTCTTCACAAGCATGTTAACATTCATAGTCCATGAGAGGTCTTCTGAGATATAAGTGCCCAGAAATTTAAAACTACCAACTCTCTCCACCTCCTCACCATTTACGTACAGGTGAGGTGAGATGAATCCCGACTGGTCATCCCTGTGAGCAGGACATCAAACGGGAGCCATAAAGCATTCATGACTAGATGAGTTGAGTCTTGGATTTTCTCTTGGGTCCTTGTGACTCCTGTCCTTGAAGACTCTCGCAAGGGTGGCTTCACAGAGACCGTGAAGGCATTCTCAGCTTTTGTTCTTGAACAGTTTGAAACCAGATTGGCCAAGGAACCGCCGGTTGCCATGGAGCTAGATCTTTTCGATTGTCACACCCATGGTGTGGCACAAATACTTTGTGGTGATGAGAAAGGGAAGGAAGGGAAGGGAAAGAAGAGAGAGGGAGAAGGGAAGAAGAAAGGAAGAAAGATGAGAAAGTGAAGGAAGGGAAGAGTAAGAAGAGGGAGGGAGGGAAGGAAGGACGGAAGGAAGGAAGGAAGGAAGGAAGGAAGGAAGGAAGGAAGGAAGATGAGAAAGGGAAGGAAGGGAAGGGAAAGAAGAGAAAGGGAAGGAAGGGAAGAGAAAGAAGAGAGAGGGAGGAGGGAAGAAGAAAGGAAGGAAGATGAGAAAGTGAAGGAAGGGAAGAGTAAGAAGAGGGAGGGAGGGAGGGAAGGAAGGAAGGAAGGAAGATGAGAAAGGGAAGGAAGGGAAGGGAAAGAAGAGAAAGGGAGGAGGGAAGGAAGGAAGGAAGATGAGAAAAGGAAGGAAGGGAAGAGAAAGAAGAGAGAGGGAGGAGGGAAGAAGAAAGGAAGGAAGATGAGAAAGTGAAGGAAGGAAAGGGTAAGAAAAGGGAGGGGAGGGAGGGAAGGAAAGGTGGGAGAGAGGGAGGAAGGAAGGAAGATCAGAAAGTAAAGGAAGGGAAAGTAAAGAACAGGAAGGGTGGGAGCAAGGGAGGGAGGGAGAATAGAAGGTGAGAAAGGGAAAGAAGGGAAGGGAAAGAAGAGGGAGGGAGGGAGAGTGGGAGGGAGGGAAGGAAGGAAGGAAGGAAGGAAGGAAGGAAGGAAGGAAGGAGGGAGGGAGGGAGGGAAGGATTTTTTTTTTTAATGGCAAGCTGGCCCAGCTAGCTCAGGACAAATTTTGCCATAATGGCAATTTCTATTTCCATTTCCTCCCTCTTTCTCTCTCTCTCTCTGTTAATATAATATATATTAAATTAATACAATATATTAAAAGCCAGAGAGAGAGAGGAGTTTTAAAAATAGAAAATGCCACGACGGGCTTCTTTTATGAAGTCTTTTAAATAAATCATCATTGCCAAGGCATTAATAGGTGGATTCCCATCTAATATTAGCTGAATGCTGCTTCAGCATGGGGACGAAGGGGCCAGGATTAAAGGAAGCAGGGTATGGATTCAGACGGACAGTCGGATTCCATCTTTATTAGCTGTGGTGGAGGGGAGGTAGGAGGTTACAGGTAGTCCTCGACTTCTGACCACAATCGAGTCCAAACTTTCTGTGGTTAAGTAAGACATTTGTTGCCAAGCAATCTGAATTTTGATCCTACGAACATAGAGAGGCCACAAAGGTTGAAAGTGCGAAAAATCATCATAAGATACTTTTTTCAGTGACTGTGAACGGTCAGTAAATGAATCTTTGGAAGTCAAGAAATTCTTTCCATCGTGGATTTTACCCCAACGGGAAAAAATCACACATGTACAAGACGCGTTTTTAAAAAGACGTGTGGGCAGCTGTACGCAATTGTGGCACATCTGCTTCTCTTGTGTTATGGGTTGGGAAGGCACGAAGCAATGATTAAAAAATTGAGTTTTTGTATGGGAATTCACATAGGAATGGTTAAAAAATGGAAACAATGACTGTTCCCTGGAACTATTGGAAAAAGGCCATAATCTGAGACACCCCACCCCAACTCAAGAAGCCAGACCCTTAATTACAAAAACAACAATTTTTAAGAGCCTTGGTGGCGCAGCAGATTAAAGTGCTGTTAAGTAGCACTAGCTGCCTGCAATTACTGCGAGTTCAAATCTCACCAGGCTCAAGGTTGACTCAGCCTTCCATCCTTCCGAGGTAGGTAAAATGAGGACCCGGATTGTGCGGGCAATAAGCTGACTTTGTATAAAAAAGAACACCGCTTAGGGGGCCCCCGAAAGCCGTACTAAGCTGGTATATACAAAAGTATGAAGGCTATTGCTTAATGCATTGTAAGCAGCCCTGAGTCTCCGGAGAAGAGTGGCATATAAATCAAACCCAAAAAGAGAGAGAGAGAGAGAGAGAGAATACTTTCCCCATCTAAATAATTGGGAACACCAATACGTCATAGAGTTCGAAGCAGCCTCTCCCCAAAGGTTTCCTTTTCCTAATTTCCAGGACATATACCGTATTTTTCGGACTATAAGACATGCTTTTTTGTCTCCCAAAAGGGGGTGAAAATGTCTTATAGACTGAATTTTGCCAAAGCCCCGTCCACCCGCCAGCTGTTTTTTGGCCTACACACACCCCATTTTGGGGCCTTTTTTCGGCCTTCTTCAGGCCTTTTTTCGGCCCATTTTCAAGGCCTTTTTTTGGCCTGTTTTCGAGGGTTTTTTTCAGCCTTTTTCAGCCCTTTCTTTGGCCCATTTTCAAGGCTTTTTTTCAGCCCATTTTTGAGGCTTTTTTCAGCCTGTTTTCGAGGTGCGTTTTTTGGCCCATTTTTAAGGTTTTTTTTGGCCTGTTTTCGAGGCTTTCTGAAAAAATGGGCCAAAAAAAGCCTCAAAAACAGGCTGTAAAAAGTCTCAAAAAAATGGGCTGGAAAAAGGCTGGAAAGGGCCTGAAAAAAGGCCGCAAAAAAGGCCTGAAAATGGGGCACACGGAGGCCAAAAACTTTTTTTGTTGTTGTTGTTTTCCTTTTCTAAATTTAGGTGCGTCTTATAGTCAGGTGTGTCTTATAGTCCGAAAAATACGGTACATTGACCAAACTCTACCTAATCTTGGAAGTTGTATGCCATCTACTGAACTTGCTTACTTTCGGGGTAGGTCATATTTTCAGGGGAAAAGGATATATTGCATTCAAAGTAGAATTAATGGGCAAAGATTGGTTTTGAATTCCGCACCTCCAAAATTTTTGACCTGCATTAATCATTTCATCTGCTCTACAGGTATCCTAGGATCATGTGTACCAATTTGATTATTCAATGTTATCCAGAAATATTTAAAATAATAATGTAATTTTAAAGAAAAGCAGTATTTTATAAGAATTATTTTAACTCTCAGTTCTGTTTTAAGGAAATAGACGTTGTTACATGGGAAAACAAAAGCAGTGCAAGAATCTAGAGGTCTCCAACAGATCAGGAGACACATAACTGATCTATAAATTAATCTTTGCCTTTAGTACCGAAGCTAGAAGAGTCACTTGACTAAATCTCCGAGCAAACACAGCTAATTTCCTCTTGAAGTTAAGTAGCAATGGAGGGTTTGGGGTTTTTTTTAAAAAAAAAACTCTCTCAGGAGCTGTAGATGTGGAGAAGGAAGGAAGAAAGGAGGGAGGGAGGGAGAGAAAGAAGGAAGGAAGGAAAAAGGAAGGAGGGAGGGAAGGAAGTAAGGAGGGAGGGAGGGAGGGAGGGAAGGAAAAAAGAAGGGAGGGGGAAGGAGGGAGGGAGGGAGGGGGAAAGAAGGAAGGAAAGAAGGAAGGAAAAAGGAAGGAGGGAAGGAAGGAAGGAGGGAGGGAAGGAATGAGGGAGGGAGGGAAGGAAAGAGGGAGCGAAGGAAAAAAGAAGGGAGGGAAGGAAAAAAGAAGGGAGGGAGGGGGAGGGAAGGAAGGAAGGAGGGAGGGAGGGAAGAAAGGAAGGAGGGAGAGAGGGAGAAGGAAGGAAGGAAAGAAAAAGGAAGGAGGGAGGGAAGGAGGAAGGAAGTAGGGAAGGAAAGAAGGAAGGAAGGAAGGAAGGAAGGAAGGAAGGAAGGAAGGAAGGAAGGAAGGAAGGAGACGTTATAACTTTGAACAGTCACTAAATGAACTGTCGTAAATCAAGCACTACCTGAACTTGGAGTAAATCTATGTTCCCTGCTCTACTCAGGCATCCCAGCAAAAGGCGAGCTGCTTTCGTGCCTAGATTGGTGCCAATAAAGTGAATTTAGCACAAACATGCAGATCAAAGCAAAAGAAACCAGGCAGTTGCCATATCCCTTCCTCCCTAGCAACAACGATAAAGGGAGGCAGAATTCCAAATTACAAAAAAGATGAGACCAGAGACGTCGGCTCTAAGATCCAGGCAAATTTTCTGGTCAGCAAAACTTAGCTGCTTGTTAAGACAAAGGCGAAGGCAGGCCCATCCTGAGGGTTCATTTAAATTAGTGGCATTAAAACTGAGCTGAAAATGATGCTTCTTAAGTGAAAAATGACAATTGTCCAAGCGCATTCTGTTTTTAGGAGGAAAAAATAAAACCATAAATGAAATATATAAAGGAATAACATGAGACATGTATGTCCGATGGTAAAACATCTATTTGCGAATGTCTTTGGAGATTCTCAGTCATCCAGGTCATAGTTGTCCCAAAGATGCTTTTTCAAAAGGCACCTGGATTTTCTTGGTTTTTGATCTGCGGCGGTCCAGAAAGAACCACACAACAATTCATTATTCTTTGTACTGTGAACTCTCATCCTGTGGTGGCGTCTGTTTGTTTTTAGGGTTGTTAATTTCTTTCTCTAAAAGATTTGACACCCACACACCTTAAGGAAATCTGGGTAGCTCACTTGACTAAATCTCCGAGCAAACCCAGCTATTTTCCTCTTGAAGTTAAGTAGCAATGGAGGGTTTGGGGTTTTTTTTAAAAAAAAAACTCTCTCAGGAGCTGTAGGTGTGGAGAAGGAAGGAAGGAGGGAGGGAGGGAAGGAGGGAGGGAAAGAAGGAAGGAAGGAAAAATGAAGGAAGGAAGGGGGAGGGAGGAGGGAGGAAAGGAGGGAGGGAGGGAAGGAAGGAAGGAAGGAAGGAAAAAAGAAGGGAGGGGGAAGGAGGGAGGGGGGAAGGAGAGAAGGAAGGAAAGAAAAAGGAAGGAGAGAAGGAAGGAAGGGGGGAGGGAGGAAAGGAAGGAAGGAGGGAAGGAGGAAGGGAGCGAGGGAAGGAAAAAGAAGGGAGGGAAGGAAAAAAGAAGGGAGGGAGGGGGAGGGAGGGAGGGAAAGAAGGAGGGAAGGAAGGAAGGAGAGGGAGGGAAGGAAGGAAGGAAAAAGGAAGGAGGGAACAAGGGAGGGAAGGAAGGAAAGAGAGAGGGGCAAGGAGGGAGGGAGGGAAGGAAGGAAGGAGGGAGGGGGAAGGAGAGAGAGAGGGAAGGAAGGAAGGAAAAAGGAAGGAAGGAAGGAAGGAAAAAAAGAAGGGAGGGGAAGGAGGGAGGGGGAAGAAGAGAAGGAAGGAACGAAAAAGGAAGGAGAGAAGGAAGGAAGGGAGTGAGGGAAGGAAGGAAAAAGAAGGGAGGGAAGGAAAAAAGAAGGGAAGGAGGAGGAGGAAGGGAGGGAAAGAAGGAGGGAAGGAAGGAGAGAGGGAGGGAAGGAAGGAAGGAAAAAGGAAGGAGGGAACAAGGGAGGGAAGGAAGGAAAGAGAGAGGGGCAAGGAGGGAGGGAGGGAAGGAAGGAAGGAGGGAGGGGGAAGGAGAGAGAGAGAGGGAAGGAAGGAAGGAAAAAGGAAGGAAGGAAGGAAAAAAGAAGGGAGGGGAAGGAGGGAGGAGGAAGAAGAGAAGGAAGGAACGAAAAAGGAAGGAGAGAAGGAAGGAAGGGAGTGAGGGAAGGAAAAAGAAGGGAGGGAAGGAAAAAAGGGAAGGAGGGGGAGGAAGGGAGGGAAAGAAGGAGGGAAGGAAGGAAGGAGAGAGGGAGGGAAGGAAGGAAGGAAAAAGGAAGGAGGGAACAAGGGAGGGAAGGAAGGAAAGAGAGAGGGGCAAGGAGGGAGGAGGGAAGGAAGGAAGGAGGGAGGGGGAAGGAGAGAGAGAGGGAAGGAAGGAAGGAAAAAGGAAGGAGGGAGGGAAGGAAAAAAGAAGGGAGGGGGAAGGAGGGAGGATAGTTCAGGACAACTAACAATCATCATTTTCATTACAGTCACAAGACCAGCGTTACAAATAAGAAGCATTAAAAATAATAATGGGGGGGGGGGGGAAAGCAAGATCATATATTGCAGTGAGTAGTGGATTTCCAGTGAGTACAATCTGCCTCATTTTACTGGCAGTATAAGAAAATGTAGCAACGTTCAAAGAAATTACATCGTACTGATCTGATAACAGCAATGGTACATTAAAAAGATTAGGTTCCCCAGGTATTTTTTATCAGACAAGGTATTATGAAGTGGGTTCACGAATCCTTACAGAAGGTACGGTATAGTGGGGTCTGAGCTGCGGCTTTGATAACCATGTCTCAGCTTGTGTGAAATATTTTTCTATCAGCCCTTCAAAAATTCGGTGGGAAGTACACGACACCCAACATTTATAGCAATAGCACTTAGACTTATATACCGCTTCACAGTGCTTTACAGCCCTCTCTAAGCGGTTTACAGAGTCAGCCTCTTGCCCCCCAACAATCTGGGTCCTCATTTTACCAACCTCGGAAGGACGGAAGGCTGAGTCAACCTTGAGCCGGTCAGGATCGAACTCCTGGCAGTGGGCAAAGTCAGCCTGCAATACAGCATTCTAACCTCTGAGCCGCGAGGAAGGATAATAAGAAAGGGAATAAGGGAGGGAGGGAGGGAGGGAGGGAGGGAGGGAGGGAGGGAGGAAGGAAGGTAGGTGGAAGGAAAAAAGAAAGGAAGGAAGGAAGGTAGGTGGAAGGAAGAAAGGAAGGAAGGAAGGAAGGTGGAAGGAAGGAAGGAAGGTGGAAGGAAGGAAGGAAGGTAGGTGGAAGAAAGGAAGGAAGGAAGGAAGGTAGGTGGAAGGAAGGAAGGAGGGAATAGCAATAGCACTTAGACTTATATACCGCTTCACAGTGCTTCACAGCCCTCTCTAAGCAGTTTACAGAGTCAGCATATTGCCTCCAACAATCTGGGTCCTCATTGCAAGCCACTTCGAATCAAATGAGTAAGCAGCCTCCAGGCGTATGTATCAGCACAGGTAGTCCTCGACTTACAACAGCTCATTTAGTGACCGTTCCAAGTTACGACGGCACTGAAAAATGTGACTTCTGACCATGTTTCACAGTTACCACCTTTGCAGCATCCCCATGATCATGGGATCAAAATTCAGACGCTTGGCCACCGAATCCTATTTATGACGGTCGCAATATCCGGGGGGGGTGGGGGGGGGCGTGCATTCACGTGATTCCCCCTTTTGCGGCCTTCTAACAAGCAAAGTCAACGGAGGAAAGCCAGATTCATTTTAACACCCACGTTACACAAGAACTTGCAAGAAAGATCTAAAATGGGGCAAAAGCTCGCTTAACAACAGAAAGGTTGGGCTCAATTTTTGGCCGTAGGTCGAGGACTGTCCTTTATATGCCTAGGAGTAAATAAATGCCTGAATTCTCCTATGATTTTTCGTTCCTGTGTATGATTTGGCTCCAATAACCTTGCGAGCTGCAGGACGTTGCCAAGGTCCTGCAGGGAAAGATGTCTGTTTAATTGGCATCTCAAGCAAAAGAATCCATTGTCAATCTCCCCATATGTTTCAGCTCTTAAAAATTCCCATTCGTACCCTCTGCTTGAATGCAGGAAAAAGAACTGAAGTCTCCTTCGTATTAAACCCAGCTCATATTTATGTCATCCGGTAATTCCCTGTCCTCAATATGTTCAGGACCATCAAAAGCAAATCACGGTTGATTAAATGTTTCATTTTCAATTTGGCTGCAATTAGTTATGGAAATGATGGAAAGGGCCCTCTTCGAACAAATAACAGATTGGAGCTCAAAAGAGCTCCCGATACATTTGGCTTCGCGTGAAATCCGTCAGACGCAAAAAGCAAAATAAGTCAGAGGGGACATCGTGAAAGCATAGGTAGCAAATTAAAGTGACGATAGAATAACAGAGTGGGAAGGGACCTTGGAGGTCTTCTAGTCCAACCCCCTGCTTAGGCAGGAAACCCTACACCACTTCTGACAAATGGTTATCCGACATCTTCTTAAAAACTTCCAGTGTTGGAGCAGTCACAACTTCTGGAGGCAAGTTGTTCCACTGATTCAGTGATTTCCTTCCACTATGAGTGGTTCCATTTGAAATGGTTAAACTGGTAATACAGTTAGTCCTCGACTTACGACCACAAGTGAGCTCAAAATTTCTTTGCTAAGTGAGTTTGTTGTTAAGTGAATTTGCCCCGTTTTACGACCTTTCTTGCTTCAGTTGTTAAGTGAATCACTGCAGTGGTTAACTTAGCAACACGGCTGTTAAGTGAATCTGGCTTCCCTGTTGACTTTGCTTGTCAGAAGATGATCCCACGACCTCCAGGACACTACAACCGCCATAAATATGAGTCAGTTGCCAAGGGTCTGAATTTTGATCACTGCTATGGTTGTAAGTGTGAAAAATGGTCATAAGTGACTTTTTTCAGTGGCATTGTAACTTCGAACCGTCACTAAATGAACAATTTGCAAGTCGAGAACTACCCATGTTTGAAAGTGGACACCTGCTTAAAAAAACAGTCCAGTCAAGAAAGAAACGGTGGGATTCAACCGGTTCGCACCACTTTGGCTGAACTGGTTATTAAATTGCTGGTTGTCCTCCCCTCTCCGTTTTGGTTCCCAGGTAAGTGCAGAGAGGCCTACTAGGCCCAAAACAGGGCATGAGAGGTGACACCCCCCCAGCCTGTTTTTGCTCCCAGGAGGCTGCAGGGAGGCCTACTAGGCCCAAAACGGGGTGAGGTGGGATGGACATTAGGGCAGAGAACCAGTTGTTAAATTATTTGAATCCCACCACTGGATGTATAGGCAGTAGCTTACATCACCAATTTTGCAACTTTAAGTGTGGATTTATGTCTCACGAGGAAGGGACACAGTTTTGACAAGAACCCTATAAAGCAAATTTCTGGGGAATGGTGAACCCAAAATGGCTCTGCGAAAAGTAGAGCCGACTCTGTCACGGGATGAAAAGACAGCAGGTGGACTGGCTCTGTGTAATTCCTCTCTGGACAAGGAGAGAATTTTGGATTACCCACAAGTCCTCCAGAGAGCTGTTCTTCGTATAGTCTCTGGCAGGTTTAAAGCTCTTGGAGACATCAAGCTTGTATTTATCCTGTCAATCAGAAGATCCAGGCAGTTCAAATGGGTATAAAGGTTTATTGCAAGATTAAGCTCCCGACAAGAACTACTAATGGCCCAAGCAAATTGACGGGAGGTGAGAGTCAAAGGAATTGAAGCTGGGTTAGATCTCTTGTGGGCACAAAGAGACTCAAGACTGATGACATGTTTGACCCCTCCCTCAGGCTCTCCCCTACACATCCTACACATCCTTTTCTAATCGCTTGAAACACAAAATTGCTGGCTAATTGCTTTTCAGCTATTAGGAACCTTTGGATTGACAATTTTGACAGCACGGAGTCTGATTTTTCGTTCAATCTCTTATTGAAAAAATAGTTTTAAATGTAAGTTTAAGGACTTCATCTCTTTTTTCTGGAATAAACAGACAAAGGGTGGTTGCATTCGGATTTTAGAAAGTTTAGAAGCTTTTGGAAAGTTGCAAAGAGAGGAAGGGCTCAAACGCATTTGAAACCAGATTTTTGGAATGTAAATCCATTCCAAACGCTTTTGTTTTTAATTGTTAAAAAAAAGATAATCAGACTTTAAAGATTGGACACTTAGAGGGGACTGGGGTTATTTATTTAGGTACCCTTTATTTATTTATTTATTTATTTATTTATTTATTTATTTATTTATTTATTTATGTAGCCAATCTACATGGTCAGCCATCCATCTAAAGAAATTCTATCTTCACCGTCTCCGAAGAGGTCATTGGAAACATGGCTTTGAATTAAACAAAGAAAGGTGAGGGAAACTGAGGCACAAGCCCAGCTGAACCACTCAGGGGCATTAGGAATACGGCCACACGTAGGAAACAGAGAGCGCCCAAGGCAGGAATGGGTTCTTGGAAGCATGAGGAACGCTGATATTCCTGGTCTCAGCAGCTCTATGACAGGACACAAATAGGAGAAACTAGAAATGTTAACATAGGAACGCAAATAGGATCTGTTAGGCATCATGGACACAAAGCAGGTGTCTATGATGAAAGCATGAAAGACCAGGCCTACAGGTGAAAGCTCCAGTTAAGCTGATTTATTGTTAAAACGCCTACCTTGTTTCCCCAAAAATAAGACCCAACCAGAAAATGCTCGTAATATAAGCCCTACCCCAGAAATAAGCTCCAGTTAAGATTGTCAACCATACAGAGGTGTTTTTTTTTTTTAATTTGATTTATATGCCACCCTTCTCCGGAGACTCAGGGCGGCTTACAATGCGTTAAGCAATAGCCTTCATTCTTTTGTATATTTTATACAAAGTCAGCTTATTGCCCCCACAAACTGGGTCCTCATTTCACCTACCTTAGAAAGGATGGAAGGCTGAGTCAACCTTGAGCCTTGGAGAGATTCGAACCAGCAGAAATTGCAGGCAGCTGTGTTAATAACAGGGTGCATTAAACCACTGTACCATCAAGGCTCTTTAGTACTGTATTTCTCCCAAAATAAGACCTAACTGGAAAATAAGCCATAATGCGTCTTTTGGAGCAAAAATTAATATAAAACCCAGTCTTATTTTGGGGGGAACACGGTATGCACCAGATGTGAAGTTTCCGAAAGATGCCCTAATTAATTCATGAGCCATGAGCCAAACTTCAAAAGAAATACAGTCATTTATTAGGAGCACCATTTCGGCAATATTCGGATGCAGTTAGAACTAATCCCACGTAGATTTACGTTCCCCTATGACCCTGTCTCTCCCCTCCTCTCTGGCCATGTCATGAATCACATTCTCCAATTAACCACTTTGGCTGGCTGTGAAATCCAACACCCTCCTTCTGACTGCGGTCAGGAAGAATGTATGGAATGCACTTCAGTTAGGGAAATCAATCAGCTCTATCAGTTCTCCCTCCCTCCTGCTCATGGCAACTTGAAAGCTTTGTAAGTTGACATCAGAATCTTCTCAGCTAACAATCAGCACCTGGTTGGAGTTAGATAAGAGTCAAGGGAATTCAAGGGAAGTTGGATTTAGCTCGATTGTGATTATGTAGAGATTTGAGGCTGAGCCCTCTTTTGACTCCACTCCCAGTTCTAACCACTCCATCTTCTACATCAGGGGAAAGGCTAAAACCGAAAATTAGAACTTGCTTAAAATCAACAGACCCAACCAAAAGGGGGAAAAAAATTAATGTCTCTGAATATGGAAGTCCTATCGAAACCATCTGGTTCTGATGGAAAGAGGTGATGAAGCGGGGCGAAATAGGCTGCAAATTTTGGTTTCTAATATAAATGTAACATATGGGAGAAAATGTGAGGAACTGGGGTTAAATTTATATTGTGCCATAAGTCAAAGAGGATTTTTATGTGACATGCTGATGGCATACGACACTGGCTAAATTGTCTAAAATATATAAAGGAACTTCAAACCAGTGTCGGAAGTGTGAAAGAAGAAGAGGGAATGTATTATCGTACATGGTGAACTTGTGAAAAAGCAAAAAAAAGAGAGAGAGAGAGAGAGAGAGAGGGTTGCAAATCCATACAAAAAAGCTACAATTATTGTAGAGTAGCCTCATGCTGAAATCAGAATTGCTTCTATTGAGTTGTGGATAAAGAACTGGGAAAGAAATACGGGAAAATAATATTGTACGTGCTAAGCATGGCAAGGTTATAGAATGCCAATGGTTGGAAAAGAAATAACCTACAGCAAAAAAAAAAAAAAAAATCGGATTATGAAATGAACTAAACTTAATTGAAGCGGTTGAGCCAGCGGGAAAGAAAAAGGACGAGGACTTTTCTGAAGGACTAGAAACTTTAAACTTTTGTTCAGAGGAGAGAAAAAATGAACTGATGATTTGGGGTTTAAAATGGGGTGAAGAGGAAAAGGGAAAGAAGAAGGTGATAATTTCTCGACCAAAAGAAAACAGAAAGCATAATTGTATGTTTCCTTTTTTTATTATTGCCTTCCCTTTTCTCTTTTCTTACTTTCAATCTTTCTGGTTTGCTTGTTTTGTATATTTCTACTGTATTGAAAAATTCTAATAAATATATATATTCAAAAAAAAAGAAAGAAAAGAGAAAGAATGGGGACAGTGAAGTCATGATTAGATTAATAGCAGTAATAGGAATTAGGTATATGTGCCAGCCAATTTTTGACAACTCTGGCAGTTACACATCTTTTTAAAAAAATTAAAAACAAGAAAAAAGTGAAATGGTACGAAAAAAAAAATGAAGAGTGACAATGGGAAAGGTGACAACAGAAGGGAAGGGAAGGGAAGGGAAGGGAAGGGAAGGGAAGGGAAGGGAAGGGAAGGGAAGGGAAGGGAAGGGAAGGGAAAGAAGAATAGGATAGGATAGGGTAAGGCAGGGGTGAAATCCAGCAGGTTCTGACAGGCTCTGGAGAACCGATAGCGGAAATTCTGAGTAGTTTGGAGAACCGGTAGAGGAAATGTTGAGCAGTTGAGTGGCAGGCCCCAGAGTGGAGTGGGAATGAAGATTTTGCAATATCCTTCCTCCAGGAGTGGGGAGGGAATGGAGATTTTGCAGTATCCTTCCCCTGCCATGCCCACCAAGCCACGCCCACCAAGCCACACCACGCCCACAGAACCAGTAGTAAAAAAAATTGGATTTCACCACTGGGGTAAGATAAGTAAGGTGAGAGGAGAGCAGGGGAGGGGAGGGGAGGGGGGGAGGGAAGGGAAGGGAAGGGAAAGGAAGGGTAGGGAAGGGAGGGGAAAAAAGAATATGATAGGGTAGGGTAAGGTAAGGTAAGGTAAGTAAGGTGAGAGGAGAGGAGGGGAGGGAAGGGGAGAGGGGAAAGGAAGGGAAGGGAAGGGAAAGAAGAATATTATAGGGTAGGGTAGGGCAAGATAAGGTAAGTAAGGTGAGAGGAGGGTATATGTGCCAGCCAATTTTTGACAACTCTTGCAGTTACACATTTTTTTAAAAAAAAATTAAAAACAAGAAAAAAGTGAAATGGTAGGAAAAAAATGAAGAGTGACAATGGGAAAGGTGACAACGGAAGGGAAGGGAAGGGAAGGGAAGGGAAGGGAAGGGAAGGGAAGGGAAGGGAAGGGAAGGGAAGGGAAGAGAAGAGAAGAGAAGAGAAGAGAAGAGAAGAGAAGAGAAGAGAAGAGAAGAGAAGAGAAGAGAAGAGAAGAGAAGAGAAGAGAAGAATTCTTTGTTAGCCAAGTGTGATTGGACACACTAAGGATTTTTCTCTGGTACATAAGCTCTCAGTGTACATACACAAAACGAAGTGATATCATAGATCATAAATCATAGTTACAATAATAAATCACTAAGTGATAAACCGTAAGATACCAACAGGAGAAGATAGCAGGAAAGATGAGAAGACGAGAAGGATAATAGTCACGCAGCCATACTACAGGGTAAGTATATTTAGGCCTAAAACAGTGCTGGGGGAATTAGGCGTTCAGTAGAGTGATAACACGGCGGGGTGGGGGGAAACTAACTTTGTGTCTAGGTGCTTTGGTATGCAATGCCCTGTAACGGTGTCCCAAGGGGAGAAATTGAAAGTTTATGTCCATGGTTTTAAGGGGGTCTGTAGATATTTTCTCAGGATAGGAATCAGAGGTGGGATTCAGCCAGTTTTGTCCAGTTCGGGCAAACTGGTAGTGGCGACTGTGGGAGGCTCCACCCACCTGCCCGGACATAATGCTCGAGCACTGCACATGTGCGGAAGGCACATGCGCACATTTGCAAACTGGTAAGGAAAGTAAGTCAATCCCACCTCTGATAGCAATGTAAAGAAACCAATTCAGATAGTCCAGGGGTCAGCAACCTGCGGCTCGGGAACCATATGTGGCTCTTTCATCCTTCTGCTGCGGCTCCCTGACACTCAAAATATGCGTCACAAACGCCAATGTGCAACATCCACTGGCACACGATTTACTGAGTTTTTCAACCCCCGGTAGGCCAAGCATGGATAAATCCAAGAAAAGAAAAGTTTCAGAAGAAAACAGAATGTTTAATTCAACTACATAGGCTAATTTTATGGCCGCTCAAGAAATCGTCAGGCACGGGAAGGGTTTTTGTGGCTCCCGGTGTTTTCTTTTCTGTGGGAAACAGGTCCAAATGGCTCTTTGAGTGTTTAAGGTTGCAGACCCCTGACATAGTCCAAACGTAGAATTAACTCACCCTGTATTGAGCTATTTTATTTCTAAATCGGCTCACCAGCTTCTCAAAACAGGCCACTCGAGTGATTTTGGCAGATTTCTGCCCTCCCAAAATGGTTACCATCCAGTTCAGTTCAGGGGTGGGTTTTACTTACCTTTGCTACCGGTTCGCTCGCTTGCTCATGCACACACCACTTCTGTGCATGTGCAGATCGTATTTGATGATGTCCAGGTGGGGGAGGGGGGCGGAGCCTCCCACCGCTGCTGCTACCGGTTCACCCAACCCGGGGCGAACCGGTAGTAACCCACCACTGGTTCAGTTCAATGGTGGGTTTCAAAATTTTTTACTACAGGTTCTGTGGGTGTGGCTTGGTGGGCGTGACATGGCTTGGTGGGCGTGGCAGGGGAAAGGTACTGTAAAATCTCCGTTCCCTCCCCACTCCAGGGGAAGGTTACTGCAAAATCCCCATTTTCTCTCGATCAGCTGGACTTGGGAGGCAGAGAATAGATGGGGGCGGGGCCAGTCAGAATTTTTACTACCGGTTCTCCAAACTGCTCAAAATTTCTGCTACCAGTTCTCCAGAACTGGTCAGAACCTGCTGAAACCCACTTCTGGTTCAGTTCCTCCAAAAGCACAGCTCATGTAGGAATGAGACGTCTAAAATCTCTCTCTCTCATTCTCTCTAGCTGGCAATTTCATTGTTTTAAAAAGGAGGAAAGGAGAAATTCAATGTCAATTATCCCGGAGCTGATTCTGACCAATAGAGAGGAATTGAGTTGATGGACTGAAGTTGTCAGGTGCCTTAGGAGACAGCAACCATATCATAACAGAAATCAAGATAACTCGGTAGGAAAAACAGAAAGAAGCCTGGACTTCCGGAAAGGAAGATTTTAATAATTTAACTCTGGCGAAAGATAGACAATGTACCAACGATTAAATTCCTAAAGGATAAACAAGTCCAAGAGGGATATGAATTTCTAAAACAGGAGATACTGGACATGGTATCTCCAGGAGCGATTAAGGAAAGAAGGAAAAATAGAAAAGCTTTACCAAGCCTCTAGAGATGAATAGCAAATTCAGTGATAATTTGAGAAGTGAAAGGAAAAAACATAAAATGAAAGCAGAGGTTGACTGTTAAGGAATTATCAGCTGGTTGCTGGAAATCGTAGAAACAGAAGTAGAAAGGGAAATTCTCAGAATGAGGTGAGGTTACGAAGACCAGGGAAACACAATGGCTCAGTGGTTAAAGACACTGAACTTGTTATCTGGGAAGCTAACGGCCCTGGTTCGAGACCCGAGCGCTGCATGACAGGGTGAGCTCCCATCCTCGCCTCATCTCCTGCCCACTTAACAGTTCGAAAGCATGCAGATGCGAGTAGATAAATAGGTACCACTTCGGTGGGAAGGTAACGGCATTCTGTGCACCTCAGCGTAGATTCATGCTGGGCACATGACCAGAAAAGTGTCTTCAGACAACATGGCTCCCTCGGCTAAGAAATGGAGATTAACACAGCCGCTTAGAGTCAGACATGACTGGAGAGGGGAAACCTTTATAGAAGAAAGAAAAAGTTCCTTGGAAGATTTGGCTTATATACTAGAAAAACCAAGGAGACGGTTTATGTGGATGATGTGGAAATAATAATGGGAAACAAGAGAAGGTTCAGCTACTTAACAACTTCTTTGTGCTAGTCTTCTTTGAGAAGTGAGAGAAAGAGAGCTCTTCCTACAATAAGTAAGAAAAGAAGGTGGAAAATGCAATTGGAAACCAGAAAAGAAATACTGTATGATTATATTATCTTGCTGGATGTATATATTGTGTTTCCCCAAAAATATGACCCTGTCTTATATTTTTTTGAACCTCAAAATAAGCGCTTGGCCTTATTTTCAGGAAGGTCTTATTATTTGGGGTGCATGGAGCAAGATGGGGCTCCTCTTGCCGTCTTACCTGATTTCCAACACTGTGTTTAAATATTTTCAGGGAGGGCTTATTTTGGGGGGGGAGGCTTATTTTAGCGTATGCACTCAAAAGCCCGATTGGGCTTATTATCAGGGGATTTCTTATTTTGGGGAAAATAGGGGTAAACTGAGAGTTTATGCACTGGAGACAAATTCCTTGTGTATCCAATTATACTTGGCCAATAAACTACTCTACTCTACTCTACTCTACTCTACTCTACTCTACTCTACTCTACTCTACTCTACTCTACTCTACTCTCCATTCCATTCCATTCCATTCCATTCCATTCCATATTTTCTAATCTAATCTAATCTAAATCTATTCTCCACTCCATTCCATATTTTCTATTCCTGTTCTGTTCTGTTCTGTTCTGTTCTGTTCTGTTCTGTTCTGTTCTGTTCTGTTCTGTTCCGTTCTAATCTCCATTCCATTCCATTCTAAATACTGTATTAAGAACTCAATTTGTTGATGTACGTAGGTCTCCAAAGTGCTGAAGGAACTAACAAAGGTTATCTCAGAACTATTGATTGTAATCTTTGAAACCTGGGAGGAGAATAATGAGGTGCCAGAAAATTGGAAAAGAGCAAAGTCCTAACGTGAAAAATGAGAAAGGAGGAGGACCCAGGAAACTGTAGGCAAGTTGATTTAATGCATCCAGTAAACTAAATTAGGACAACACAGAATAACAGAGTTAGAAGATACCTCGGAGATCTTCTAGTCCAACCTCCTGCTAAAACATACCATTTCAGACTAATGTCTTTAACCCCTTAGCAAAGATGACCATAATCCAACCATGACTAGGATCCATAAAGGATGTATACACTTATTCTGACTATTTTGACTGTCAAAGGGAATTCTGGGGATGAAAGGTGAGTTCAGTAAAGTAGCAATAGCAACTGCACATAGACTTATATACTGCTTTATAGTGCTTTACAGCCTTCTCTATGTGGTTTACAGAGTCAGCCTATTGCCCCCAGCAACCTGGGTCCTCATTTTACCGACATCGGAAGGATGGAAGGCCGAATCAGCCTCGAACTGGTAAAGATCGAACTGCTGGCAGTTGGCAGAATTAGCCTGCAATACTGCATTCTAACCCCTGCACCACCACACAACTCTTCTTAGTATACAATACAGCATTGTGGACATGAATGAATGCATTTGAGGGGGGCTGCCGCAAAGAAAAAGGGGGTAAACCTATTCTCCAAAGCACCAGAAGGCAAGGCAAGAAACGATGGATGGAAACGAATCAAGAAGAGAAGCAATTTGGAATTCAGGAGACACTTCCTAACAGTGAGGACAATTAACCAATGGAAGAACTTGTCTTCAGAAGTTGTAGGTGCTTCATCACTGGAGCGTTTTTAAGAAAAGACTCAACAACCCCCTATCTGAAATGGTACAGTCTCTATAGGGTAGTGTTGGCTAACCTTTTTGCCATCGCGTGCCAGGAGGGGTGGGGGGGTGGGAGAGGTTCATGCGTGTGCGTGCCCACATCCATAATTCTATGCCCCACACATGCGCGCGTGCAACCTCCCACTCCTGGCATGTGATGGCCCGGTAGGCCCGTTCTTCTTTCTCATCTGGCTCCAGATCCTCTCTATGCATCTGGGGAGGGTGAAAACAGCCTTCCCCACTCCCTTGGAGGCCCTCTGGAGGCCTGAAACGGCCCATTTCCCAACTCCCGGTTGGACAGGAAGTGACGCTTTTTGCTGTCCCCAGCCTCCAGAGACTCCTAGAGAGGCCTTCCCCATTCCACCCCCCCAGGCCTTCCGGAGGCAGGAAACAGCTTGTTTCCCTACTTCTGGTGGGCTCACAAGGCCCGAAAATCAGCTGGCTGGCACGAGCATGCGTGTCAGAGCTGAGCTGGTGTGCCCACTGATATGGCTACGTGTGCCACCTGTGGCACGCAGGCCATAGGTTCGCCATCATGGCTATAAGATCTCCTGCTTGAGCAGGGGGTTGGACTAGAAGGCCTCTAAGGTCCCTTCCAGCTCCACCCTGATTGATTGATTGATTGATTGATTGATTGACGTCTAAACAGTGTGCCGTCTGGGTACAAATATTTTGTGCAATAACAATTAAGATTTACAGCCATATTTAATATTTTGTCTATTATTAACTTAATACTAATACCTAACATACTTTCTATTATAACAATCCTCTTCTTAGCGTATTTAACTTTGTAAAAACATTTTCCATATTTCACTTCTCTGCTTTTCTTTCTAATTTTCATATTTGTTCTCTAACCATTGATAGACTGACTCCCATATACTATAATAATCAGAATCTTCCTTATCTTTAATTGCAAGTGTTAATCTATTCATTTCTGCACATTCTAATATGCAAATATTTCTGAAGACCCTTCAGCTCTGCACTAATCAACGTCTTTATAAATGTCCAAGAATTGGAACAGGAAAGGATGCATATTAAATTTGCAGATGACACCAAGATTGGCTATAACTTTCAAAAACAGAATCGCCTTTGAAGTTGACCTTGACATATTTGGAGAATGGGCCAATTCCAAGAAATTGTCAAATTTCTCCCTTAGCTCACTGGAACTGCAGGCAGCGATTCAAGGGCATCATTCTTGAAAGGCCAGCTTTTATTGCAAGTACCGGAAAAGGTACTAAGGAAGATATGCGCCAACTGCAGAAGACAGGTAGTCCTCGACTTACGACCTCAAATGGGGCCAAACTTTCTGTCGCTAAGCAAGACAGCGGTTGAGTGAATTTGGGTTCATTTTACAACCTTTCTTGCTAGGTTGTAAAATGAACCCAAATTCACTCAACCACTGTCTTGCTTAGCAACAGAAAGTTTGGCCCCATTTGTGGTCGTAAGTTGAGGACTACCTTGCTACACAGGCGGTCCTCATCTTACGACTGCAACCGAGCGCAAAATGTATGTGGTTGCAACACATTTGTTCAGGGAGCTTTGCCCCCCCCCATTTTACGACTTTTCTTGCCACCGCCATTAAGCGAATCACTGAAGTTAGTTAAGTTAGCCACACGGTTGTTAAGCAAATGTGGCTTCCCCGTGGACTTCGCTTGTCAGAAGGTTCCAAAAATGGGGATCGCGTGACTTTGGGACAAAGCAACGGTCATAAGTACGAAGCAGTTGCCGAGCGTCTGAATTTCGATCCCATGATACCTGGGGAATGCTACAAAGGTTGTAAGCGTGAAAAAAAATGGTCATAAGTCCCCTTTTCAGTGCCGTTGTAACTTTGAACGGACACTAAACGAACTGTAGTTGTTAAATCGGAAATTAATCATTGCAGGGGAAGTTGCTACTCTAGGCAGATTGCTCTACTGTTCAGTCATTCTTATCAAAAACCTTGTCCCAAAGGTGTTTTTCAGGAGGCAATTTGACCAGACGTGAGTTTCAGCAGGTTCTGACCAGTTCTGGGGAACCAGTAGCAGAAATTTTGAGTAGTTCGGAGACCAACTTTAAAGCGCTCCATGGCTTAGGGCTGGGGTATCTGCGAGACCACCTTCTGCCACCAATAGCCTCCCACCGACCGGTTCGCTCGCACAGAGAGGGCCTCCTCAGGGTGCCGTTGGCCAGACAGTGCCAGCTGGCGACCCCCAGGGGGAGAGCCTTCTAGGTGGCAGCTCCTGCCCTCTGGAATGACCTACCCCCTGAGATACGCACGATATCAGACCTCCGGACTTTTCATCGGGCCCTGAAAACACACTTATTCCATCTAGCCGGGCTGGCTTGATCCCATCCTCTCAGTTTTTAATTTGAATTTGGTTTTAATTGGGTTGTTTTAAATCTTGGGCCAAAATTATTTAATTGTTTTTTAAATTGTTTTTAAATTTTATATGCAATATTTTATCACGGTTGTACACCGCCCTGAGTCCTGCAGGAGAAGGGCGGTATAAAAATAAAATAATAAAATAAAATAAAATAAAATAAAATAAAATAAAATAAAATAAAATAAAATAAAATAAAATAATAAAATAAAATAAAATAAAATAAAATAAAATAAAATAAAATAAAATAAAATAAAATAAAATAAAATAAAATAAAATAAAATAAAATAAAATAAAATAAAATAAAATAAAATAAAATAATAAAATAAATAACTGGTAGTAAAAATTCTGACTGGCCCTGCCCCCATCTATTCTCTGCTTCCCGAGTCCCAGCTGATTGGGAGGAAATGGGGATTTTGCAGTAACCTTCCTCTGGAGTGGGGATAGAATGGGGATTTTAGAGTATCCTTCCCCTGCCACGCCCACCAAGCCACGCCCACCAAGCCATGCCACGCCCACCAAGCCACACCGACAGAACCGGTAGCAAAAAAAAAATGGAATCCCACCATTGAATTGGACTTTCTTGTTTTTACTTTCGAAGACGTTTCGTTTCTCATCTGAGAAACTTCTTCAACTCTGACTGGATGGTGGAGAATGGAGGGATTTATTATTCCTTGCAAACAGCTGGTCATTTGCATCCTTTTAGAGGGTCCTTGAAGCATTGGAAGGTTTATCTGTGTCCTCAGGATCTCCTGAGTTAGTGCTCCTGGTTCCTGTAGTCTGCATTTTTTTCCCCTCTGGAAATCCATTCCTACTCCCACACCATTCCGAGTGTCCTCATCCCAAATTGTATAGCTAAAATGACCAGCTGTTTGCAAGGAGTATAAATCCTTCCAATCCCCACCATCCAGTCAGAGCTGAAGAAGCTTCTTGGGTGAGGAAAGAAATGTCTTCAAAAGTAAAAAAAAAAAAAAAAAAATTAGAAAATCCAGTTGCCTCCTGAAAAAAAGCACCTTTGGGATAACCATGAAACTGGATGGACTGAGAATCTCTACAGACTTTTATCTATACAAGATGGGAAGAGAGCAAGGAAGGGAAAAAAAGAAGGAAAGAGGGGAAGGAAGAAGGCAGGAGAAGGAAGAAGGAAGGAGAAGGAAGGAAAAAGAATAGAAGGGAGGGAGGGAGGGAAGAAGGAAGGAACATAGGAAGGAAGATAGGGAGGGAGGGAGGAAGGGAGGAAGATAGGAAGGGAGGGAGGGAGGAAGGAAGGAAGGAAGATAGGAAGGAAGGGAGGGAGGGAGGAAAGAAGTAAGGAAGTAAGGAAGTAAGATAGGAAGGAAGATAGGGAGGGAGGGAGGAAGGAAGATAGGAAGGGAGGAAGGAAGATAGGAAGGAAGATAGGGAGGGAGGGAGGAAGGAAGGAAGATAGGAAGGGAGGGAGGGAGGGAGGAAAGAATGAAGGAAGATAGGAAGATAAGGAGGGAGGGAGGAAAGAAGGAAGGAAGGAAGGAAGGAAGATAGGGAGGGAGGGAGGGAGGGAGGGAGGGAGGGAGGAAGGAAGGAAGGAAGGAAGGAAGGAAGGAAGGAAGGAAGGAAGGAGATTATAATGAGGGTCTGAGGGAAGTCCTACCTTAGCATCTGGCCACCCCAGCTGCCCCCAACATGAGTGACATTGAGCTGGTTACGCCCACCCTGGCCATGCCCCTTGCCCCACCCCTGAGGTCAAAGACGACCCTGATGAGGCCCTCCATGAAATCAAGTTTGAACCCCTCCTCTATGTTCTTTTCTAAAAAAAAAAAAAACCATTTAACTCGAACTGGGGACTGTGCAATCTAACCAGCCATGGCCATTTACGATCCAAGATCAGCATTTCTGTTTAATGCAGTTGAAATGCTGCTGGTCTGTTTTTGTTTTTGTTTTTTTTCCTTATCTGCTGCATCATTCTCCCTTTTGCCCATCTTCCAAAAGTGGATCTTCTTTTGCAAGACGGAACTCCACCCAGTTACCGAAGCACGGGATAGGTCCTGCAGGATTTATACCGCCGAACATCCATCGATTGTGGGTTAGAGCAAGGCAGCTCGGAAGCAAAGAGCTTCCAGCTACGCTGGTCCATTGCATAACAACACACAAGTACCAGTCAGTCCTTCTTTATCCAAAATAAAAAAAACTATTTCAGCCCTTTATGCTATGCTGCAGAAGAAAGAGATTTAAGTTTTGCAGGTTGCAATCTACTGTGTTTCTCCGAAAATAAGACCTCCCCGGATAATAAGCCCAATCGGGCTTTTGAGTGCATGCGCTAAAATAAACCCTCCCCTGAAAATAAGCCCTCCCTGAAAATATTTAAACGCATGCACAGCCAGTCCCCGCCATTTCCTCTGGTTAGGGTTAGGGAGACCGAGCTGGAAATCAGGTAAGATGGCAAGAGGAGCCCCATCTTGCTCCACGCACCCCAAAATAATAAGACCTCCTCGAAAATAAGGCCAAGCGCTTATTTTGGGGTTCAAAAAAAAAAAATAAGACAGGGTCTTATTTTCGGGGAAACACGGTAGGAGGTTGGTGTTTTTGTACAGGTATTGCTTGACGCACAATTGTTTGTTTAAGTAACTGAAGTTACAGCGGCACTGAAAAATGGTACTTATGAATGTTTTTCATGCTTACGACCATTGCAAGCAATGACCCTTGGCAACCAACTCATATCTATGACGGTTGCAGTTGTCCGGGGGTCACATAATGGCTTTTGGCGACCAAGCAAAGTCAGATTCACTTAGCAACCATGTCACTAATTTAAGAAAACCGCAAAGGTTCGCTTAACAATGGTGTGCAAGAAAGGTCGAACGGTCTTCCACCTTCTCCTCTTCCTCTCCTTCCCTTTCCCCTTCCTCCTCCGCTTCTCTTTTTTTTAAAAAAAAAAAACACAATTGTCTCGCTTAACAACAGAAATTTGGAGCTCAGCTGTGGTCGTAAGTCGAGGACAACCCCTACTTTAAAATAGTAAGATGAAACCTCAAGTTCATGAGACAAGAAAGGCATTGGATCTTCAGGCCTGCCGCATTTAATGCTGTGGGAAACTGGGAGGGGGGATTGTATGGAGCTGGGGAGATATGTAGTCAAAATAACATTCCTTTCTCCAAGAGTCAAGGCCGCTCTACTCTGCACCTGGAGGGGTGTGACTGGGAGGCATCTCCAGTTGAGATGGTGTTTGGATTGGACCATGTGATGGACATGTAGGTGTTGGGTAGGGACTTGGACTTTCTTTTGGGTGGGGAAAACCTGGAAGCTTTCAGATTCGGGTTTTCCCAGATGTGCCAATATGACATCTCTAATAAAATGGAACTTTGAGGAACCTCAAGCCTCGGAGTTTTCTTTCGTTGGGGGTGTAACTTGGAACCCTGACACTGTGGTTTTATTATTCCGGTAGGGGAGAAATGATCAAAACTCTAAAAATTCTCAATGGGAAAGCATCGAAATGATGAATTAGGCGATGCGATTCTGAAAAACGAGGGACGGGGAGGGCTGAGTGTAGCTTAGACATTTCGCCTGGTACAATCAGCCAACGCACACCGGCAAAGCTCGCAAGTCAAGAATCCGGCGAAAGACATCTGGGAGCATCTATGAAAACCTCAAGGTCACGCGGCCCTCGTTTAGAGACGGCAAAAATCAGCCTGGCCTTCGGGAGGTCTCCTGGCATGCTTCTGCGAAGCTTTTAAAATCGTTATGACAGACGCCGTTCCTTTCCCCATGTAAAAAATAGCTGTGAGATACTTTAGGAATAAAATTTACACAGGTAAGCCGCTGGTTCTACGGGGGTGCGCCTCTTCCATACGTTCAGTGTGAAAAGCTCTAGTTACGTGGAGTTCTTTAAAATCCCCTTGTGTCCCGTTCCCTTCTGGGAGCCTGCTAGAAATTCGTTAGTTAATGGATATGTTGAAGTTTTCTCTTTCTCTTCTACTCCTCCTTGTCCTCCTCTTCCACCTTCTGCTCCTCCTCCTCCCCTTCCATTCCCTTCCTCCTCTTTTTCCTCTTCCTTCTCCTCCTAGTCCTCCTTTTCCACCTTCTCTACCTCCTCCTCCCTCTCCTCTTCTTCCTCTTCCACTTTCTCCTTTTCTTCCTCTTCTTTCTCCTCCTCCTCTTCCTCCTCCTCTTCTTCCTTCTCCTGCTCCTCTTCCTCTCCTTCCTCCTGCTTCTTCTTCTCCTCCTCCTTTTCCTCTTTCACCTTCTCTTCTTCCTTCTCCTGCTTCTCTTCCTCCTCTTCCTCCTGCTCCTGCTCCTTCTCCTTCCATTCCCTTCCTCTTCCTTTCCCTCTTTCTTCTCCTAGTTCTCCTTTTCCACCTTCTCTACCTCCTCCTCCCTTTCCTCTTCTTCCTCTTCCACTTTTTCCTTTTCCTCCTCTTTCTTCTCCTCTTCCACCACCTCCTCTTCTTCCTTCTCCTGCTCCTCTTCCTCTCCTTCCTCCTCCTCTTCCACCTCCTCCTCTTCCTCTCCTTCCCTTCCTCCTGCTTCTCCTTCTCCTCCTCCTTTTCCTCTTCCACTTTCTCTTCTTCCTTCTTCTGCTTCTCTTCCTCCTCTTCCTCCTGCTCCTGCTCCTTCCATTCCCTTCCTCTCCCTCTTTCTTCTCCTCCTAGTCCTCCTTTTCCATCTTCTCTACCTCCTCCTCCTTCTCCTTTTCTTCCTCTTCCACTTTCTCCTTTTCCTCCTCTTTCTTCTCCTCTTCCAACTCCTCTTCTTCCTTTTCCTGTTCTTCTTCCTCTCCTTCCTCCTCCTCTTCCACCTCTTCCTCTCCTTCACTTCCTCTTCCTCCTCTTCCTCCTGCTTCTCCTTCTCCTCCTCCTCTTCCTCTTCCACCATCTCTTCTTCCTTCTCCTGCTTCTCTTCCTCCTCTTCCTCCTCTTCCCCCTGCTCCTGCTCTTCCTCCTTCTCCTTCCATTCCCTTCCTCTTCCTTTTCCTCTTCCTTCTCCTCCTAGTCCTCCTTTTCCACCTTCTCTACCTCCTTCTCCCTCTCTCCTCTTCTCCCTCTTCCACTTTCTCCTTTTCCTCCTCTTTCTTCTCCGCTTCCACCTCCTCTTCTTCCTTCTCCTGTTCCTCTTCCTCTCCTTCCTCCTCCTCTTCCACCTCCTCCTCTTCCTCTCCTTCCCTTCCTCTTCCTCCTCTTCCTCCTGCTTCTCCTCCTCCTCCTCCTCCTCCTCTTCCTCTTCCACCTTGTCTTCTTCCTTCTCCTGCTCCTCTTCCTCTCCTTCCTCCTCTTCCTCCTGCTCCTCCTCCTCCTCCCTCTTTTTCTCTTCCTCCCCTTCCCCTTCCTCTTCCTCTCCACAAACCCTCCTCTCTTCTAGTAATGATGATATTACCTAGTTTGGTAATGAAACATCTGCAAGAAAACAAGCAAGCCCAGAGAACGAGCACTAACAACCCCTCAGTCTTCCTCCTCCTCCTCTTCCTCCATCATTCCACAAACCCTACTCCCTTCTAACACTGATGATGTCACCTAGTTGGGTAATGAAATGTCTACAAGAAAACAATCAAGCTCAGAGAGCACCAAGGACCCCACAGTCCTCCTCCTCCTCCTCCTCCTCCTCCTCCTCCACTTTTCTTTTTAAAGAAACAATTCCTTAACTTGCTCATCCCTAAAATACAACTGCGTGTCATTAAGCAAGCACAACTCAGTACATTTTCCATTCTGGGAGTGCATTGTTCCTGCTGATCTACCCTTCTGCCATACGCGGAAGAATCTGATCTAGTTATTCATGAAAATCACGCCATATTCCACAATATTCTGTCACACCACTCCGACAGTCTGTCATTTTCTAGCATAGCCAGATGAGAGGAGCGGGCAAGAAGGAAGCTGGCAGGGATGATCCTGCTGAAGAGAGAAACCCACAATGATGGTTACTTCGATGCTAAGGGCTACATGAGGGGAGGAGGCAAGAAGGAGGCTGGCAGGGATGATCCTGCTGAAGAGAGAAACCCACAATGATAGTTACTTCGATGCTAAGGGCCAGATGAGAGGAAGGGGCAAGAAGGAGGTTGGCAGGGATGATCCTGCTGAAGAGAGAAACCCACAATGATAGTTACTTCGATGCTAAGGGCCAGATGAGAGGAGGGGGCAAGAAGGACGCTGGCAGGGATGATCCTGCTGAAGAGAGAAACCCACAGTCATAGTTACTTCGATTGCTAAGGGGAAAGAGAGGACTTTCACCTTGAAATACTGCCCAGATCTTAATGAAAGACGAGGAAGAACTTAGGATGTGTGGGTGTAAAAACGTGTTTTAGTACACAAAGATTCTTGTAGCACACACGGTAGTTTGGTTCTCATAATGACACAGGTGGTCCTCAACTTACAACCCCAAATGGTCCCCCAAATTTCTGGTGCAAAGGGAGAGCATTTCTTAAGGGAGTCCCTCCCCCTCCACGGGAAACTGCAATCATCATAACTGTGACTCAGTTGCCAAGCGTCTGAATTTTGATCACGTGACCCGGGGATGCAATGGTCGTAAGCGTGAAAAACGTCCCCTGTTGTGACTCTGAACGGTCACTAAATGAACTGTTGTAAGTTGAGGACTACTTGTATTTCTGAATAGCTGGGCAGTATTTTGGGATGAAGGAGATCCTTACATTTCCAAGGGAGATAGAGAGAGCCATGGAGTATCACTATATATAAGAGCTACCTAAACTGTTGATAAAAGGGAACACGGTGGCTCAGCGGCGAAGATGCTGAACTTGTCGATCAAAAGGTCGGCAGTTCAGCGGTTCGAATCCCTAGTGCCGCGTGACAGGGTGAGCTCCCGTTACTTGTCCCAGCTTCTGCCAACCTAGCAGTTCAAAAGCACGTAAAAAGTGCAAGTAGAAAAATAGGGACCACCTTTGGTGGGAAGGTAACAGCGTTCTGTGCGCCTTTGGCATTGAGTCATGCCGGCCACATGACCACGGAGACGTCTTCTGACAGCACTGGCTCTTCGGCTTTGAAACGGAGATGAGCACCGCCCCCTAGAGTCAGGAACGACTAGCCCATACGTGCGAGGGAAACCTTCACCTTTACCTTTTTAAACTGTTGATAGCTTTTCTGATATTAGGCAATAATTGCGCTCATGTTAAGTCTGAAAGATTTCACGGGAGTAATTCAGTGGGATGTAAGGGAGTAGGGCTGGAGATTGGGAAATCAACAAATTTCACACAGTTGGTCACAGCGAATAATTAAAATAGATAAAAAAATAAAAACCTCATATAGCATTTCCGCAAAGTAGCGAAAAGTAAATTCTTACACTTAGGCAAAAACAAAACAAAACCCAAAAGTAGATATATAGACTGAGTGAAACCAGGCTTAATAGCAGTAACTGTGAGAGGGATCTCGGAATCTTAGTGGACAACCAGTTAAATATGAGCCAGCAGTCTGCAGCAGCGGCTAAAAATGCCAATGCAATCCTAAATTGCATTAAAAGAGGGATACAATCAAGATTAAGTGAGGTACTAATGCCGCTCTATAAAGCCTTGGTAAGACCACACTTAGAGTACTGCATCCAGTTTTGGTCACCATACTATAAAAAAGATGTTGAAACTCTAGAAAGAGTGCAGAGAAGAGCAACCAAGATGATTAGGAGACTGGAGGCTAAAACATACGATGAACGGTTACCGGAACTGGGCATGGCTAGTCTAGTGAAGAGAAGGACCAGGAGAGACATGATAGCAGTCTTCCAATATTTGAAGGGATGCCACAGAGAGGAAGTGGGGTCAAGCTATTTTCCAAAACACCTGAAGGCCAGACAAGGAATAATGGATGGAAACTGAACAAGGAGAGATTCAACCTGGAAATAAGGAGAAATTTTCTGACAGAGAGAGCAATCAACCCACGGAACAGAAGTTGCCTTCAGGAAGTTGTGGGAGCTTCATCACTGGAGGCTTTCAAGAAGAGCCTGGACTGCCATCTGTCAGAAATGGTGTAGGGTCTCCTGCTTGGGGAAGGGGTTGGACTAGATGACCTACAAGGTCCCTTCCAACTCTGTATATCTGTATATCTGTAATTTAATCCGAGATGAGGTTCTCACCTTCATTCATTTGGTCTCATTTCTTTGCGTATCACTTGTAAAGATCACCCTTCCCAAAAAGGTTGATGAGGTTTACACAACTGATAAAGCATTTTAGTGGGGGGGGGGGGGGAATTACGGATTTCTACACTTTCTACACTACAAACTAGATATACCCAGTTTCTGAAACCATCCTTCATAAGTTTTAGGTTCCAGTTTCTTCGCCACCTAGCAGAAAGGGCTGGATATAGACTATTGCTAGTGCTTAAAAAAACAGGGCAGATTAATTTAGTTAAGATGAAAAATTATATAGGGGATGGACGGGTTGAAGTTTTATATAAAGGGGGGGGGGTTTCTATGTGAGTATATTCTGTGGAAGTCCGGGAGGAGGGGAGGGTTAGGGAGGGTTAGGGAGGATGAGGCTGGGGAGTTTGGGGTGGGTTGAGGGGTGGGGTAATGGGTGAAAATGTGA
Organism: Arizona elegans; assembly: GCA_022577455.1. Classification (NCBI taxonomy): domain Eukaryota; kingdom Metazoa; phylum Chordata; class Lepidosauria; order Squamata; family Colubridae; genus Arizona; species Arizona elegans. Next base: position 4,663,367 of record JAKOOJ010000007.1, on the reverse strand, counting down.
AAATGTAATTGTAAAACTTTTGCAATAAAAAAAAAACAGGACAGATTTGAGATTCGAGGAAAAAAAATACTGTATTTTTCGGAGTATAAGACACACCTTTTGTCCCTCTAATAGGGGGTGAAAATTTGGGTGCGTCTTATACACTGAATGTAGCCCCACCCACCCACTGGCCTCCACCCTTTGCCCTCTTCCTCCCAGCAATTTACCTCCCTGCTGCAAACAGCAAGTAGAAACTGCTCATTTCAGCTTCAGCACAGCCTAATTAGCACAATTTGATTGGATCAGCCTCCCGACTCTCAGCTGATTTGCTCTCAGCTGCTTTGTGCAGGGCTCTGCTGCTTGCTGCAAAGAGGTAAATTGCTGGAGCAGATTTTTTTTTTCCTCATGCTATTCAAGCTATGCTGAAAACGAAAATGAAAGTAAAGCAGTCTGTTTGCTGTTTGTTGCAACGAGGCAAAATTGCTCAGAGGCAGAGGGAGATTTCTTTTTCTTCTTTTCCTCACCAGAAAAGGTAGGTGTGTCTTATAGTCTGGTGCATTTTATATTCCGAAAAATACGATAAGTGTCTGGAATGAATGCTCTGTAGGGGCAGGCCAAACTCTTCTAAAATTTCATTTTAAGGAATGAAATATTTTAAAAGGTGATAAACCAAATGTCCATTTTGCTCAGGGTAAGTTGCTAGGCGAGCATATTTCTGTCTGTCATCTTTGCGAGACCTTCAAAACCCATATATACAGTCCTTGATTTACAACCACAATCGAGCACAAAATTTATGCCGCTAAGCGAGACAGTTCCTAAGTGAGTTTCCCCTGCTTTGCAACCTGTCTTGCCACAGCTGTTAAATGAACCGCTGCGATTGCTAAATTAGGAACACGGGTTGTTAAGTGAATCTGGCTTTCCCCATTGATTTTGCTTGTGAGAAGGTCGCAAAAGGGGATCAGAGGATTCGGGGGACATTGCAACTGTTGTAAAGATGAGTCAGTTGCCAAGCCTCTGAATTGTGATCACGTGACCATGGAAAAGTTGCAATGGTCATTAAGTGGTGGCACCCACCCTCTGGAACAATCTACCCCCAGAGATACGAGTGATCCCAGACCTCCGGACTTTTCGTCGGGCCCTTAAAACCTATTTTTTTCAGTTAGCCGGGCTGTCCTGATTTTATGGCCGGTTTTAAAATTGATATTGATTTTAATTGAAATGTTTTAAATTATGGGCCAAATTTTATTTAATTATTTTAAATCTATTTTAACTTTTGTCTATGAATGTTTTATATTTGGCTGTTCACCGCCCTGAGTCCGAAAGGAGAAGGGCGGTATAGAAATCTGAAAAATAAATAAATAAAATAAATAAGTGTGAAATCCAGCCATAAGTCCCCGTTTTCAGTGCTGTCGTCCCTTCCAACGGTCCCTAAATGAACTGTTGTAAGTCGAGGACTACTTGTATTTAGCTACAGTTAAAAGTCTAGGTCTCCAAGAGATTCCAACTACATCCGTACTAACCCCTGAGGTTGTTTGCCTCTTATAGTCATCATAGTTTAACTTTTAAAGCAACAACAAGCTCAAACTCACATCGATTGACCACAACTTCTGAAAAAATGCTGAAACGTCGGAAGATTGTTGTTGTTGGGTTTTTTGTGTTTTTTTTTACAATAAACAACTGAAAATTAGCATTCCAATTTTTTCAAGGGCATGTATAGGTCTGGCCCACGCTTTGTGATTCCCTGCTGCTCTCTGCAGTTTTTGCCATTAAGGGAAGAGAAGCAAACACAAATATACAGAAAGGAGCATGCCCTTACTCCTGTTTGCACGAGCCATTATCCTACCTTCGAACCAAAACAGATCTCAACGCTCAAGGTGACTTCAGGCCAAGCCCCCGGGTTTCAAGCACAGCAGGAAAACAAGCACAGAGGCCATTCCGAGGAGGAGGAGGAGAAGATAGATGAAGAGTGATGCCATCTGTCTTACTCTCCAGAAATGGTGGCCAACCAATTCCAAGGAAGAGCAAGATTTTTTTGTTTTGTTTTGTTTTGATGTATAACCACAGATTGTAGCAGAAAGGAGAGGCAGAGCTGGGGGTGGTGGAATCAAGAGAGGAATGAGCTTAGAGTTGTTACGTTCCCATAACCTGTCTCCAGCCGCTCTTCAATTCTGTTCTTTCTTATGTAGGGCAAATTTAGTGATGACTATTACCCGTGTTTCCCCGAAAATAAGACCCAACTGGAAAGCAAGACCCAAGCATGATTTTTCAGGATCCTTGTAATATAAGCCCTATCTTACCCCCCGAAAATAAACCCCGGTTAAAATTGTGGGGCGTGTTTAGTGCCATATTTCCCTGAAAATAAGACCTAACTGAAAAATAAGCCCTAATGCAGCTTATTTTTCAGTTAGGTCTTATTTTCATTATTAAATAATAATTATTATTATTAAATTATTAATAATTATTAATAATTTAATTAATTAATTTAATTAATTGTTAAATATTGTTAATTATTAATAATAATTATTATTAAGTAATTAATTATTAAAATTATTATTTATTTGGAGCAAAAATTAATATAGGGCCCAGTCTTGTTTTCAGGGAAACACAATAGTTGATTAGATTCTGATGTGTTGACATGAGCAATAAATCAAAGTAACTGGAACGTAATGGTGTGGTAGCCACCCGATAGCCTGCCCTATACCAGAGGTGGGTAACTATGGCCCTTTTATGACTTGTGGACTTCAATTCCCAGAATTCCTGAGCTAACATGGCTGGCTCAGGAATTCTGTTCTGCCCCAGCTCCGGATTCCCAAGGATTGTGACACACACCAACGGTCCTTATCAAAGTTATAACGTACTAAGAATAAACAAAGTCCGGCAAAATTGGCAACCAGCCCAGAAAACAAGATACGATAAGACACTCACTCTCCAAAATGCTCTGTAATAATTACACATTGTTTCCAGCAAGAAATTACTAACTGCGTGTGACTTAAATAGGCTAAAGGAGTGGCCAATTATCCTCAAACCTTACTCTCGAGGAGACCTCCTCCTCCTGAGTAGCCACTCCTGCCTTTTGGCAGCCCTGCATGCTCGAGCATTGAGGAGAGGCTCCTCCACTTCGCTCTCTCCACTTGAAGGAGCCTCTGGAGGTTCTGAAGGCCCTGGCTGAGTCTCTGCCTCTGGCACCACATCCTCTTCAGCCTCCTCGCTGTCTGATGCGAGCGCAACGCCACACCAGCCTCCTCGTCGTCGGGATCAGCCACGATCTGCGCAGGCCGCTGGCGGGCCACTACAAATTCTGGGAGTTGAAGTCCACAAGTCATAAAAGGGCCATAGTTGCCCACCCATGGCCTATACCAGGCCTTACAAACTACCATATTCCCCCCAAAATAAGATTCTGTCTTATTTTTTTTTCCCACAAAAAAAGGCACCTGGTCTTATTTTTTTGGGGGGGGATGTTATCCACTGACTCACCTCACTTGCGTGCATCACCCCCGGCCTCTTTTTCGCTATCAGAGGCCTTCAGGAACTTCTTCACCCAGCAAGGCCTTTCCTGAAGGCCTCTCTAGCCGATAACAGAACTCTGGATCGATCCAGAGCTCTGTTGTCGGCTACAGAGACCTTCAGGAAAGCCTTACTGGCTGCAGAAGAAAGGAGTTGAGGTATGCGAGGCCTGGCTGCAACTACCTAGCTTAAGTTTTACCTGTGCACTCTGTAGTGGGCGTAGTCTTAATTAGGGCTTATTTTAGAGGTTAGGGCTTATATTAGGAGCACATATATTTTTTGACAAGTTTTATTGGTTTCCTCCCCGCCCCCAATACACACCCACATATTTTTTGAAGCAGAATATTGAGCATATCATAGCATATCATATATAATTCATCATATCCAAATATATTTTACTTAGTTACGGTTTCTGCCAAAGTGTTCTTTTTCCATATTTGTTAATCAAATCTTAATTTTTCTATACTTATTTCTATAAACAGTATCTTCTTTCACCCTCAAATTCTATTTTTTCTATTCTTAATCACATACATTCTCCTTAATTTTATGTTTTATTAATTCATTCTTTGTCTTAATATATTTAAACATGTTCGGGGGATGCCTTTCTTCTATTTCATCTTTTTTGTTTTGCAGCAATCTTTCTTTTCTTTCTCTTCTTCTCCCTCCCTTCTTTTGTCCTTCCTCCCTTCTTCTTCCCTCCTCTCCTATTCCTTCTCTACTTCCCCTTCCTTTCTCCCCCTCCTCCTTTCCTCTCCCCTATCTAACTTTCCCTCCTACTCTTATTCCCCTTTCTTTTCTTCCTCTCCTCTTCCCTTTCTTCTGTTCCTCTCTCTCCTTCTCCCTTCCTTCAATCTCCCTACTCCTTCTTCTCTCTCTCTCTATTGCTGTGTTCATTTTCAATTCAGTGCTTTTTTTCCTATGGCGTCCAGCTATCCCTGTTTTTCTCTCCCTTTATTGCATATATTCCTCAAGATAGGACTTACTTTCTGAGTAGGTTGTATTTTCAGGGAAACATGGTATTTTTCCATGATAATCATATGGATAAGGATGTCACAATCACAAACAGCAGGAAGTATCAGGCACAAAGGATCAGGACCCTATGTTAAGTCGCAATTAAGAAAGGATTTATGGTTCAGGCTATACACAAGAATCTAGCCGACCAAAGCTCACTACTAAATTGGCACAAGAATTCCGGCCAACAGAATTCAAGAGGAGTTGCATTCAGACCATGTGTGGCAATGTGGCACGGGTGGTTATGGGAGCAACATGGCACTCCCGTGTGACACCTCTCCTGCGCGAGCTGCACTGGCTCCCAGTGGTCTTCCGGGTGCGCTTCAAGGTTTTGGTTACCACCTTTAGAGCGCTCCATGGCTTAGGACCTGGTTATTTACAGGACCGCCTACTACCACAAGCAGCCTCCCCCCGGCCAGTACGCTCTCATAGAGAGGGGCTCCTCCAGGTGCCATCAGCTAAACAATGTCGACTGGCGGCCCCCAGGGGGAGGGCCTTCTCTGTGGGGGCACCCACTATCTGAAACGAGCTCCCCCCAGAGATACGGAGGATCCCGGATCTACGCACTTTCCGCCGTGCTCTTAAGATTCTCCTATTCCAGCAAGCGGGCCTGGCCTAATTTTCTCCCCTGTTTTAAAATTCTTTTAAATCGAAATTTTAATCTGTTTTAAATTATTTGGATTTTTTAATTGTCTCAGGCTAAATTATTTAATCTGGTTTTAATTATGTCTTTTAACTTTTGTATCTATGTATTTTATTCTGTGCCTGTTCACCGCGCTGAGTCCTTCAGGAGTAGGGCGGTATATAAATCTAATAAAACAAACAAACAAACAAACAAACAACAAACAATATAATGACTCTAAGCTGATGACTCACTTCACTCCACCACCACCACCCCCAGCTCTGCCTGCTCTTCTGCCACAGGATGCAAGCAATGCACGTTCTACTTTATCTTAACTCAATGCATTCAACCGTCAATCATCTACTGCCCCAATGCAGTTACAGCCACACAACTCAAATCCACAAGGTTCCGTTGCAAGAAGGTGACTAATCAAATCTACTTTCCATCTTTGCTTCCAAGATCCCATCCAGTCTTTGCCAAGGTTGTGTTGTGTTTTTTTTTTGTTTGTTTGTTTTTTGTTGTTGTTGGTTTTTTTTAAAGGCCAAACGGTCCAAAATTAATCCGGTTCTTTTATCCCTCTTTCTTGAAAGCCATCAACTCCCAAATCTTCCCAATTGCACATGTTGGAAAAAGAGAGGAGGAAAAACCAGAGTCCACGCAATAAACAAACCACAACTTTCCTGAGTGTAAGAATAAGCTTAAAAATTATCTTTAATCGATGCCGAGATATGAACAGATGGTAAAAGTAACAGAAGCAGATAACCCAGCATAGTTGATAACTATGCTTTAAATATATATATATATATATATATATATATATATATATATATATATATATATATATATGTATGTATGTATGTATGTATATATAAACTCATAACATTTGTCGCCACTCCCCCACCCAAAGAAAATTGACAAACCAAACCGGTTCAGCCATGGTTAAATCAAATCAACAATAACATGATCGTGAGGTACATTCTTGACCCAATGTAGAAACAATTTGCATATCATGGAAATCAAAAACGCCCATGTGCTTTGTTGTCCTGATGGTACATTTGTCAGATAATTGCTGTTTTGTGAGAAACCTTTCAAATTAATACTGATTCATTAAACTGAGGATTCTGAGAAGTAACCACATACATTCCTAAATACAGCCATTGTGTACATCATTTTTGAGCTAACATACTGGGGGCGCGGGGGCAGGGGAAACGTGTTATCGTAACCTAAAAAGGAGAAACAAATTCAAATATATATTTTTTTCCTTTTTTGGGGGGGTGTCTGAAATCAGTCATAAAAAAATATCTTCTTGTTAACTTTTGTATCAAAGCAAAATATACATTTGATATTATAAGAAATGGCATGGAGACAGTTAACCAAAGTGAAATATCCTGCCCCCCACCCACCCCAAATAATAGCAAGAAAAGCTCAAAAATGATCAATGATATAGATCGTAGCTGGAGAAATCAAGAAAGCTACGGTCATTCGATAGGCATCCACAAGTCATTTTTCCCCTGATAAATTAGAATAAAAATCCCAAATTGATTACATACTCTTGTCTGATCATACATGTTTTTGGATGTATTAATGTACCATTCAGCATTGCAAAGAAAGAGGAACAGGTTTTTTTAAAAAATAAATTTCATAAATTGGTGTTGATTAATTCTGATTAATGTCTTTACTCCTCCAGACATCAATCATCCACTCTGAAACTGGAAAATTAGTAGTAGTAGTAGTAGTAGTAGTAGTAGTAGTAGTAGTAGTAATAATAATAATAATAATAATAATAATAATAATAATAATAATAATAATAAAAACATCGCTGCCCATTTCAATGGACCACAAAACTAAAAATTCCAAGGTTAAGGAATCATTTCATTTCAAACAAGCTTCTGATTTGTATGAAGGAGTTTTTTTTAAAAAAAATACCGTGGAAAATGCAGAATTAAAGTTAAATTTCCCAAAAGTGAGTTTGTGCCATTTCAAAATAAATTTTTAAGCAAACTTCCTTGAAAGTATGTCTGAATATAGGAACAACTGACTTAAATAGAACATGCTTTTGGGGAAGGCGAGGTCCCAGTTTGGTATCTCAAATAATGTGGTTTAGCAAAAAAGTACACCAGCTTTCTTGATTTTTGTTGTGATCCTATGCTATGTTTAAATGCATTAATGAGGGAATGTGAGAAGGAAGAAGGGGGAGGGGGAGGGGGAGGAGGAGGAAGAGGAGAAGGAGAAGGAGAAGAAGAAGGAGGAGGAGGAGGAGGAGAAGAGGAGGAGGAGGAGGAGGAGGAGGAGGAAGAGGAAGAAGAAGAAGAAGAAGAAGAAGAAGAAGAAGAAGAAGAAGAAGAAGAAGAAGAAGAAGAAGAAGAAGAAGAAGAAGAAGAAGGGGGAGGAGGAGGAAGAGGAGGAGGAAGAAGAAGAAGAAGAAGAAGAAGAAGAAGAAGAAGAAGAAGAAGAAGAAGAAGAAGAAGGGGGAGGAGGAGGAAGAGGAGGAGGAGGAGGAGGAGGAAGAAGAAGGAGGAGAAGAAGAAGAAGAAGAAGAAGAAGAAGAAGAAGAAGAAGAAGAAGAAGAAGAAGAAGAAGAAGAAGAAGAAGAAGAAGAAGAAGATCATCTCCTGAGTCTCTCATTTTCCTTTTCTGTCCTTGGATGGGCCAAATTAAGAACAGAACATCCATGCTGGTCTTCCCGCCTCCAAATATGGCCCAGGGAGACTGAACTGTCAGCCACGTGGTCAACGGACCAGATGGGCCCCCAACTACCAAAGAACATTCTTAGAAGCTAATATTATTCTAATTTGGCAGAACTATTCCAATTCTATGGGGCCCAACATGTCCTACAGAACACCTTCAACAACTACAGAAGCCAGACATTGGTCTACTCCAGATAAGCAGCAGATCGGATGTCCCCATAGAGGAGAAGGTAAACTAGCGTATTTTTTCGGAGTATAAGATGCTCCAGACTATAAGTCACACCTCCCTTTTTTGGTGAGGAAAAGAAGAAAAAGAAATCTGCCTCTGCCTCCCAGCAATTTTGTCTCCTTGCAGCAAACAGCAAACAGCCTGCTTTACTTTCACTTTCGTTTTCAGCACAGCTTGATTAGCACAAGAAAAAAAAAATCTGCTCCCAGCAATTTACCTCCTTACAGCAAGCAGCAGAGGCCCGCACAGCAATAGGCCATGGCAATCCCTGCAGCCTGAAACAGCTGAGAATCAGGAGGCCGATCCAAGGGACAATCAACTTGTGCTAATTAGGTTGTGCTGAAGCTAACATGGGCTGTTTCTTCTTGGCTGCTTGCTACAAGGAGGTAAATTACTGGGAGGCAGAGGGCAAAGGGTGGGGGCCAGTGGGTGGGTGGGACTACATTTGGTGTATAAGACGCACCCAAATTTTCACCCCCTATTAGAGGGACAAAAGGTGTGTCTTATACTCCAAAAAATATGGTAATTCTATAACCGAATGCTCCCTTAACATTGTAAATCCTCCCTCTGTGGTAACAAGTCTAGGCAAGTTTGCAACCCTTCAGTTTGCTCCACTACTCCCTAATATAGTAATTTTCCAGGTGGAGGGAAGTTGGGGATCCCTCATTCAGATACTCCCAATCTGGTTGTCTCCAAGCTTAGATCTCTCTCCTCAGTAAGAACTAAGACTGAAATAATGAAGCTCAGAAGCAACTTCAGAACTTCACCTTCTCTCCACTTTCTCTTCCAGGACTTCCATTCTCCGGCTTCAACTAATCCCCTTCTATCTACAGAAGCTTCCGAAAGTGTCTGAAACTTCCATTCTCCAAGTCCTTGCAAATATTACCCTTCTTGAAACAAATGAAGTACTGACCTGACTTATCTTGTTGACTTCCAACCTCAAGGATGGATCTTTTTTTTTTTCTCTCAAGCCAATGCTCGGATGAACTTATGGAAAATGGAAAAATTTTCCATTTAGTTTGAAAATGTAGAAAAAGGGGCCAGGATAAGAATGGCCTTCCGCTTTTTGTCATATTGGAAGAAAGACCGTGTTTCCCCCAAAATAAGACCTCCCTGAAAATATTTAAATGCATGGGCAGTCAGTTCCCGCCTTTTCCTCTGGTTAGGGTTAGGGAGATAGAGCTGGAAATCAGGTAAGACGGCAAGAGGAGCCCCGTCTTGCTCCATGCACCCCAAAATAATAAGACCTCCCTGAAAATAAGACCAAGGGCTTAGTTCAGGGTTCAAAAAAAAATATAAGACAGGGTCTTATTTTCGGGGAAACACAGTAATTTGGTAACATACTTCTGAGGCCTGCAAGGGCCACATTAAAGGTGCTTAGAATGCAAAAAATGCATTTTCTTGAATGTTTCGCTTGGTTAATTTCTGAATCACCCGATGAATCATAGCATCCATGTTTCATGTTTTTGCACCATGGGAAACTTTAGATCCGCCTATGGGTCCTACAACCCTTGGACCTCATCGGGACATGGGCTCTAGCTCTACTCTGACTGGTCCTCCCCATCTGGAGCCCATCCTCACATCTATTCTTTTTTTACAGACCACCGGTTCCTTAATAGATGGCGGGGGTGTGGGGGAATGAAGAGACCCTGAAAAGAATATTAGGAAGACTCTGTAAACAATCCGATGTACCTTCAGGTCTTGCAAAGACATTTCAGTACGTATAGTGCAAAGCCAAGAGTTTTAAAAGAAAGGCAGAACTTTGCTAGATGTCATTCATGCCAAATGCCGATGTGATATGAGGTTATAGCCTTATTCCATATTTACCTAATTCCTTTGCCGTGAATTATACATGAGGAAGCAATGCTTGTATTTCCAAGCTACAGCAAACCCGTAAGATTGTCTCATCCTTGCCGAAAAGCAAACAAGGGAAGCCGTAACCCAAAAACCACTCCATGCAGTACTCTCTCGTCAACATGCAGAGTAAGGATTGAGAACAGTAGTAGTAGATAAACACAGGGGTAGACAACAAAACCAAGGAGCAAAGGTGTTAACTAAGCTGACCGAGGCCTCAACTCCCTGAGCAAATGACCTTCTGTGGCACTAAGCTGTTTATTGCAGAGATAACACACAACTGTGAAGTCAGTTTAATGCAAGGATACCTTTCACAGAAGCTAGTTTAAGGCTACCAAAGCCCATTCTCTGGTTGTACAGAGGAAGAGGTTAACCAAAAGGGATTTCTGATATGAAATGTGGAGTTGGCCTTGTTCTTTAAATCCTTTTCATTGATCACCGGAAGGGAAATGAGCTTCCGCGGACAAATATTCCCCATTGATCTAGGTCACAGAAGCCACATAGCTTTCTACACCTGTATTCCTATTCTGAGCAAAATTGTGTTACATTATTTTGCCTTTCCTCTGCCCCCATCTCCCTTTCACTTTAAACCCATCGTACGTCTTTTAGAGTTTCTGGGAAAATGACATTGAGGAATGGAAGAGAGGGAGGGTCTAATGGCCCATGTCAGTACAATCCATGTGTAAAAGAAACCCCCCCCAACTCTGTTTTTTTTTTAAAAAAAGGAGTCGTTAAAAAAAGTTGATCCCCCCACCACCACCGCATCGGTTAAAAATGATATATTATTTCCTTCTGTAGCCCTCGAGTTTCAGGCCTTGCAATCTTTTCAGGAACTTTATCTTGAAAAGTTTCCCTCAAGCAAGAAACTGTAAACATCAGAAGAATGTTTGGAATGAATTATTATTTTTTTTTTTAAAAAAAAAGGAAAGCAGAGTTGTGTTGGGTTCATGACATCACTTCTATTATTCCTGTCACCCGTTAATTCGGACCGAGCATAAGCTTTGGGGTTTGTTTGTTTGTTTGTTTGTTTCCAGAGCCCTGGAATTTTTACATTTTAAAATCCCAAGGAATTTGGGGGAGTTTGAAACGGGACGGACGGAAATAACGAGGCAGTTCGGCTGGGAGTTTGTAACCTAGTTTTGGTCAACTCCTGTTGGCTTCCCATGGAGATGCTAGGAAGGTTTCGTCCTTTTATTTGGTGACAGGATGCCAAGGAGACTTCCTGCCAAGGAAGGATGACAACTCTCAAGAGCACGCGCACAAAATCAAAAAGAAAAAAAAAAGAAAGGAAGAAAGAAAGGCAAGATGCAAGCAAACTCTCTAGAAGCAGGCTGGAGGAAAGCTGAGTTGTGTAGGGGGAAAAAAAAACTGATTACGACTTACTTGGCAAAGGGAAACCAAGTTGCAAAGTCATTCTGCCTCTGAAGGAAGAATCCAGAAGGGCGGTGAAGGTGCCTGACGGTTGATAGTCCTGCTCTCCCACTTCTTCTGTGCCCCCCCTAAACTCTGTGTGTGTGTGTGTGTGTGTGTGTGTGTGTGTGGTGCCCGCGCTGGGCAAGGCGCAATGTCCCAGCTTCGAGCTGGCCCAGCCTCGCTTCCTGAGGTCAGAGTTCATCCGCGGGGTACCTTCCAGCAGTTCAGTGGGTGTGAGGATAAAAGGCACTAAAGCAACAATCTCAAATCAATCCGTTGTGTCCTGGGGGAGCCCCCAAATCTCTCTTTCCCCCCCCCACCCCTGTCCAACAACAGCTGTAGAAAGAACTGGGCTGCAAAGTTGAATGCATATAATAAATACGTTTTTATTTTACATTCTAAGAATGCACCAAAAGGCATGCTTCTGCACCTTTTCGTTGTTGTTGTTGTTGTAGTTTAGTTTTGTGTTTCCTGATTTACAGACTCTTTTAGGCATCGCTATATATAAACTGACCTTTAAGTTTCCACAAGAGTTTCTCCCTTTAAGGGTTGAAATCAGTTCCTTTCCAACAAGGCCAAGGCAGAAGCCAACTAATTTCCCTGAGTAAACACAGGAAAATAATTGAAACTATGTAATGAGTGCTTCCTGGCCCTTCGGTCCCAATAAGCAATTAAACAAACAAAAGAGAAAGAAGTATTATCATCATCATCATCATCATCATCATCATCATCATCATCATCATCATTTTTTTTTTTTTTGGTTGTTGTCTTTTTCTTTTTTTTTTTTAAACCAAACTCATGCATTAATTAATTGGAGTTATGCCTTTTCGTCAAAGAGGCCATAATGCTGAATATTGGAACATGCTTTGATCTCCAAAAGTTGTTGTACCCATTTGACTAACATATGCACTTAAATACAGTACTTTTTTTTTTTTTCGGTTACTAATTAGATACTTCGTAAAATCAAAAGGAGTGCACTTTTGGTGAATGCAAATTGAAACCAAGAAATAAATAAATAAGTAAGTAAGTAAGTAAGTAAACCAGGCCTATTGTAAAGGAGGTGGGGGGTCGAAACAAAAGCTTATTTCCCTATTTTCTGAGGTAATGGGCCAGGCATGCAGTTATAAAACAGAGAAGTATCAAAGTCCACATGCTTCTATTAAATTTTATTGTGCTGTCTTGCAAGTGAGGCGCTAGAAATATTTGCATCCAGTTCTGGATGGATCTCGGGACCTTTTGCCCCTTACAGACCCCCCTGAGCAGCACTGCAGACATTTTGTCTCCCCCACCCCACCCCACCCCTACCCCACCCCTGGGATGGGTATGCCTCAGAAGGGTGTACCACAAACCCAGAATGACCTGGCATATTTTCGTAAAGTGCTGTGGGTAAATCTGTCTACCCGGACCTGCCAACCCCTTTTTTTTGCCAAAGGGACTAGATTAAATCAGTCCTCCTAAGCAGTGGGAAAATATCTACTGCACTTTTATTACTGCTGAATATAGATTGGATGCATGTTCTCGGATGCGTTGTGCAGGTTTTGGTTGTTTTTTTTTTTTTAAATAGAAACTTTTTTCCTGTATTCCATGCATATTTGTAAAAGTCCTCTCAAGTTGATTGTTTAAAAAGTAAGCGAACGAACCCTCCCCAAAAAAAACCAACACAAAAAAAAAAAAAAGGAAAGGAAAGAATTCTAGGGCTAGAAGCATATGATACTTATTATAACTAGACTAGTCCCAGGAATGATCATTAACTATTCATACCCACCGGAAAATAACTTTTGGAAATGAAATTCCTTCCCCCTCCTGCACCAATAATAATAATAATAATAATAATAATAATAATAATAATAATAATAATAATAATAATAATATCCCCCCAAAATTGTGAATCTCGTTCATGGATCCTGAAAGCTTCTTGAGGCGCTGAGCAAAATTTGCAATGCAACCACATTATTTCGAGGTAAAGCATTCAAATGACATATTCGCCAAGCATCTGCAAAGAGGGGCCACTCAATCCCCCCCCCTTTAACTTCTCCAAAGCTACCAACGTGGTTTCGTTTTTGTGTTGTATTGTTGTTGTTGTTTTTTTCCCTTTCCCTAACGTAGCCTAAACATCTGTCAGTAGCTTGGTTTTATTGACACAGTTTTGGTTGGCTAAGGTGTAGTTTCCAGTTCTGAGGGTTGCCTCCCTAAAATTGTCTATGCTATTATTCACATCCTCTTCAATTTCCATATACTCGGATTTGCTGATGGTGGAGGAGCTACGGCGACTCAGGTCAGAGTTAGAGGCTAAGTTAGGAGAGCTAACTTTAAGTAACTGAGCCTGTTCCTCCCCTTCTGTTTCTCGGTGGTAGAAGTAGTTGAAGTTGGACACAATGACAGGTACAGGCAGGGCAATTGTCAGCACACCAGCAATGGCACACAAGGAGCCCACGATTTTGCCTCCAATTGACACAGGGTACATGTCACCATATCCCACAGTGGTCATGGATACCACTGCCCACCAGAAAGCATCGGGGATGCTGTCGAAATAAGTCCCAGCTTCCTCAGCTTCAGCAAAGTACACTGCGCTGGAGAACAAGATCACCCCAATGAAAAGGAAAAAGATAAGCAAACCTAACTCCCTCATGCTGGCTTTGAGAGTCTGTCCCAGAATCTGGAGTCCCTTAGAGTGCCTGGAGAGTTTGAAGATGCGAAAGACTCTTACCAGTCGGATGACCCTCAGGATGGCCAGAGAGGTAGCCTGTTCTCCTTTGGGAGGCCCCTTCTGCTCAGCCATCTCTGTGCCCAGAGTGATGAAGTAAGGGATGATGGCCACTATGTCTATGAAATTCATGATGTTCTTGAAGAACTCAGCCTTGCTCGGGCAGGCGATGAAGCGTACTACCAGCTCGAACGAAAACCAGATGATGCATAGAGTTTCCACCACAAAGAAAGGGTCGGTGAAGATGTTGGGTTTGCGGTAGATGGTGGAGTTGTTCGTGCCATTGCGGAATATATATTTCTTGTCCTGAGCCTTTAAATCTGGCAAGGTTTCCAAGCAAAAGATTACAATGGAGATTAAGATCACCATGACGGAGACGATGGCAATCACCCGAGCCGCCCCGGAGCTCTCCGGGTATTCGAAGAGTAGCCAAATCTGTCTTTGATATTCCTTCTCAGGTAAGGGCCTCTCTTCCTCCTTAATAAAGCCTTCATCCTCTCGAAATTTCTCCATGGCCTCCTCCCCCAGTTCATAGAACTTGATCTCCTCGGAGAACATGTCCAAAGGAACATTCACTGGCCGGCGAAGCCGTCCCCCAGACTGGTAGTAATAGAGGATGGCATCGAAGCTGGGGCGATTCCGGTCAAAGAAATACTCGTTCCTCAGTGGGTCAAAGTACCGCATGCGTTTCTTGGGGTTCCCCAGCAAAGTGTTGGGGAACTGAGCCAGTGTTTTCAGCTGCGTCTCGAACCTCAGGCCAGCAATGTTAATCACCACCCGCTCACAGCACTCGTGGTCCTCGTGAGACCCTGGCCGGTAGCTGTCCTGAGGGTGGCCTGGCAAAGCCAAAGTTTCGTCCAGGTTGTCCCCAGCCAGGACAGTCATCATGGAAGACGGAGAGTTGGGGCCCAAGGCAGGAGGAGTTCCCTCCCAGAGCCGGCCAGTGAGCAATGGAGGGAGGAGGACTTCAGAGATAACAAGAAATCCGGGGTAGGAGTTAGCACATGGGTGCGAGTGGTGCTGAAGTGGACAGCTCCTGGGGTAGAGTTAGCTCATCGGTGCCAGCGGTGCTGAAGTGGACAGCTCCTGGGATAGAGCTAGCACATCGGTGCGAGTGGTGCTGAAGTGGACAGCTCCTGGGATAGGGTTAGCTCATCGGTGCGAGTGGTGCTGAAGTGGACAGCTCCTGGGATAGGGTTAGCTCATCGGTGCGAGTGGTGCTGAAGTGGACAGCTCCCGGGATAGAGTTAGCTCATCGGTGCGAACGGTGCTGAAGTGGACAGCTCCCGGACCAGGAGACGGCAAGGATGAAGCAGGGGAAGTCAAGAAAATAAAACGGGGAAGGGGCCGGGCCGGAGGGAGTCCTGGCTGGAGAAAGGAAAGGAAATGGGGAAGGGGGCTAGTCATTGGGCGGGGGTGGGTGGGGTGGGAAACCAGGCAAAGGAGTAAATCGAACTGGCTACCGGAAGGCAGGAGGAGAGTCCGGGCCTCCTCGCACGTGTGGGTGGGTAGAGTAGTGGGGGGGGGGCGGGGGGGGGAAAGAGAGACAGGCTACGAGATGGAGCTCCACCAGTCTTTGGCCACTTGGACTTTTCTTGCAGGATGGGCCACGCGGCGGCGGCGGCTGCGGCGACGGCGGCTGCTGTTGCACTGCGGCTCCTGCCACACTTTGCCTCCTCGCACCCGATAAATAAATAAACAAACAAACAAACAACCGCTGCTTCTGCGGCGGCGGCACGGCGGCTGAGGTGAGGTAGCCCAGATGCCGGCTCAGCAAGATCTGGAGACTTCCCCCTGGCTCTGGGCTGGCCCTTGCTTACCAATGTGGGCTCCCCTGAGGTTCGTGGGGGACGGACGGCTTACGGGCATAGACTGCAAAGGATAAGAAGGTATTCATTTAAAAAAAAAGATTTCTTTTTTCCCCTCCCTCCCTCCCTCCCTCCCTCCCTCTCCTTCCCCAGCCCAGCACACCAAAGCCACAAAAAGGCCAAAGCAGAAGTGCCGCATGCTTCCAGGAACACCAGCCCCAGAGGCTTTCAAGCTTGCCCATCCGAGCGTCGACTCCCGCCTCGGAGCTCCACGCCCGCTAAGTTCACGGATCGCCCCCCACCCCCCGCCCCTCCACCACCCCCAGTTCGAACGCGCCGCGGACAGCCTCCGGTCGGGTCATGCACTGCAGCGGAGAGGCGGTCACCCGAGTGGGAAGCGAGGAAGCAAAATAAATAAATAAATAAATAAAAATCCGTAAAAGGCTGGAAGATCTTTTAAAAGTTTTTTTTTGGGGGGGCGGACATTCTTCCGCAGCTTCAGATCAGGGGGGTGAGGGGGATGCACTTAATATAGCGGTGCAAAAGGGGCGCGAGGAGGGGGAAAAAATCCGTCCGGGCTCAGTCGCCCCTCCACCCCGTCCTCCTTCTCTCCCCTCCCCACGCGCGGCATCCCAGCTTTCCCGCAAAGCAGCGCAAAGTTGCTCTGGCTCTCCTTACCTTGCTGCGGGAGGTGGTGGGGGGGCGAGAGGGGTGGGGGGGTGGGGAGAGAGCGGTCCTGCTGCAGCGCCCGCGCTCCGAGCCCGCTCAGGATGCGTCAAGGCGCGTTCGCCCGCAGCACTCTCAGACCCCCCAGCAACACCGCCGCCGGTCGGACTGCGCCGAGGCCACCTCCGCGGATCACTACCACCACCAAATCCCCCAGCAACCGCCGGGCTACGGGGAAGCTGGTCAGGAGCGGGGAAGTTGTTGAGGCTGGGGGACTCTTGGGCGTCCCCCGCCTCCCAGCTCCGGCAAGGCGAGGCGGGCGAGCGGGCTGCGGGTCTGCCTTAAGGATGGATGGAGCGGCGCGGTCCTCCTCCTCCTTCTCCTCCTCCTCCTCTTCCTCTTTGCGTGGCCTCGGCCGGGGCTGCCTCGGCTCGGGGGGGCGCCGAAGTGCGGGAGCCGGCGGGCGCTTGCGGCAGAAGCGGAGTTCAGCCGAGCCGGGCCGGCCATCCCCGACCGCGCTGCAGCCTCAGCAGAAATTGCCAGCGCTTCGGCGCAGCTGCAGCTCAGCCGTTGCGCGGGGAGGGGAGGGGAGGGGAGTGGGGAGAAGGAGAGGAGAGGAGAGGAGAGGAGGGCGGGGGCATAGGGAGAGGAGGAGGAGGAGGAGGAGGAGAGGAGGGGGCGCCCGTCCTGCGCTTCCTCTGCTGCGCTGCGCTACGCTTCCACTACCCGGCCGTTGGCGCCCACCCTCCCACCCACCCTCTCAGGGAAAGCGCCCCGCCGGCCCTCCTCCTGCCCGCCCGCGCCCTTCCAGAGAAAAATAGACCGAGGTCACGGCGTTGCGCACACCGGTCGGAGCCGGACCCGGCGCAATGCAGCCATTGCCTGCGGCTGGCGAGGTGGGTGGTGGCGGGCCGGCCCGCCGGGGTCTTCCTGCGCTCTCTCCGTCTCCATTGGGTACCTCTACCCTTCCCGGGGGTCCCTTCACCTTCCTTCCCCCCGGCAGACCCCGGGATCGGTTCCCCCCTCCCCTTCCCCTGGGGGGGGCTTGGTTTTCCTAGCCCCTCCGGTGGGTGGCTTGGATCCTAGGCCAAGCCAAGCGCTTTAAAGGAACGCGGGCCCCGTGCGCTTCCTCGGTCTCCGCCGCGCAGAGGGCCTCCGCCGCCGCAGAGCGGGGTTGCAGCAAAAAAAAAAAAAAAAAAAAAAAATCTTGGCAGCCTGGTTCTGGCAAACGCGGCTCGTCCCCTGCAGAGCAGCTGCACCGGCGGGGCAGCCCTCCTTCCTTTATTCCCCCGCTCCCCTCCCCAACCGAGCCTGCCCCCCCCCCGCCCCGCTCCTGAATTTGGCCACACTCTGGACGTTTGCAACGGGAATGGCCAGTCTGGGGAAGGCTGAGACTTAAGGCTCCCCCAACTCCGCAGGGTTGGGGGAGGGAGGACCGCGGGGAGGGGGAGGGGGGAAGTTAGCAACCGAGGCTGTCCACTCGCACCCCCACCCCACCCCACGCCCAGTGGGAAGGGAAGGGAAGAAGGCCGGGACAAACCACGCCTGAGAGTGACCAGAGTTCTTAAGAGGCAGAGCTGGGTTTCAGAGAAGGCAAGGCTGGTACAAACGCAGGCCGTCCTCGATTTATGACCACAACGGAGCAGGGACCCCCCACCCCCGATTCTGCGTGCTAAGTTAAAAAATGGGGATTTATTATTTATTTTATTTATTTTTAATTTTTAATTTTATTTGATTTATATGCCGCCCTTCTCCAGAGACTCAGGGCGGCTTACAAGGCGTTAAGCAATAGCCTTCATCCTTTTGTATATTTTATACAAAGTCAGCTTATTGCCCCCCACAAACTGGGTCCTCAATTTACCTACCTTAGAAAGGATGGAAGGCTGAGCCGACCTTGAGCCTGGTGAGAATTGAACTCGCAGTAATTGCAGGCAGCTGGATGTTAAATGCTGCCTTAGTAGGAGGCATTAGCCTCCTACGCCACTCAGGCTCCTCAGGCGCCACTCAGCTTTGCGCCCCCCCCCCCATTTTTAGAATCTTTCTTGCCACGGTCATTGAAGTGAAGCACTGCAGTCCTTGAAGTTACTGGGAAGTCAATCCGGTTTCCAGCCCCCCACTTTCCATCCCCCCACCCGTGGACTTTTTGGTTTGTCAGGAGGTCGCCCCCACCCCACCCCAAAAAAACCAAAAAACCTGGGGATCACATGACCCAAAGACACTCTTGCAACAGTCATTAAATAGAAGTCGGTCGCCAAGCGATAATTGTGACCGTGGGATGGTGGGGAATGCTGCCACGGTCGTAAGTGTGAAAAATGTTCAAAAGTCACTCTTTTGTTGTTGTTGTTGTTGTTACTTTGAACGGTCGCAAAACGAATTGTTGTAAGTCGAGGACTACCTTCCCCTCCCTCACACACCCCCACGGACACATCTCTTTGGGGGTGATGGAAAGCTGGTCTCCCTGAGGTTAGATGATCTTAATCGAAGTTGGATCAGACGGGGGGGGGGGGAATGGGTCTTCCCCACTGTAGCAGATCGGAAACCTGGACATTGGTTAACAGCTGACAGTAAGAGAGTTGGAAGGGACCTTAGAGGTCATCTAGTCCAACCCACTGCTAATGCAGGAGAACCTGTACTAGGGATTCGAACCACCGAACTGCCGACCTTTCCGATCGACAAGCTCAGTAAGTGGCCGGTATTTTGAATTCCTAGATCAGTGACGCCAAAAGCGGGGGGAGTGCAGGGGGGGTCGTACGCATGTGTGCCCCCACCCATAATTCAATGTGCCCTCCCCCCCCCGCACATGCACTTGTAATCCCCCTGCGTTCCCCTCCCCGCTTTTGGCACGTGATGCCACTGTGGGCCCGTAGGCCCATTTTTTGCCCTTTAGCAGTATAGGTAGTCCTCCGTTTAAAACCACAACGGAGCCCAAACGTTCCACTGATAAGCAAGACAGTGGTGAAGTGAGTTTTGCCCCATTTTACGACCCTTCTTGACACCGTTCTTAAGTGAATCTTGCTTTCCCCCACCCCCCCGAATTTGCTCGTCAGAAAGTCACAAAAAGGGGCTCGCATGACCCACCGCCGTAAATATGAACCAGTTGCCAAGCATCCCAAATTTGGATCCTGCGACCGTGGGAATGTTGCAATGGTCGTAAGTGTGAAACAAGTTCCCTCCATCCGTACTCCAAATGTGTCTTGTACTGCTTCTCTCTGGCCTCGTTGGGAAACCAAGGGAAACCATGGGATGGATATGCAGAATTAGGCTCCCCGGGAGTGATCTTCTTGAGTTACATTCTTGTTCAAGCCGTTGCAGATTCTTAGCAGATTCCTGGCAACCTCTAGGTATCCTGGGGAGATCCTTGGCAGTCGTGAGTCTCATCCTGAACAGGAGGCAATCTGACCACAGCAAAGGACCCACTCTCATGTCTTCCAATTTTAGATTGCACATCAACATTGTCTTCTTCTCCTCCTCCTCCTCCTCCTCCTCCTCCTCCTCCTCCTCCTCCTGTGGAACAACTTGCCTCCAGAAGTTGTGAATGCTCCAACACTGGAAGGTTTTAAGAAGATGTGGGATAACCATTTGTCTGAAGTGGTGCACGGTTTCCTGCCTAAGCAGGGGGTTGGACTAGAAGACCTCCAAGGTCCCTTATAACTCTGTTATTCTATTCTATTCTATTCTATTCTATGCTATGCTATGCTATGCTATGCTATGCTATGCTATGCTATGCTATGCTATGCCATGCCATGCCATGCCATGCCATGCCATGCCATGCCATTCCATTCCATTCCATTCCATTCTTCCTCCTCCTCCTCCTCCTCCTCTTCTTCTTCTCTTCCTCCTCCTCCTCTTCTTTTCCTTCTCCTTCTTCTTCTCCTCCTCCTCCTCCCCTCCTCCTTCTCCTCCTCCTCCTCCTCCTCCTCTTCTTCTTCTTCTTCTTCTTCTCCTCCTCCTCCTCCTCCTTCTCTTCTTCTCCTTCTTCTTCTCCTCCTTCTCCTCCTCCTCCTCCACCTCCTCCACCTCCTCCTCCTCCACCTCCTCCTTCTCCTTCTTCTTCCATGTCCAGATCAAATTTTAGACTGCCAAAATGAAGCCACTTTCTTGGCTTTGTCATTGACCAAAAATAGTTCATTGTCAGCACATGGTTCTGGTAGTAGCTAAGATACCAGCAGATGGACCAGGATATGAGTCCCTCCATATACACAAAGCATGCTATCTGCTAAAAGCTTCCAGTTGAGCCTATTGGTCTTACACATAGGCACTCCAACCTTCAATCTATTCAGCGTCCTGTGCGTAGTATAAGGGAGGTCAATCCTTCAGCCATATCTTCCTTTAAGGTTATTCCTTGCTCAATGGTCTCCTTTCTCCATCTTTTAATTTGTTCTTGTGTACCTTCAAGAATGCCATAAAGGCTTTCCTAGATCTTAGATTTGGGGCATACATCCAATATCAAGGATCATTCTCTTGCTTAGTCCTCTCGGCATCTGCTGCTACCTCTACACAGTACTAATCTTAGGTGGAGCACATCAACTGCTCAAAGGAGAACACCAGATTTCCTGTATGGCTGACTATTGTCTACCAAGACCGGGTTACTTGGGACAAGCCATGATTGCCATGAACTCTTGCACTCTCTGAGAAACTCCCCTTAGGAATGGGGTTGAGGTCCACTAGGACCAACAGTTAAGGTCCTTCAACTCCATTCCTGAGACCAGCTTGGAAAGATAAGGGATCCTGTCTTACAACAAACAGTTAAGGCAGAAGTAGACTGTCTAGCGTGTCCTGGAATCTGAATGTCATGGACATTCACAATGTATCAAATCTGTAGTAGGATCTCTGGTCACTCTTAGCTTGACCCGGATGATAATTTTCATTTCTCCAGTCCTGAGATCATGGCTGATGCAGAACTTGAAGGACCAGTAAGGCAGATATTCAAGAGGGCTACGTTACTATTTACTATCAACTAGATCTTGCTAATATATGCCATGGATGTTGGTTCCATGATTTGATTATGATCAATTATGGTGCCACAGCCCTGGTGTTCCCCAATAGCAATTCAACGTCAAGGCCACTGTACAGGTAGTCCTCGAACTTACAACAGTTTATTTAGGGACCGTTCAAAGTTACAACAGCACTGGAAAAAAAGTGATTTATGACCATTTTTCGCACTTACTTAACTACTAACTGGATATCCATGTGGTCAGTCACAGTATTTTGACAACATAATTCAGTGAACTAAATGATGTGTAAATATAGGTAGTTCTTGACTTATGACAGTTCATTTAATGACCATTTGTTCTGCCCCAGCTACGGACCCCAAAGAACGCAGCACACACAAAGTCCGTTCAAACCTTAGTTTCCTAAATAAACCAGTATTTTACAACAACAGCTGTTAATTAACTGCATTAACAGCCGCCAAGAATTCAAAGAATAATAACTGAAAGCTTACTGTGGTTGGCAGAATGCCCAGAAGCAATTTGCAGGAAGCTGATAAGATAAGCAAGACAAGGCATGAAGGTATGTGAACGAAGTTGTTCCCTGCAAATTGCTTCAGTTGGTGTTCCTCCTTAAATAGGCTAAGGGAGTGGCCAATTAGCCCCAAGCCTTACTCTCGAGGAGACCTCCTCCTGAGGAGCCACTCCTGCCTTTTGGCAGTTCTGCGCGCCCATGAATTAGAAGAGGCTCTTTCTCTTCTTCCTCTTCACTTAAGGGACCTTCTGGAGGTTCTGAAGGCCCTGGCTGAATCCCCACCTCTGGCACCACATCTTCTCCAGCCTCCTCATTGTCTGACTCAAGTGTCAGCTGCACAGGCTGCTGGTGCAGCCCCACACCAGCCTCCTCGCTGTCAGAATCAGCTACTAGCTGCACAGGCTGCGTACGGGCCACAACACCATTTGAAGTTACAACGGCGCTGAAAAAAGTGACTTACAACTATTTTTCACACATATGACTGTGTCAGCATCACCATGGTCACGTGATCAAAATTCAGACACTTGACAACCGACTCATATTTATGACGGTTGCAGTGTTCCGACGTTACATGATCCCCTTTTTGCGACCTTCTGTCAAACGAAGTCAACGGGGAAGCCAGATTCACTTAACAACCACGTTGCTAATTTAATAACAGCAGTGGTTCACGTAACAGGAGTGGTGCGGTGGCCTAGAGGTGGAGCTCTCGCCTCACAATCTGGAGGCTGTGAGTTCGATCCTAGGTAGAGGCAGATATTTCTCTCTCTGGGCACAATGAGAATATAACTCCGCATTGGCGACAGGAAGGGCATCCGGTCAGTAAATACTCTGCTACCTCTATCCATCCCGCAAGAGATTATGGGGTCGTTAAATGATGATGATGAGTGGTTCACTTAACAACTGTGGCAAGAAAGGACGTAAAATGGGACAAAACTCACTTAATAAACATCTCGCTTAGCAACATAAATGTTGGCCTCAATTGTTTGTCGTAATTTGAGGACCATCTGTACAGTATATTGTCTTTGAATCACAATTCCATTAAGGAACAAATGATATTCAAATGATATGCAATGTTTCTTCCATCAAATTGAACAATTTTGTTCTAATAAATTCTCTCTTCGGAGGGAAGGATTAGCATATTTGTCGAATTTAAAAATGAGTGAGTTTCATATCTCCTTATCTTTAGCAGAGTCATGCATACATTACCGGACACTTCGCGATTTTTTTTTTTTTGAAGGAGCCGGATATATTTAGAAATGATTTTGCATGCAAATAGCTTGGTATTATTAAAATGCTAATTGATGATATACGTCCATAAATAAATTCCTTCAATATTGGTCCCAAAATGGCAAAGATCATTGGAAACATTTGCATGCTATCTTCAGACTGAATAAAGACATCGACAGGGTGAGGTGAAATAATTTAAACCACAAAGATTAAGATGGTTTTGAGCGACCCGTGATTATTTTAAAAAAACAGTCAAGATAGGTTTTATTGAGGAGAAAAAGACCTTCACTCCCAGTTCCACAAAAAAAGGGAAATATCTAAAGGATAATCTAATAAATCAGCATGTTCAGAATTCTTCACAGAATCTAGTGCAGGTCGTCCTCGACGTACGACCACAATTGAGCCCAAAATTTGGTAAGCAAGACATTAAGTGAGTTTTGTCCCATTTTACCACCCTTCTTACTAGATGTTAAGCGAATAACTGTTCTTGTTAAGGGAATAACATGGTTGTTAAGTGAATCTGGCTTCCCCGTTGACTTGGCTCGTCGGAAGGTCACACAAAGGGATCGGGTGACACGGGGACGCGGCAACCGTCATAAATATGAGTCAGTTCCCAAGCATGGGAATTTCGATGACATGTTCACAGGGATGCTGCATCGGTCATCAGTGTGGAAACAGCGGTTCTAAGTCGCCTTTTTTTCAGCGCCATTGGAACTTTGAACGGTCACTAAATGAAATGTTGTAAGTCGAGGACTACCTGTACTTGTTGACTTCGCAAGGAAGAACATTGTTCTTCTGAGTTTGGTGAATTGAGGACCCAGATTGTTGAAGGGCAGGATGCTGACTCTATAAGGCGCTTAGAGAGGGCTGTAAACCACTGTGAAGCGGTATATAAGTCTAAGTGCTATTGCTACTCCTTCCTTCCCTCCCTCCCTCTCTCCCTCCCTTCCTCCTCCCCCATTCCTCCCTTCTTCCCTTTCTCATTCCCATTCCTGGTGGCCCAGTGGTTAGAATGCAGTATTGCAGGCTGACTCTGCCCACAGCCTGGAGTTCAATCCTGATGGGGCTTAAGGCTGACTCAGCCTTCCATCCTTCCGAGGTCGATAAAATGAGGACCCAGATTGTTGGAGGCAACATGCTGACTCTGTAAACCACTTAGAACACTGTGAAACAGTATATAAGTCTAAGTGCTATTGCTATTCCTTCCTTCCTTCCTTCCTTCCTTCCTTCCTTCCTTCCTTCCTTCCTCCCTCCCTCCCTCCCTCCTTCCCTCCCTTCCTTATTCCCTTATTCCCTTATTCCCTTTGTCCTTCTCCTTCCTTATGGTGCAGTGGTCAGGATGCAGTATTGCAGGCTGACTCTGTCCACAGCCTGGAGTTCGATCCTGATGGGGCTCAAGGTTGACTCAGCCTTCGATCCTTCCAAGGTCGGTAAAATGAGGACCCAGATTGTTGGAGGGGCAAGAGGCTGACTCTGTAAACCGCTTAGAGAGGGCTGTAAAAGCCCTGTGAAGCAGTATATAAATCTAAGTGCCATTGCTATTGAATCTAAAACACCCTTTGTCTATAGTTCCACTTTGGATTGCCTTTTTAACTGCTTGTGCAGCACCGTCCGTTACATTTGGGGCAGGGAACGTCTGCTCACCTTTAAAGGTATAACACAAATCTTCATTTGGTCTCTGCTTCTTTCCCAGCTATATATTTTAAACACACACACATTTGTCCTTTATCCACTGATGGCATCTTTGTCATTATCAGCATCTACTATGAGTAACCAAACAATTTTGTTCCTTGTAAAAAAAAAGAAAAGAAAAGAAAAGAAAATTGCCTCTCAGGCTATTTATCCTTGTTCTCCCTCCTTTAAGTGAGTAAATGACTAATCATGAGAAAATATTCCAGGATAATAAATCATCCTTTCAGGTTCACTTCGCCCCCAGAGAATTCTTACTACAGAAGCTCTTTAAGGGAAGGCTCTTGCGACAGACGGTCTCTTCCAGTGGAAGTGAGACTTCGGTGGCCCTGGCTCTTCCCTTGGCGGTCAGCACAGAACAGAATAAAGAGAGTTAGTTAGTTTATTTATTTATTTATTTATTTATTTATTTATTGGTTCGATTTATATGCCGCCCTTCTCCGGAGATTCAGGGCGGCTTACAATGCGTTAAGCAATAGCCTTCATATCTTTTGTATATACCTGCTTAGTAGGGCTTTCGCCCACCCCCCAAAAAAAAGCGGTGTTCTTTTTTATACAAAGTCAGCTTATTGCCCCCACAATCCGGGTCCTCATTTTACCTACCTTCGAAAGGATGGAAGGCTGAGTCAACCTTGAGCCTGGTGAGATTTGAACTTGCAGTAATTGCAGGCAGCTGGTGCTACTTAATAGCACTTTAGTCTGCTGCGCCACCAAGGCTTGGTGGAGTTGGAAGGGACCTTGGAGGTCTTCTAGTCCAACCCCCTGCTCAGGCAGGAAACCCTACACCACTTCAGATAAATGGTTATTCAACCTTTTCTTAAAACTTCCAGTGTTGGAGCATTCACAACTTCTGGAGGCAAGTTGTTCCACTGATTAATTGTTCTAGCTGCCAGGAAGTTTCTCCTTAGTTTTAAGTTGCTTCTCTCCTTGATTAGTTTCCATCCGTTGCTTCTTGTCCTGCCTTCAGGTGCTTTGGAAAATACGTTGACCCCCTCTTTCTTTGTGGCAGCCCTTCAAATATTGGAAGACTGCTATCATGTCTCCCTTAGTCCTCCTTTTCACTAGACTAAAGGTAAAGGTTCCCCTCGCACGTATGTGCTAGTCGTTCCTGACTCTAGAGGGCGGTGCTCATCTCCGTTTCAAAGCCGAAGAGCCAGCACTGTCCGAAGACGTCTCCGTGGTCATGTGGCCGGCATGACTAAACGCCAAAGGCGCACGGAACGCTGTTACCTTCCCACCAAAGGGGGTCCCTATTTTTTCTACTTGCATTTTTTACATGCTTTCGAACTGCTAGGTTGGCAGAAGCTGGGACAAGTCACGGGAGCTCACCCCCATTACGCGGCACTAGGGATTCGAACCGCTGAACTGCTGACCTTTCGATCGACAAGCTCAGTGTCTTCGCCACTGAGCCACCACGTCCCTTTTCACTATACTAGACAAATCCAATTCCTGCAACCGTTCTTCATCTGTTTTAGCCTCCACACCCCTTAATCATCTTTATTGCTATTTTCTGCATTCTTTCCAGAATCTCTACGTCTGTTTTATAATATGGGGACCAAAACTGGAAGCAATATTCAAGTGAGGCCTTACCAAAGCTTTGTAGAGCGTACTAGTACCTCATGTGATCCCGATTCTGTCCCTCTGTTAAGGCAGCCTAGGTTCCCATTGGCACATGGCTGGCTCATAAATTTAAGTGACTGTCCAACTGAAGATGTGGGTCCTCCATCAGTGGAGGTTTTTAAGAAGAAACTGGACTGTCTCCAGACAGTCATTTGTCTGGCATGGTATAGGGTCTCCTGCTTGAGCAAGTGGATGGACTAGAAGACTTCCAATGTCCCTCTCAACCCTATTCTTTTATGTTCTATAATACTTCTATTTATGTTATGTTATGTTTTCCCTATTACCTGCTCCTATTATGGTATCTTATGATTGTATCTCTTTGCTGTTTGGCTGTACACTGAGAGATTTTGCACTGGAGACAAATTCTTTGTGTGTCCAATCAGACTTTGCCAACAAAGAATATTCTGTTCTGTTCTGTTCCACTCCATTCCGTTCCATTCCATATTTTCTTTCCTATCTTATCCTATCCTATCCTATCCTATCCTATCCTATCCCATTCCATTCCATTCCGTATTTTCTTTTCTTTTCTATTCTATTCTATTCCATTCCATTCCATTCCATTCCATATTTTCTGTTCTGTTCTGTTCTATTCTGTTCTATTCTATTCTATTCTATTCTATTCTATTCTATTCTATTCTATTCTATTCTATTCTATTCCATTCCATTCCATTCCATATTTTCTGTTCTGTTCTGTTCTGTTCTATTCTATTCTATTCTATTCTATTCTATTCCATTCCATTCCATTCCATTCCATTCCATATTTTATATTCTATTCAGTTCCTTTCCATTCCATATTTTCTATTCTATTCTATTCTATTCTATTCTATTCTATTCTATTCTATTCTATTCTATTCTATTCCATTCCATTCCACTCCACTCCACTCCACTCCACTCCACTCCACAATAGGAATTCCTATTCCTATTCCTATTCCTATTCCTATTCCTATTCCTATTCCTATTCCTATTCCTAGGTCTCGTCTCTTCTCTTCTCTTCTCTTCTCTTCTCTTCTCTTCTCTTCTCTTCTCTTCTCTTCTCTTCTCTTCTCTTCCCTTCCCTTCCCTTCCACTCCACTGCACTCCACTCCACTCCACTCCACTCCACTCCACCCCACTCCACTCCACTCCACTCCACAATAGGAATTCCCATTCCCATTCCATTCCATTAATCTGAAAGTGTCAAGACATTCACATTGGTTTTGGGATACATCTTAGTCGTTTCTCTTTTATAAAATTACATAACTATTCAAATAGCCGCCCCACACCCCACACCCCCCGTAGCTGATAACTGTCTTTTAATTCCCAATACTTACTTTTAATGAAGCTTACATCACAGATTATGCCAAAGCTGCACAAGGATCCTATTCCAGGCTCCAATTATATTGTTTGCCTGATAAATATCGTTGCTAAGATTTTAACAGCTTAAGTTGGTCTGAAAATGACACTTTGTTCTTCCTCAACTATTGTGCATTCAGCTCCGGCTGGATTTATGCAGGGCTGGCTGTCAGGATTTTGATAATAATAGTTGTTTTTTTTTTAACTGATGTAATTTCATGCAAAATAGGCAGGATCCAGCCCCCAGTGCTTCTCTGGCTGCTGATAGGGTGTGTTAAAGCAACTTTTGAGCTGGTGTGGTTCTCTCCACTTCGGCACTTTGGAGAGACCTGTTCTGTTCAATTTCTAAAACACCCTTTCTAGGAGTCCTCAACTTACAACCATAACAGAGCCTGGAATTTGTCATGACAGGTTTAAGTCGAAGTACCCGCCGGACTGATCCAATTTTATGACAATTGTTCGGTGAATGTGTGATGGTCATTCAATGAACTCAATGTCTACAACAGGAGGTGTTTCCGGGAAACCGGAAATAAAGGCCACTTACGAACAACAACAAATCGCTTTAAAAAAGGATGCAAATGACCAGCTGTCTGCAAGGAATATAAATCCTTCCCTTCCCCACCATCCAGTCGGCGCTGAAGAAGCTTCTTGGAAGAGAAGTGAAACGTCTTCAAAAGAAAAAAACAAGGAAGTCCAGTTGCCTCCTGGAAAAAAGCACCTTTGGGATAATCATGAAACTGGATGGACTGAGAATCTCTAAAGACTTTTAGCTATACAAGATGGGAAGAGAGCAAGGAAGGGGAAAAAAGAAGGAAAGAGGAGAAGGAAGAAGGAAAGAAAAAGTATAGAAGGGAGGGAGGGAGGAAAGAAGGAAGGAAGGAAGGGAGATAGGAAGGGAGGGAGGGAGGGAGGGAGGGAGGAAGGAAGGAAGGAAGGAAGGAAGGAAGGAAGGAAGGAAGGAAGGAAGGAAGGAAGGAAGGAGATTATAATGAGAGTGAGGGTCTGAGGGAAGTCTTGCCTTAGCACCTGGCCATCACAGGCGCCCCTGACATGAGTGACATTGAGCTGGCTACGCCCACCCTGGCCATGCCCCCTGCCCTGCCCTCCAAGGTCAAACACAACCCTGATGCGGCCCCCAATGAAATCGAGTTTGACACAGTAGTGAAATCCAATTTTTTTTACTACCGGTTCTGTGGGCATGGCTTGGTGGGCATGGTGTGACTTGGTGGGCGTGGCTTGGTAGGCATGGCAGGGGAAGGATACTGCAAAATCTCCATTCCCTCCCCCATTGAGCCTGGTGGAGCAGTGGACTAAAGCGCTGTTAAATAGCACTTAGCTGCCAGCTGCCTGCAATTACTGTGAGTTCGAATCTCACCAGGCTCAAGGTTGGCTCAGCCTTCCATCCTTTCAAGGTAGGTAAAATGAGGACCCGGTTTGTGGGGGCAATAAGCTGACTCTGTTTAAAAAAGAACACCGCTTAGTGGGGGCCGAAAGCCCTACTAAGCACGTATATATACAAAAGTATGAAGGCTTTTACTTAACGCATTGTAAGTCCACGGAGAAGGGCGGCATATAAATCGAACCAATAAACAATAAATAAACAATTCCTAGGGGGAAGGATATTGCAAAATCTCCATTTCCACCCCACTCTGGGGCCAGCCAGAGGTGGCATTTGCCGGTTCTCCGAACTATTCGAAATTTCCACTACCGGTTCTCCAGAACCTGTCAGAACCTGCTGGATTTCACCCCTGGTCTGATACCCCTGCTCTATGTTCTTTTCTAAAAAACATTTAACTCAAACTGGAAGTGAAACGTCTTCAAAGAAAAACAAGGAAGTCCAGTTGCCTCTTGAAAAAGCACCTTTGGGACAACTAGAATAATGTTTCGAAAGTCTGGGAAATCTCTTGACTGATTCTTCGAATTTCAAAAACAGACAATTCTTCTGATCACCCAAGGTGGTAAAACAGGGCATAAGGGAGCTTCACACTGGAGGCATCTTTCCTACCAGGTTGTTTCTTTGATGGTGTGAAGCAGTGGTGGGTTTCAATTTTTTTTACTACCGGTTCTGTGGGTGTGGCTTGGTGGGCGTGGCATGGCTTGGTGGGCGTGGCAGGGAAAGGATACTGTAAAATCTCCATTCCCACCCCACTCCAGGGGAAGGATACTGTAAAATCCCCATTCCCACCCCACTCCAGGGGAAGGTGATGTTCTGTCCCCGTCTCACACACGCACACAAACAATCAACCAGGGGTTAAATAAAACTGGCAGACAACAAATTCTTCCGATAAGAGAATTGGCAGCAACCCAGTAGCTGCTTGCCAAGAACTTTACTCATAGAGGGAGGGGGTGTTCCTCCGTCAGATAAACCCAAACAAGATACACACAGTTCAAGAATTGTCAAGTCCAGTCCGTATTAAATCCAAGGCAGATAACATTGTTTCAAAGATACAATGTGACTCGCTAGTACTTAGTTTTGTCCGTCACAGAGTCTGAATGGCCACCTCACCCCCTTTTATCCCCTGTGGGGTGTGGTCCAGTGACTCAGCTTAATCTCTGGCACGCCTCCTTTTCTGCTGCGTGCGCTTGTCTCTCCGACGCTGGCGTGGATCCAGCCAAGATTTATCTCCTTCACTGTCCGACTGCGAGGAGATACCTGGCTCCTGGCCAATCTCTTCTCCTTCGGGAGACACCTGAGGCATTGCCAGAGAGGAGGGTCCTGGAGAGGGAGGCCTGGCCAACTCCTCTCCTTCATGTTCGGAGCCTTCTCCCTCCAATAAGTCAGCCTCGGGGGTCCGAGTCATAACAGGTTACTGCAAAATCCCCATTTCCTCCCGATCAGCTGGGACTTGGGAGGCAGAGAATAGATGGGGACAGGGCCAATCAGAATTTTTACTACCGTTTCTCCGAACTACTCAAAATTTCCGCTACCGGTTCTTCAGAACTGGTCAGAACCTGTTGAAACCCACCTCTGGTGTGAAGGTGCCTGAGAAAAGAAATGAGGATCTAGGATTTTTTGAAGAGCAAATGACCGTTGAGAAGATAAATGCCCTTCTCAAGTACGCTTTCAGCTGCCTTGAGACAGAGATGGTCCTGAATGTTTCAGGGTTGCACACTCTTCAGGTTCACCGATCCGTTTGAAATAGCCTCAGAAGTCAAGAGTTCCTGCCAAAATGCATGGCGGTGTCCATGCTGGGTCCACAACCTGGAAGAAAGGAAATAGTTCCACCACGGACCCAACTGACTCAACTGTGACTCATCGGGCTACCATTCCCAAGCAAGTCATTTCAGATCTTCCATTTCTATTCACTTTCATGCCCGAAACGGCATGAATGGACTTTCTGCTCGCTCAGCAACAGGCTGGTTTTAAAATAGGGTCTTGCTGATTTAGATCAGCAAGACCCTATCGGATCTGTTAGAATTGGAAGGGACCTTGTCGGTCATCTAGTCCAACCCCCTGCCCAAGCAGGAGACCCTACACCATTTCTGACAGATGGCAGTCCAGTCTCTTCTTGAAAGCTTCCAGTGATGAAGCTCCCACAACTTCCGAAGGCAACTTCTGTTCCATTGGTTGATTGTTCTCACTCTCAGGAAATTTCTGCTTATTTCTAGGTTGAATCTCTCCTTGTTCAGTTTCCATCCATTATTCCTCGTCTGGCCTTCAGGTGCTTTTGGAAAATAGCTTGACCCCCTCCTCTCTCTGTGGCAGCCCCCTCAAATATTGAAAGACTGCTATCATGTCTCCCCTGGTCCTTCTCTTCCCTAGACTAGCCGTGCCTGGTTCCTGCAAGTGTTCATCGTATGTTTTAGCCTCCAGTCCCCTAATTATCTTTGTTGCTCTTCTCTGCACTCTTTCTAGAGTCTCAACATCTTTTGTTATAGTGTGGTGACCAAAACTGGATGTCAGATTCTAGGTGCGGTCTTACTAAAGCTTTATAGAGCGGTATTAGGACCTCACTTAATCTTGATTGTATCCCTCCGTTAAGGCAATTTAGGATTGCATTGGCCTTTTTGGCTGCTGCTGCAGACTGCTGGCTCATATTTAATTAGTCCACTAAGACTCCAAGATCCCTCTCACAGTTACTGCTGTTAAGCCTGATTTCACCCAGTTTGTATGTCTACTTTTGGTTTTTCTTGCTTAAGTATAAGACTTTTCTTGAATATTACTTCACAATAGGATTGCATTGGCTTTTTTGGCTGCCGCCAAAAACACTGCTGACTCATATTTAAGTGGTTGTTGGACAGAGTGGAGTTTCAGCAGGTTCTGACCAGTTCTGGAGAACCGGTAGTGGAAATTTTGAGTAGTTCGGAGAACCAGTAAATACCAACTCTGAGTGGCCCCACCACCATCTATTCTCTGCCTCCCGAGTCCCAGCTGATCAGGAAGAAATGGGGATTTTGCAGTAACCTTCCCATAGAGTGGGGAGGGAATGGGGACTTTACAGTATCCTTCCCCTGGAGTGGGGAGGGAATGTGGATTTTGCAGTATCCTTCCCCTGGAGTGGGGAGGGAATGGAGATTTTACAGTATCCTTCCCCTGAAGTGGAGAGGGAATGGAGATTTTAGAGTATCCTTCCCCTGGAGTGGGGAGGGAATGGGGATTTTGCAGTATCCTTCCCCTGGAGTGGGGAGAGAATGGGGATTTTGCAGTATCCTTCCCCTGGAGTGGGGAAGGAATGGGGATTTTACAATAACCTTCCCCTGGAGTGGGGAGGGAATGGGGATTCCGCAGTATCCTTCCCCTGGAATGGGGAAGGAATGGGGATTTTGTAGTATCCTTCCCCTGGAGTGGGGAAGGAATGGGGATTTTGCAGTATCCTTCCCCTGGAGTGGGGAGGGAATGGGGGTTTTGTAGTATCCTTCCCCTGGAGTGGGGAGGGAATGGGGATTTTGCAGTATCCTTCCCCTGGAGTGGGGAGGGAATGGAGATTTTGCAGTATCCTTCCCCTGGAGTGGGGAAGGAATGGGGATTTTGCAGTATCCTTCCCCTGGAGTGGGGAGGGAATGGGGATTTTGTAGTATCCTTCCCCTGGAGTGGGGAAGGAATGGGGATTTTGCAGTATCCTTCCCCTGGAGTGGGGAGGGAATGGGGATTTTGCAGTATCCTTCCCCTGGAGTGGGGAAGGAATGGGGATTTTGCAGTATCCTTCCCCTGGAGTGGGGAGGGAATGGGGATTTTGTAGTATCCTTCCCCTGGAGTGGGGAGGGAATGGGGATTTTGCAGTATCCTTCCCCTGGAGTGGAGAGGGAATGGGGATTCCATGGCAAGCAGAACCAGGCAAAACGAGCTCTGTGTCTTCTCTCTAACAGTACCGGTACTCCTTGATTTTCAACGTTTCGTTTAGCAACCGTTCGGAATTACAATAGCGCTGAAAGTGACTTGTGACCGTTTTTCGCACTCACAACCGTGGCAGCCTCCCCCACGGTCTCGTGATCACAGTTCAGACGCTTGGCAACTGACTCGTATTTATTTATGACGGTCGCCGTGTCCCCAGGTTCACGCGATCCACCCCTTTCGGCGACCTTCCGACAAGCCAAGTCAACGGGGAAGCCAGATTCACTTAACCACCGGATGACTCATTTAACAATGGTTGGGATTCTCTGAACGGCGGCGGCAAGGAAGGCCTTTCAGATTGGGGCAAAAGTCACGTCGCCGCTGTCTCGCTCAGCGACAGAAACGTTGTGGTCGTAAGTCAAGGACTCCCTGCAATAAGTGGATCCTCCGAGAGACTGCAGCATCATCTGCTGAGTGGTCTGTGGAAAGGAGCATCTGCATCTTAAATACATACGGTGAGCAATTCCGTTGGCACCAATCCTGCCGGCCTTCATTTAAAAGACTTGGCCATTCCCCTAGACGTTGATCCCAAAATAAATATTTGTATTTATTTTATTTTATTTTTTTTAATTGGGAGAGGTGTGTAAAGGAGAGACAGGTTGATTGCTTGCTTTTATCTTGAATTGGTATTGTAATTGCTATTCAAGTCGGGCAGCGATATAAATTCATGCATTGTATAAATGTAGGCTATTCCTGGCTGAAGAGGCCATTATTGCCTTGTCTTTGGGGCTGCAGGCTTGCGATGCCACAAAATAGCAATAGCAACAGCAAGTAGACTTACATACATCTCCACAGTGCTTTGCAGCCCTCTCTAAGCAGTTTACAGAGTCAGTCAGCCTGTTGCCCCACAACAATCTGGGTCCTCATTTTACCGACCTCGGAAGGATGGAAGGCTGAGTCAACCTTGAGCCGGTCAGGATCGAACTCCAGGCTGTGGGCAGAGTCAGCCTGCAATACTGCATTCTAACCACTGGGCCACCAGGAATGGGAATGAGAAAGGGAAGAAAGAAGGAAGGAAGGAAGGAAGGAAGGAAGGAAGGAAGGAAGGAAGGAAGGAAGGAAGGAAGGGCAATAGTACTTAGACTTACATGCCACTTCATAGTGCTTTCCAGCCCTCTCTAAGCAGTTTACAGAGTCAGTCAGCCTATTGCCCCCCAACAATCTGGGTCCTCATTTTACCCACTTAGGAAGGATGGAAGTCTGAGTCAACCTTGAGCCAGTCAGGATTGAACTCCAGGCTGTGGGCAGTCAGCCTGCAACATTGCATTGTAACAAGTCCACCACTACGGCTTCCTTCCTTCCTTCCTTCCTTCCTTCCTTCCTTCCTTCCTTCCTTCCTTCCTTCCTTCCTCCCTCCCTCCCTCCCTCCCTCCCTCCCTTCTTTCCTTCCTTCCTTCCTTCCTTCCTTCCTCCCTCCCTCCCTCCCTCCTTTCCTTCCTTCCTTCCTTCGTTTTTCTTTCCTTCACAAGCAATAGCACTTAGATTTATATGCTGCTTCACAGTGCTTTTGCAGCCCTCCCTAAGCGATTTACAGAGTCAGCCTATTGCCCCCAACAATCTGGGTCCTCATTTTACCGACCTCGGAAGGACGGAAGGCTGAGTCCACCTTGAGCCTGGTGAGATTCGAACTGCCGAACTGCTGGCAGCCGGTGATGAGCAGAAGTAGCCTGCAGTACTGTACTCTAACTACTGTGCCACCGAAAATCTGAGTTGATTAAATCTAATGCCTTTGACTCAAGCAGAGACCGCCTCCAAGAAGATTTCCACAGAAATTGTCCCAATAGATGCTTGTTCAAAAGGCAACCGAACTTCACTTCTCATCCAGGAAGCTTCTTCAGTTCAGAAGAAGTTCTTCGGCAGAACCGAAGAAGCTTCTTGGAACTTGAAGCGAAATGTCTTCAGGGAAAAACAAAGGAAGTCCACATTGCTTTTTGAAAAAGCGCCTTTGGGACAAACCATGACCTGTTGTTTGTTGGTTGACAATCTCCGGAGACATTTGGCTGGTCCATTAATTGGACTGGAACGGATGAGTTTTCCCTATGGGCTTTGGAATGAAAATTAGAACAAAAAGTTAAAACGGAGGAAAAATTATTTGGTTTATTAGTTCTCAGCATGGAACATATTGTAACTGGTACACAAGTACTTTTGAATACAAAACCAGGCTTATTGTAGGCCTGAATTGATTCCTTAAATTGAAAGAAAATCTGATTGTGGATTGGGAAAACGTAATGCATTAGGGCAGTGATGGCTAACCTTTTTGCCATCGCGTGCCAGGAGAGGGGGGGGCGGGGGAGGGTCACGTGCGCACGTGCCCACACGCATGTGTGTGCAACCCCCTCCCTTCTCCCCCCCGCTCCTGGCACATGATGGCCTGGTAGGCCCGTTTTTCTTTCTTACCTGGCTCCAGATCCTCTCTGTGTATCTGGGAACGGTGAAAACAGCCTTTCCCACTCTCTTGGAGGCCCTACGGAGGCTGAAAGGGCCCATTTCCCAACTCCCCGTGAGACAGGAAGTGACATTTTTTGCTGTCCCCAGCCTCCAGAACCTTTCTAGGAGTCTCTAGGAGTCTCTCTAGGAGTCTCTAGGAGCATCTCTAGGAGTCTCTGGAGGCTGAGGACAGGAAAAAACGTCACTTCCTGTCCCACTGGGAGTGGGGAAATGGGCCCTTTCAGCCTCCGTAGGGCCTCCAAGGGAGTGGGAAAGGCTGTTTTCGCTGTTTCCAGATACACAGAGAGGATCTGGAGCCAGGTAAGAAAGAAAAACAGGCCTTCCCCACCCCCCACCAGGCCCTCCAGAGGCAGGAAAGAGCCTGTTTCCCTACTTCTGGTGGGCCCAGAAGGCCCGAAAATCAGCTGGCTGGTGCGCGCATGCGCCCCAGAGCTGAGCTGGCGTGCCCACTAATATGGCTCCGCGTGCCACCTGTGGCACGCGTGCCATAGGTTCGCCATCACGGCATTAGAGAATAATTTATTTGAAAAATAATGGGTGTCCAACCACAGCATCTTTAAGACCTGTGGACTTCAACTCCCAGAATTCCCTAGCCAGCCATGCTGACTGGGGAATTCTGGGAGTTGAAGTCCACAGGTCTTGAAGTTGCCAAGATTGGATACCCCCCGCCATAAAGAGAAGGCTCTTAAACAAGAGAAAACTTCAACAGCCAACAAACTCAACAAAGAAAGGCATACAGGTGATGCTGAAACATTTCAATAGTCTCAATTGGGGTTGCTAGGGAAGATAACCCTGGATGTGGCACAGGTGCATTTTTGCATCACACACAATAAAAATATAGCATATGCAATCTAGAATATCGTCGACGTAACTTCAAATGGTCACTGAACGACCCGTATATGTTAACTTCTCTTGGATCATGTTCTCATCCTACACTAAATAATTATTATATACGATATACTTTGGGCAATTGGACTTTCTCGTTTTTTCTTTGAAGACGTTTCACTTCTCATCCAAGAAGCTTCTTTGGCTCTGACTGGGTGGTGGGGAAGGGAAGGATTGATACTCCTTGCAGACTGGTGGTCATTTGCATCAGGGGGTGGGTTCTACATTTTTTTTACTACCGGTTCTGTGGGCATGGCTTATTTTGTGGGTGTGGCTTGGAGGTCATGTGACTAGGTGGGCGTGGCTAGCTGGTCAGAGTCATTTCTGGAAGGTCCTCGCACTTACGACCAGTCCTTGCACTTACAACCCAACTCATTTGTTTGCTTTTTAACACTGATCAGCTGTAGGACAGCCCTTTGAAGCCCCGCGGCAAGAGTTTAAACAGTTTTTTTTCCCCTCTAGTCATCAGCTGGGACTCAGGAGGCAGCAACAGATTGGGGGTGGGACCAAATAAAAGATAAGAATAACATGGGGGGGAGGGCAGGGGGCAGAACCAGTTCGGTGATGTCATATCGTCACCGCTACCGGTTCGGCCGAACCGGTCCGAACCGGGTGGAACCCACCACTGATTTGCATCCTTTTAGAGGGTCCTTGAAGCACCTGGAGGTTTACCTGTGTCCTCAGAGTCACCTGAGTTAGTCTTTCTGGCTCCTGTAGTCTGCAATTTTTTTCCCCTCTGGGAATCCATTCCTACTCCCACACCATTCCAAGGCTGTTCATCCCAAATTGTATAGCTAAAAGTCTGTGCAGATTCTCAATCATCCAGGTTGTCCCAAAGGTGCTTTTTCAGGAGGCAACTGGACTTTCTGGTGTTTTATTTCTTTTTCTTTTGAAGAAGTTTCACTTCTCATCCAAGAAGCTTCTTCAGCTCTGACTGGATGGTGGGAGAATGGAAGGATTTATTATTCCTGGCAGACGGCTGGTCATTTGCATCCTTTGAGAAGGTCCTTGAAGCCCTTGGAGGTTTTTCTGTGTCCTCAGGGTCACCTGAGTAATGCAGATGGGTGTGGAGCCTTCTTGGCTGTAGGATATTTTCCATCCTGTGTCCCTTCATTGTTGAACACAGGTTCACAGGTGCAGGCCATTAGGGATGAGTCAGGATTGTCTGCATCTCAAACTGAAGTGCAAATGCTTCCTGTAGTCTGCAATTTTTCCAGACTTCAGGACACAGATAAACCTTCAGGTGGCCTCAACTCTAAAAGAATGCAAATGACCAGCTGTCCGCAAGGAGTATGAATCAGGGTTGAAATCCAGCAGGTTCTGACAGGTTCTGGAGAACCGGTAGTGGAAATTTTGAGTAGTTTGGAGAACCGGCAAATACCGCCTCTGGCTGGTCCCAGAGTGGGGTGGGAATGGAGATTTTGCAATATCCTTCCCCCAGGAGTGCAGAGGGAATGGGGATTTTGTAGTATCCTTCCACCTGGAGTGGGGTGGGAATGGAGATTTTGCATTACCCTTCCCCTAGAGTGGGGAGGGAATGGAGATTTTGCTGTATTCTACCCCTTGGAGTGGAGAGGGAATGGAGATTTTGCAATATCTTTTCCCCAGGAGTGCGGAGGGAATGGGGATTTTGCAGTACCCTTCCACCTGGCGTGGGGTGGGAATGGAGATTTTGCAATATCCTTCCCCTAGAGTGGGGAGGGAATGGAGATTTTGCGATATCTTTTCCCCAGGAGTGGGGAGGGAATGGGGATTTTGCAATATCTTTTCCCCAGGAGTGGGGAGGGAATGGGGATTTTGCAGTATCCTTCCCCTAGAGTAGGGAGGGAATGGGGATTTTGCAGTATCTTTTCCCCAGGAGTGGGGAGGGAATGGGGATTTTGCAGTATCCTTCCACCTGGAGTGGGGTGGGAATGGAGATTTTGCAATATCCTTCCCCTAGAGTAGGGAGGGAATGGGGATTTTGCAGTATCCTTCCACCTGGAGTGGGGTGGGAATGGAGATTTTGCAATATCCTTCCCCTAGAGTAGGGAGGGAATGGGGATTTTGCAGTATCTTTTCCCCAGGAGTGGGGAGATAATGGGGATTTTGCAGTATCCTTCCCCTGGAGTGGGGAGGGAATGGAGATTTTGCAGTATCCTTCCCCTAGGGTGGGGAGGGAATGGAGATTTTGCAGTATTCTTCCCCTGGAGTGGAGAGGGAATGGAGATTTTGCAATATTTTTTCCCCAGGAGTGGAGAGGGAATGGGGATTTTGTAGTATCCTTCCATCTGGAGTGGGGTGGGAATGGAGATTTTGCAGTATCCTTCCCCTGCCACGCCCAACAAGCCACGCCCACAGAACCAGTAGTAAAAAAACTTTGGATTTCACCACTGGTCTAAATCCTTCCATTCCCCACCATCCAGTCAGAGCTGAAGAAGCTTCTCGGATGAGAAGCGAAACGTCTTCAAAAGAAAAAAACAGGAAAGTCCAGTTGCCTCCTGAAAAAAAAGCACCTTTAGGACAGCCATGACCTGAAGGATGACTGAGAATCTCCACAGACTTCCAATCTGAGACAGTTTAGGCCCCATACCTGCAGGCTTGATGTGACACCCCCCCCCCCTCCACGACGCTCGTCCCTAAAATCTGAGTACGATCCTGATATTAACCTCGGGGAATCACATTTGGACCAGTAGCGCCACTCACCTCCCCCCTCAAAAAAACAAAACAAAAAACAAATGCTTTAATGTTTGTAAAAAAAAAAAAAAAAAGAGGAAAAAAAAAAGGAAAGAAAAGTTGAGTGATAGCTGGACAGTAATTGCTTGAAGCCATTATGTAAAGTACAGAGGTGAGGTTGGCCCACTCGTTCCCCATGTGACATTGGAAATCGCTCATTTAAAATGCATTTTTTTTTATTTTATTTTTTTTGTAATACTGTTCCTAAACCTATTTTATTCCCTGCGGCCTGTCCAGCTCTCAAAAGCTTTTCTCTTCAAGAATGAATTTCATTCATAATTGATCGTTCTCGCTGCGGCATGACTATACAAATGGTTACAACTCTTCGTAGCATTTTTAGTCTGGAGTATCATCCAACTCATCTTCCTGGGATCGCTCTGAAAACAAGAGGCAGGCTTTGGTTTTGGAGAGACATGAGGCCCCTTGAGGGGGGGGGCGGCTTCGTTGTTGTTGTTCTTGTTTTTATTTTTTATTCATTAAACATGAAACTCGGTCAGCTGAACGTTCAAAAATGCATCACAAATGCCATTGACTGTTTCCCCGAAAATAAGACATCCCCTGATAGTAAGCCCAGTCGGGCTTTGGAGTGCATGCGCTAAAATAAGCCTCTTCCCGAAAATAAGCCTGCCCCGAAAATATTTAAACACAGAGCTGGAAATCAGGTAAGATGGCAAGAGGAGCCCCATCTTGCTCCACGCACCCCAAAATAATAAGACCTCCCCAAAAATAAGGCCAAGTGCTTATTTCCGGGTTCAAAAAAATATAAGACAGGGTCTTATTTTTGGGGAAACACAATATTATTATTATTATTATTATTATTATTATTATTATTATTATTATTATTATTATATCTTTAGTGAGATTCACAGCCTTTGAGGCTGGTTAATAGCTCAGCAGCTCGAGTCCTAACCAAGGACCTAGGAACTGTTAAGGTATCGTCGGAGGATGTAAGCTGTTCCGAGTAAGGTGGTTTTTTGTAGAGTCAAAATGTTCAAGTCCGGCAAATTTAGAATTTCTAAATAGCGGGGTAGCCCTTTGGGTATTGCTCCGAGGGCTCCAATTACAATCGGGACAACACACGATTTCTTTTTCCACAGTCGCTCAACTTCAATTTGCAAGTCCCGGTACTTTGTGATTTTTTCTTGCTGCTTATCTTCAATTCGTGCATCACCAGGTATTGCAATGTCAATGAACCATACTTTTTTCTTTTCAACTATTGTTATGTCAGGTGTGTTGTGGACCAAGTGCCTGTCAGTCTGAATCCTAAAGTCCCACAAGATCTTGAGTTTCTCATTCTCTAAAACTTTCTCAACCTGATGTTCCCAGTGGTTTTTGCTGTACTCAAATCCAAACTTCTGGCACAATTTCCAGTGAATGATCTTAGCAATGCGGTCATGACGTTGTAGGTAGTCAGTTTGTGAAATTTTGCTGCACCCACTGATCAGGTGGTCGACTGTCTCATCTTTCTTATTGCAGAGGCGGCATTTGCTGTTGGTGGTAACGTTGAATTTTTGCCTTCATGCAGTTTGTGGCTAGGGCTTGTTCTTGAGCTGCCAAAATAAAGCTTTCTGTTTCTTTTTTCAGTACTCCTGATCTTAACCAGTTCCAAGTTAGTTTCTGGTCAGTTTTGCCTTCAATACTTTTCAAGTATTATTATTATTATTATTATTATTATTATTATTATTATTATTATTATTATTATTATTCTCTCCACCATGTTGGGAGAAAAGCGTATTGGGCAGCGCGCATCCTAGAAGAAACGTGAGCTAGAGTTATAATCAGGAAGGCCCAGCATTGAGGGTACAGCATCTGGGCTTCCCTGCACTCTACAAATCCTGAAATAGGATGGACTGCCCCCACCCACCCACCCACCGCCGCAAGTCCCACAGATCCAGAAAATCCCATCAGTGAGACTGCAAAAAATCTCTTGAGCATTAAAAGGAGCCAACAGGACTGTGGTTTGCTTGTCCGGCGCAGAGGATTTCCATACCATATAAAAGCACGTCAAAAAAGAAAGAAAGAAAGAAAGAGGAGCACGTCAGAGAACATGAGGCGGACGAGGAAGAAGAAGATGGAGAAGCAACCTCAAGGACACATTGAAGCTGCCAAAAGAGCAAGAGGCAGAACTTTGTTCCTCAACCTCTGAAGAGTGGGGGTTGAAGGGGAGGGGGAGAGGGAGGAAGGAGGGAAGGAGAAGGAGAAGGAGAAGAAGAGGAGGAGGGGGAGAGGAGGAGGAGGGGAGGAGGAAGAGTAGAAGAAGGGGAGGAGGAGGAGGGGAGGAGGAGAAGGGGAGGAGAAGGGGATGAAAAGGAGAAGAAGGGAAGGGGGAGGAGGGGAAGAGGAGGAGAAGAAGGGGAAGAGGAGAAGAAGATGGGGGTGAGGAGGAGGAAGAGAGAAGGAGGGGGAGGAGGAGAAGGGGAGGGGGAGAAGGGGAGGAGAAGGAGAAAAAGGGGAGGAGGGGAGAGAGGAGGAGGAGGGGAGGAGGAGGAGGAGAAGGGGAGGAGGAGGAGTAGACGAAGGGGAGGAGGAGGAGGCGGTGGAGGAGAAGAAGGGGGAGGAGGAGGGGAAGGAGGAGAAGGGAGAAGGGGAAAGGGGGAGGAGGACTGACCATATGCCTTTCCATGGTCCAGTTGTTTGCTCCGTAGCCAGTGACAATTGCTGTTTTTTCCAAGCAGGAAGGCTCAAATCTCTCTTCCCTTCCTCTTTTACTGCCTGTCTATCATTCCTCACCAACCCTCATCTTTACTTATTAAAATAAGCATGATTCATCAAGAAATAAATATTCATTTAGAGACTAAAGTCACAACGCCACTGAAAAAAAAAAAGTGACTTATGTCCAGTTTTCACACATAAGGTACAACTCTTCGCCGCGTTCCCATGGTCACGGGATCAAAAATCAGACGCTTGGCAACTGGCATGGACTTATGACAGTTGCACTGTCCCAGAGATCACATGATCTCCTTTTGGGACCTTCCTGGCTGCGTTCAGACAAGCAAAGCCAATGCGGGGAAGCCAAGTTCATTTACATGACTGCGTGGTTCCCTTAACTACCGCCGTTTGTTTGTTGTTTCTTTATTCTGGCAAAAAGCGTCATAAAAGGGGGCACAGCTCACTTAAACAACTTTCTTGCCTGTCCCTTGGCTGCCGGCAACTCAAGCCTGGCCCAGTGAGTTTTTATGCAATTGACGGTAGCCTAAACTCAGATTCTTTGCTTCGTTTTTGGCTCACGAAATAACATCATGGTAGATGCAGTGGCTCAGTGGCTGAGACGCTGAGCTTGTCGATCGAAAAGTCGGCAGTTCAGCAGTTCGAATCCCTAGTGCCGCATCACAGGGTGAGCTCCCGTTACTTGTCCCAGCTTCTGCCAACCTAGCAGTTCGAAAGCACGTAAAAAATGCAAGTAGAAAAAAAATAGGGACCACCTTTGGTGGAAAGGGAACAGCGTTCCGTGCACCTTTGGCATTGAGTCATGCCGGCCACATGACCACGGAGACGTCTTTGGACAGCGTTGGCTCTTTGGCTTTGAAACGGAGATGAGCACCGCCCCCTAGAGTCAGGAACGACTAGCACATATGTGCGAGGGGAACCTTTACCTTTAGACTTCCGTCTATTTCAGTTTCCTTCTGTGAAGAAGGAGGGGAATCTAGGCTTGGATATAGCCTGTTCTTCGTTTTTTTGTTGAAGTCAGCCATTTAAACCCCTGGGCTTTTAGACAACTTAATAAACTGCCAAGTTAAAAAAAAACAAAAACTGGAGGTTGGAATGACAAGCTTTTAAGTCTCTGGACCAGCACCTCCCAATAAAAGAGAGAGA
This sequence comes from Arizona elegans, assembly GCA_022577455.1. NCBI lineage: Eukaryota > Metazoa > Chordata > Lepidosauria > Squamata > Colubridae > Arizona > Arizona elegans. The sequence goes on along the minus strand of JAKOOJ010000007.1, from coordinate 4,620,366 downwards.
GAGAAAGAGAGAGAGAGAGATAGAGAAGCCTTTTTTTGGCAACCCAAATGTCGTCTTTGCAAAAAGCTGCTGCACAAAGAGAGGGAAAGAGAGACTTAAAAAACACACATGGAATCGTTTTCAAAATGCTACAAGGTTAAGGGGCATTTTGGGTGCCACCTACTTCACAGGGGCATCCGAGGAACAGAACAGAGCAAACAGAACAGAACATATGGAATGGAAGGGAAAATAGGGAAGGGAAGGGAAGGGAGGAGAGGAGAGGGGAGGGGAGGACAACAGAACAGAACAGAACAGAACAAATAGAACAACATATGGAATGGAATGGAATAGAAAATATGGAAGGGAAGGGAGGAGGGAAGGGGAGGGGAGGGGAGGGAAGAGGAGGGGGAGAGGAGAGGAGAGGAGAGGAGAGGAGAGGAGAGGAGAAGAGAAGAGAAGAGAAGAGAAGAGAAGAGAAGAACACAACACAACAGAACAGAACAGAACAGAACAGAACAACAGAACAGAACAGAACAAACAGAACAACATATGGAATGGAATAGAATAGAAAATATGGAAGGGAAGGGAAGGGAAAGGAAGGGAAGGGAAGGGAAGGGAAGGGAAGGGAAGGGAAGGGAAGGGAAGGGAAGGGAAGGGAAGAGAAGAGAAGAGAAGAGAAGAGAAGAGAAGAGAAGAGAAGAGAAGAGAAGAGAAGAGAAGAGAAGAGAAGAGAAGAGAATAGTTGGAAGGGACCTTGGAGGTCTTCTAGTCCAGCCCCCTGCTATGAACCGGTGCTATTCCACCGGTTCATTGTTCTCACCGTTAGGAAATTTCTCTCCATTCTTGGATGGAGAAATTGTTTTATTCCTAACTCTGGAAAGAGTTCCATGTTTCCCCTCCCTGCAAAGATCTCAGAAGCCAAATTAACCTATGATTTGAGAGACCAGGAAAACTGCATTTCCGCTTAGCGTTCCTTTTGTAACTTTGGTCTCCATAAATGAAATTTTCCATCAGGGACTACCGCTGGATCCCGTAGCCTTCCTTTCCTTCCTTAGGACCTGGATTTATCTCGACATCCTGCAGAGGTTCTGTTGTGGTTGTGTGGCTTCTTAAAACCAAGGTTTGCAATTCTGCTCACTCCTGTAAATGACCCTCAGGCTTTAGATAGGTCAGGAGTAGGCTTCAAAAAGTTTAGCAAGGGGTTCCCTGCCTGGTCGCTGGGTGGGCATGGCCATGGTGGGTGTGGCCTAGTCGGCCTCTTGTACCATGGCGGGGGGGTTGCCCTCCCTGGGCTCCGGAGGCTTGACTCAAGCCTCCAGGAGGGTGAAAATGGCCTCTCCAGGCTCTGGAGCCCTCTGGAGGCCTTCCCAAACTTCCAGTAGGCCCGCTTTTCACCCTCCCCAAGCCTCTGCACATGTCCTGCACTTACCTGCATTCAAAATGGGCCCCGTGGGGATTCCTGGGAGGGGATGGGTGGGAGGGGCCAGCCAGGAATGGGATTTGGGGGTTCTTCAAATTGCACAGAATCTTAGCTAGAGGTTCTCCCGAACCCCTGCAACTGGCACAGGATTCGGTTTCTGAGGTTATCCCATTCCTGCCGGATTCAAGCTGATTGTCAAGTTTCGAGGTCGTCTCAAATAAATTGCATTTCAAACAAAGTCTTTGAAGAAAAACCTCCTATTGATTAAGCACGAACATTCTACATCCGACTCCATCGAAGCCAACACTGACTTCCAGCCCCAAACCCTCCCTTTCCGTTCCCCACTCTCCTGCACTCATTGGCCATCTTCCAAGTCATTCTACCCCTAATCTACTGCTCCAGCTCAAAGGAATTTCCCCCCTCCCATCCCATCTCCTAGGGGATATTATCTCCAGGGAAAATAAGTAGGTGAAAAGTCAAACGTCCCTTTTTTTTTTTTTTTAATTTGATTTATATGCCGCCCTTCTCCGGAGACTCAGGGCGGCTTACAATGTGCTCAGCAATAGCCTTCATCCTTTTGTATATTTATACAAAGTCAGTTTATTGCCCCTACAACTGCGTCCTCAATTTACCTACCTTAGAAAGGATGGAAGGCTGAGTCAACCTCGAACCTGCAGTAATTGCAGGCAGCTGGTCTTAATAACCAGCTTAATAACAGGTTGCCTTAGACCACTGTACTACCAAGGTTTTCCAGACGCCTTCGCTTCTCCTTCTTATGTCAGCACTAGAGTAAATGTAGCTTGAAGTGCTGACATTGATTATGTGCGATCGGCTTCCTGCAGATTGAATCAAGAAAATGCTCCTGCAAAGAATTTCTCTGTGGGCTTCAGGCTCCTCAAAAAGCCTCCTTGTGTTTCACACTTAAGTGGAAATGAGACCCACGCCTCTGATTTTTCAGATCATGAGCTAATTAAATCATCTCTCATTATTCTGGCTTTCCACCCACCTCCTGCTTGGAGCAATGGAGCAGCTGACCCTAGTCTAAATCGGAAGTAAATTGTTATTCAAAGACTATAATCATAATTCAAAAAAAAAGAGTACTATCATAGCAAACTTTGGATCTACCTAGGAAAAGCAGTACTTTATATACTTATTTATTATTATTTAATACTTATTGGTATTAAACTTTAGAGCAGAGGTCAGCAACCTGCAGCTCTGGAGCCGCATGTGGCTCTTTCATCCCTCTGTTGCGGCTCCCTGTCGCTGGTCGGCGTCACAGTTTTGAGAGGACCTTCCAGTTGGTGGGGAAGCACGGCGCGCCAGGAGGAGACTATGGCAAGGGGCGGGTTTTCCGGTCGGCTTCACAATTGATAGGGCTTTCAGTTAGGACAGGTAGAGGAAAAAGGACACTGCGCTAGGAGACTACGGTGGGGAAACCGGACTTCCGGTCAGCTCCAGAATTGAGTGAATGTGTGCCTAAGGCACTTGCGCTTGCACTGAAAATGGAGCATTTAGAAGCTCAGCTACTTACCTTCCAAATCAGCAACGGTAAGTAGAACAGCAAGGGAGGGGGGGGATCAGCTGTGCCACGCGATTGAGATGAGCTACAAAGCAGGAAATAAAGGACAAGATAGAGCAGAGGTGGTCCCAACGGATCATCGGCGCTACCGGTTCACCCGAACCGGCTGAATACCACCTCTGATCATGGGGCAATCGTGTACAATATTTGCAATCGTTTGCATGTCCGTGTCACAATCGCAACAAGGGGAATCTTTCCATCCTCGCTGATAACAGAGGCCCTTCTTCCACTTTCACACTTAATTCTCTGCAATTTTGACCAGACAGAGCGAAGCAGGACAAAACCAGGTGGGTTTGACAGAGGAATCATTAATGGTCAAGCCACAAGAAGGTACTCGGCCATTCCTCTCTCTAGGCGTTGTCAGGGTTAAACTGGAAAGATCTTAAGTGAATGGCTGTTTTCCAAGCTGGCCTTGGGATTTTACAGGCTTTTTTTTTCTTTTAAAAGCCTCTGATGATCCCAGCTGTGTTGCCTGATGAGCAGAGGCTTTTTTTTTCTTTTAAAAGCCTCTGCCGATCAGGCAACTCAGCTGGGATCGTCAGAAGCTTTTAAAAGCATTTTTTCTACAACCTCTTCGGCCAAAGAGGTTGTAGAAAAAATGCTTTTAAAAGCTTCTGACGATCCCAGCTGAGCCGCGGGATCATCAGAGGCTTTTTTTTTTTTTAACTTTTAAAAGCATTTTTTCGGCCGAAGAAAAAATGTTTTTTTTTAAAAAAAAAAGCCTCTGATGATTGCGTGGCTCAGCTGAGCATGGGGGGGGGGTGGCAGGGATGTTTGCTACTGGTTCTCCGAACCAACCACCGCCATCGCTACCGGATCGGGCAATCCGGTCCTAACTGGGAGCATTTCACCCCTGGTCTTGTTGTTCAGCATTCTTGACCACTGGCGAACGGGAACTTGTTGTCTTCTAATGTTGGCTGTATGATATTGCTAAATACTGGTAACCAGTACACCGTAGTGGGATGCAGTCTACCAGAGATGATATGCATTGTCTGGCAGAATTGGACATATGACATATGAGCCGTGGTAGCGCAGTGGTGAGAAGGCAGTACTGCAGGCTACTTCTGCTGACTGCCAGCTGCCGGCAGTTCGGCAGTTCAATCCTGACCGGCTCAAGGTTGACTCAACCTCCATCCTTTGGAGGTTGGTAAAATGAGGATCCAGGTTTTTGGGAGCTATATGCTGACTTTGTAAACTGCTTTTCACCCACCTTTTTCAGTGCCTTTGTAACTTTGAATGGTCACTAAATGAACTGTTGTTAAGTTGAGAACTATCTGTAATTGATTATTCCGATAACCAAAGCCATATCCAGCAGAAACTTTGCCCGAAACCAATGCAGACGGCCTTTTAAATTAATTTATTACAAACATATTTAGCAGCAAAACGTATGCAAAACTTTGTGATCTAATCTCCTTAGTGTCCTTTAGACGTGAGCATTTTAACTTTGAAACAAAATAGGCTTTAAAATGCCAATATTCCTGGTCCAGCGTGAACAGTACAGCAAAAAGGGACTTGTTATATTTCTGCTGCTACATAACTGAGTTAGATGGACAGAAGAGGGACGTGTCAAGGGTGAGGAAGTAGCACCGTTATTTAAGAACATCGCTCGAAAGCTAAAGAACATCTTTCTCATTCCTCATTATGTTGAAGAAAGAGGCTACAACTAACTCCCGACAGCTACTGGATCTCTGAGTTTTGAGTAGTCCCCTTACAATATATGGAAAATACAAATAAGTTGTAAGTTGTCTCCAACATTGAAGCTCAGTAGAAAAGTTCAGAAAAAGCACCATTGCGCCAGTGACGGTTCCTGCTTCCTAACCAACATGTTTTTGCTGGATAAAGCAAATATTTGATCAATGAGGAGCCCTTAATAAAGCATCTCTTACCAATTAGCAGGGTATGAACGCTGCTTCCTTTCCATTCCCACAAACCTTTGACCTGTGTCCATCATGAATGAGGACGCCACCGGTATGTACATCTTCCCATAGCATCTTCTCGGGAAGAAGGAATGGCTGTAAAATGAATGAACGCACCCAGAATGACCACATCGGCGGAATGTCGGTAGCTATTCTGGATTGCTCGGTCAAGTATTTTTGGACCTCCCAAATCTGGAGTTTTTAGAGGGTAGAATTTAGTCTTGTCTGTTTATTTGGCTGGCTGGAGTGGAAGTCCGTATTTGGCTCCCAGAAAGGACCAGTTCCTGGTATTTTTCCACCACATTCTGGTAAATGGGGCCACAGTTCTTCAGCGCAAACTTAACAGCCGAGTCTTGGTAATGGGGTTGAAAGCTCGGACAGGGATAATGCCAACATTCTGGAGAAGAAGATACCACAGGTTGTAGCGCCACATGGACGGAAGCCGGGGGTTTTCCTGGAAGCAGACGTCTGTACCTGTCCAAAAGATAAGGAGAACAATAACAATAACTGTTACCGTTGTTTAGCTCAAGGTTGACTCAGCCTTCCATCCTTCCGAGCTCAGTAAAATGAGGACCCAGATTGTTGGCGGCAAGATGTTGACTCTATAAACCGCGTAGAGAGGGCTCTAAAGCATTGTGAAGCGGTATATAAGTCTAAGTGCTATTGCTATCTCTGCAATGGTGGCACAGTGGTTAGAATGGAGTATTGCAGGCTAATTCTGCCGACTGCCAGCAGTTCCGAGTCTCACTAGCTCAAGGTTGGCTCAGGCTTCTATTCTTCTATTCTATTCTTCCGAGGTCAGTCAAATGAGGACCCAGATTGTTGGGGGCAATATGCTAATTCTGTAAACTGCTTAGAGAGGCCTGTAAAGCAGTGTGAAGCTGTATATAAGACTAAGTGCTATTGTTATCATGCACCGTATTCTACAGACTACTTAAAGGTACAGGTAATCCTCAACTTACAACCATTTGTTTAATGACGGGTCAAAGTTACGACAGTCCTGAGAAAAGTGGCTTTTGACTTTTTTCACACTTACAATCATTACAGCATCCCCCAAAACCACGGGATGAAAATTCAAGACACTTGACAACTGGTTTATACTTCTGACCATTTCAGTGTCCTGGGGTCATGCGATCCCCTTTCGCAAACTTCTGACGAGCAACGTCAATGGGGAATCCAAAATTGACTTAACAACCAGGTTAGTCACTTAGCACCTGCAAGGATTCATTCAACGACTGGGCCCAGAAAGGTTGTCAAATGAGGCGAATACGACGATACAAAATTTTTTGCAACCAGATGTTACACTGATTGATTAATGACGAAATGTTTGTTTAAATTTTTTTTTTTAAAAAAAGAATGAATCAACCATCCAGATATTCAGCCGGTTCAGACAGATTTGGGCCGGTATTCAGCCGGTTCGCCCCGGTTCTATGCCATCCTATTTAGGCATGTTTTTGAGCCTGGGTGCACACAAGCAAAGTGCATGTGCACACTCACATTTGCGAATCGGTAGGGAAAATAAGTAAATACACACACACACACCCGCAACTGTCCAAGATGATGGTTCTTCTTGCGATGAGGCTGAACAAATAAGCCTAAATTCTCTGCCAAAGGGAGATATTGGCCCCATTGCAAATACACACTGAGAGGACTCTATTTTCAGAGATCCACTAGGACACTGGGAAACTGAGAAACTCTCATGAGTACCACCACTACCCAACTGCTTGAACAGAAGGTACACAATTGTTGACCACAAGGCACCAGAAGTCCCTTTTCATAGGCAGCAGGACTGAGAGGGAAGAAGAAAAGTCAGAAGAAGAGAAAATGGAGGAGGAACAAAACAGGAAAGGGATTGAAATCCAGCTCTGGAGGTTGCCAGTGTTGACCCTCCATAACCCAACTACCTGGAAGCCTCCTCAGATCGTGCCAAATCTCCAGCGCCGAAGGGAGCTTGCGAAACAGCTAATGTAGTGGAATGTAGTCTGGATTCCGAGGAGGGAAGGGCTGCATTCCGGGTGACCCAGAGAGAGCGCCAAATTTAGACAACTTTTCAAAAGGAAACTGGACTTTGTTTCTCCTTGAAGACGTTTCGCTTCTCATCCAAGAAGCTTCTTCAGTTCTGACTTCAGTTCTTGGAGGTTTCTTGGATGAGATGCGAAACGTCTTCACACACACTAAAAAAAGTACAGTTACCATTTTTTGGGGGGGAAAAAAAGCACCGTCAGGATAACCGTGACCTGGAACTCCTTCCCCCAGGAGTGGGGTGGGAATGGATACTTTGCAGTATCCTTCCCCTGGAGTGTGGAGGGAATGGGGATTTTTCAGTATCCTTCCCCTGCCACACCCACCAAGCCATACCCACCAAGCCACACCCACAGAAGCGGTAGTAAAAAAAAAATTGAATTTCACCACTGTACTCAACTGTGGTACTTTTCATATCTGGTGGAGGGAAAATATTTAGGAAAGCCGCGTATCTTACCTGCTGAGCATTTTGGGAGGCATAATGTTCCCTTGAGCATCCAAAGGTGGAGCCCGACACTCACTTCTGAACTTCAGGTACTCACACTTGTTCACTTCTTTCTGCGTTAGGCTCAGGACTCGTTTCTTCTGCCTGAGGTCCACAAAAAGACCTTCCCCTTCAATGAACTTGGCGTAGGTGTTCCCATCCAAGAGGGAAGGAGGTGGGACCGGTGGCTCAGCCATAGAGGGCTTCCTGGGAGCAGTGATCCATCGCCACGTGTTGCTATCGAAAGGCACGTCCGGTCTGGGCCCGTAGACGGGGGGCAACCTCCCTACATCCAACCAGGTGTGGTAGCCCCAGATGTGCCAAAGGACAGCTTCCTCAAGCGGGCAACGCATTTTCTGAAGAACTTTGATCTTGGAATCTGTGTACGGAGGCTTCTGAGTAGCTAGTTTGTGGTAAGGTCGGGGAGAAAACCCCGGACATGGTATGTATTTCTCTGCACAGAGGTAGTGCCTCTCTTTCCAGGTAGCCATCTTGAAAAGGCCCTCGGAGGAGTCCTAGCTGGGAAAAAAAGAAATCAGCTCATCATTGGCTAGCGGTCCAGGGGTGAAATCCAGCAGGTTCTGGAAAATCGGTAGCGGACATTTTGAGCAGTTTGGAGAACCGGCAAATACCATCTCTGGCTGGCCCCAGAGGGGAATCGAGATTTTGCAATATCCTTCTCCCAGGAGTGGGGAGGGAATGGGGATTTTGCAGTATCCTTCCCCTGCCATGCCCACCAAGTCACACCCACCAAGCCAAACCACACCCACCGAGCCACGCCCACAGAACCGGTAGTAAAATAGAATAGATTTCACCACTCTAGTGGTCCCCTGACACCACTAGATGACATTGCTAGGGCTCGCTGCCTTAGAAGAGTGAGGAAAATCCTCAGGGATGACTCACACCCCGGTCAGCCCTTCTTTATTCTCCTACCATCGGGACAGTTTTTATCCGTGGGCTGGCACATTCCTGAATGAAAAATAACCCTACAACCAGGGGTGGGACTGCTGGGGGTTTGTAGGGGTTCGGGAGAACCCCTAGCTACGATTCTGTGCAGTTCAGAGAAGCCTCAAATCCCACTCCTGGCTGGACCTACCCACCCTGCCCCGACCCTCCCAGGAGTCCCCACACGGCCTATTTTGGATGCAGGTAAGTGCAGGGTGCACACGGAGGCTCGGGAAGGGCAAAAAACAGGCCTACCGGAAGTTCAGAAAGGCTGAAAACGGGCTTGTTTCAGGCCTCCAGAGCCTGGGGAGGCCATTTTCACCCTTCCGGAGGCTCAAGAAAAGCCTCCGGAGCCAGGGGAGGGCAAAAATGTCCCCCCACCAAATCATGGTGCCGGAGGCTGACTAGGCCACACCCAGCATGGCCACACCCACCCAACAACCAGGCAGAGAACCCGTTGCTAAAATTTTTGAAGCCCACCCCTGCCTACAACATCATAGTACAATTGACTTGCGGGGCCAGCGCGACGTGAAATCAGTGTGGGTGTTTGTTTGTTTAGCAAGATTCACTGAGCTAGGGATTTTCTTTCTCTTCACTGTGAGTTGTATTGTGTTTGGTGGGGGGCCGTGCAGGAAGGGAGGCTCAGCCGATCTCATTGTACACATGTTGTACTCCGACAATAAAGGTTTCAATTGAATTGAATCGAATTTGAATTTGAATTGGCTCACAGCCCTCACAAGCTTCAACAAGGTTATGATATTTTATTCATTTGATCCATCTTGTATGCCGCCCATCTAGCTAAAGGGCAACCCTACAAAGCTTACAGACAATGAATAGAACGTCAATTTTATTCAATGAAGGGGGCCGGAGGCTAAAACGGATGAAGAATTTGGTTGCAGAAATTGGGTTTGTCTAGTCCAGTGCAAAGAAGGACCAGGGGTGACATGAAAACAGTGTTCCAATATTGATATGTGTGTCACAAAGGAGAAGGGGGTCAACCTAAATTCCAAAGCACCAGAAAGTCAGACAAAAAAATAATGGATGGGAATAAATCAAGGAGAGAAGCAAACTAGAACTCATGAGAAATTTCCAGACAGTTTTTAGAACAATTAATCAGTGGAACTACTTGCCTCCAGAAGTTGTGAGTGCTCCATCACTGGAGGTTTTTAAGAAGAGATTGGACAACCATTTGTCTGAAATAGTATAGAGCCGTGATGGGGAACATAAAACACGCATGCCACAGGTGGCATGTGGAGCCATATCTGTGGGTATACGAGCGTTGCCCTAGCCTAGCTCCAGCGTGAATGCGTGTGCCGACCAGCTGATTTTCGGGCCTTCCGGGCCCACCAGAAGTTGGGAAACAGGCTGTTTCCGGCCTCCGGAAGGCCTCTGGGGTGGTGGGGAAGGCTGTTTTCGCCCTCCTCAGGATTTCTAGAAGCCTGGGGAGGGCAAAAAGGGCCTTCCCCAGCCCCTGGAGGCCCTCTAGAGGCCAGAAATAGGCCATTTTCCGACTTTTGGCAGAACCGGAAGACCCATTTTTTGCCCTCCCCAGGGTCCAGAGGCTTTCTAGGAGCCTGGGGAGGGCGAAAAACAACAGGTGTCCTACCGGAAGATGGGAAACAGTACGTTTCCAGCCTCCAGAGAGCCTCCAGCATGGTGGCGAAGGCCGTTTTTTGCCCTCCCCGGGCTCCTAGAAATCCTCTGGAGCCTGGGGAGGGTGAAAAACGGGCCTACCAGGCCCACATGCCAAAAGCGGGAGGGGAGCGTGGGGGGGTTCATTTTAATATTTTGAATTAAATTAAAAATTGCATGCAGCTGCTGAGTGGGGGGGTGGGGGTGGGGGGGAGTGCACATAGGGTGGAGATGTTCCATTAGCCACCTCCAATGAGGTACACCCCCATTGCGGCCACAGGTTAGATGGCATAGCCATGTTTCCAGGGGTGGGCTTCAAAAATTTTAGCAAAGGGTTCTCTGCCCAGTTGCTGCATGGGTGTGGCCATGGTGGGTGTGGCCTAGTTGGCCTCCTGCACTGTGGCGGGAGGGGGGCATTTTTGCCCTCCCTGGGCTCCAGGGTCTTTTCTTGAGCCTCCGGGATGGCGAAAACGGCCTCCCCAGCCTCTGGAGGCCCTCTGGAAGCCAGAAACGGGCCCATTTCTTCCTGAACTTCTGGTAGGCCCATTTGTCACCCTCCGTGAGCCTCCACGCACACCCTGCACATACTTATATCCAAAACAGGCCACGGAGGGACTCCTGGGAGGGGAGGATCAGGGTGGGCGGGGCCTGCCAGGAGTGGGATTTGGGGGTTCTCTGAACTGCACAGAATCTTAGCTAGAGGTTCTCCCGAACCCCTGCGAACCCCTAGCAGCTCACCCCTGCATGTCTCAAAGGCCATTCGGGAAGGCAAAAGAGTGGAAGCGGATCTGACCTTGGGGTGGGGGGGAGGGTGCAAGATTTTCCAGAGGGTGGGAGCCACGGCAGAAAAGGCTCTTTTGGATCCCTCCAGCCAAAATTCCCTGGCTGACAGGGTCTACAACATGTCCCTTCTGCCAGCACAAGTGGGCTAGGCTAATCCTATCGGGTGAAACAATTTCTCAAATATGTTATTTAAGCATCCTCGGCGAGACAATTCTGGCTTTTGTGTCCCAGTCACACTCTGCCATATCCTTCACTCCTCATCTGCCTTGTAATATCCTTTTTGTTCCTAGTTTAAACGGAATGTCCAAATAACCAAATAACCGAATTGGAAGGGACCTTGGAAGTCTTCTCGTCCAACCCCCTGCTCAAGCAGGAAAACCTGCACCATTCCAGACAAGACGCTGTCCAGTCTCTTCTTAAAAACTTCCAGTGATGGAGCATCCACAACTTCAGAAATTTCTCCTTAGTTGTTCTGTCCCCTCCCATGAGTGGCCTTGTATAGGCTCAAATAGCCCAGCACTAACAAACGCAGACTAGAGAGACTGAAGCTGGCCCTTTAATAAATAGTTCTCTTCCAAAGAGTATATCAGTCCAATAGTTACCGGGCAATGTTCCAAAGGTCTTGGCAGACAGCCAGCAGGCTAATTCAGGAATGCAGACTCTTGTCAAAAAACTCCAAACTAACAGTTGTAACTCCACTGCATCCAACACGCCAACAAATTGTTCACTACACCTTTTCAGCCCAGTCACACCCCCTTTATACTTTGTAGGGTGTGGCCCTACATCTCCTGACCACACCTCTTCGGACGTGGCAATAGCTGTTCTCTACGACGTCTCCTACGTCTCTCTCTTGCATCCAAAAGGGGCGCCCCTCGTCGTTACCGGCCTCTGTTACCTCCTCAATTTGGCTGGGGTCCATAGGCACGTCAGCAACTGTCAGTTCTTGCTGACTCACCAGTGAAGACGGCCCCTCCGGCACATAGCTCGTGACAGCTTCCTCCTCCTCCATATCATCCTCCGAATCAGCATGCAAAGATAAATCAGACTCCGCGACCAGGGTCACAACATTAGTTCTAGGTTGCTTCTCTCCTTGACTAGTTTCCATCCATCACTTCTTGTCCTGTGCTTTGGAGAATAGTTTGACCTCCCTCTTCTTTATGGCCTCTTTCAAATATTGGAACGCTGTTATCATGTCACCCTTAACCATAGATATGGTGTGACAGCAACTGGAGCACTCGGAAATGTTCGCTGCCTGAAGCAAAGCTCAGGCAGTTTCAATCCAGAACTTCCAGCCTTTAGAACAAAATGCACCATTTGTGAACATCATCAGTCCATGCTGTTCTAGGAGATGTGACTGGCGTGTTGTCTTTTTTTTAAAAAAAAAAAAAAATTATACTGTCCTTAATTGAATTTAAAAATGAAATCAACAGGAAGAAAAATAAATCGGGAAGAAAATTACAAAGGAGAAAAACAAGCGAAACGAAAACCATCCCCGTCTATTCAGAGATACTTATACAGAAGTTCTAAACATTTCAGTGAACGGTAGCCATATTTCATTATAATCACCCCTCGATAATCTACATATCAATGCGGATGATTCATAAGTTGATAACCACTTTTGCAGATATTAAGTTCTCTGGATTCTATATTTAACTTTCTAATGCGGAAGAATTAAATGTGTTAGATATAAATAGAGCATGGAGAATCCACTTTAACAGAATAACAGAAGTTGGAAGGGACCTTGGAGGTCTTTTAGTCCAACCTCCTGCTCAGGCAGGAAACCCTATACTCGTGATGGCAAACCTATGGCACGCGTGCCACACGTAGCCATATTGGTGGGCACGCGAGCTCAGCTCTGGGGCGCATGCGTGCTGGCCAGCTGATTTTTGGGCCTTCTGGGCCCACCAGTAGTAGGGAAACAGGCTGTTTCCTGCCTCCATTTTTCTCTCTCCCCAGCCTCCAGAGCCTTTCTAGGAGTCTGGGGAGGGCAAAAACGGTCTTCCCCACCCCTCCGAGGCCGGAAACGGCCCATTTGCCAACTTCCAGTTGGACAGGACTCCTAGAAAGGCTCTGGAGGCTGGGGACAGCAAAAAATGGGCCTACCGTGCCATCACGTGCCAGGAGCGGGGGGAACGCAGGAGGTGTCACGCATGGATGCGTGGGGGCAGGGCGCATAGAATTATGGATGTGGGCACGTGCACACATGACACACACCCCCCGCTCCTGGCCCCCTGCTCCGGGCATGCGATGGCATAAAAGTTAGCCATCACTGCCCTATACCATTCAAAAGCCCTACAGTCTCTTCTTAAAAACCTCTAGTGATGAAGCCCCTTAAAACTTCTGGTGGCATTTTTCTCACTGTCAGGAAATTTCTCCTTAATTCCTGGTTGCTTCTGTCCTTGATTAGTTTGCATCCATCACTTCTTGTCCTGCCTTCAGGTGCTTTGATAAATAGTTGCCCCCCCTCTTCTTCTTTGAACTTCCCTTGTCAATTTCGATGCAATGCAAAGTTTCCCCCCCCAAAAAAAAGAACATCTGGGAATATTAAATGTCTCATTGTTGAGTTAATATATGTAATAACTTTCTCCCCAAATGGAACAATTATAGGACACTGCGCAAGCTTCTTTTTAAAAAAAGCATCGCATCGCCAATAACAATAATTTATTTTGATGTAATTTTGAGTCCAATAAAATCTATAGTATTTTGTGGAAGAAAATATTATCTAAGATCTTTTGAAGACCCGGTATTGACGTTGACACCTCTTCCCATTGCCTAGTTATAATAGGAATTGCTAATTCTTTGTTCTATTCAACCATTAAAAGTTTGCAGTTCAAACTGATTCATCAGTTCCCTTTTGTTCTTTTTATAGCTTTCCTGGTGACAAATCCCTTCGGTTTTCTTTTGCGTGATTTTGGAAGTGGTTTGTCCTTGCCGTCTTTCTGCTAGATATAAGAAGGATGAACAGGCACCCAGGTGCTTCGGGCCAAAGTGTGGACTACAACTCACAGTCTCCTGTTTTCTAGCTCAGTGCTTTATCATCATCGTTGTCGTCTTTTAATGAACCCGTAATCCAGGAGTGAAAGCCTACCGGTTCGGACCGGTTTGGGTGAACCACTAGGGATTATGGGCATCAGTTTGCCGAACCGGTAGTAATTTTTTTTTTTAAAATTTGATTTATATGCCGCCCTTCTCCGGAGGCTCAGGGCGGCTCCTTGGCCCCACCCACACCCAGCCACTCATCTCTTCCAGCCACTTGATATTCCACAGAATTCTATGTTAAATGCAGCAGAGAATGCTAACTTTTCTCCCTCCATTCAGAACAGAGCTGCTGCAGCCTGTCCCTTTAAGGCAGTGTTTCCCAAACTTGGGAACTTTAAGAAATGTGGACTTCAACTCCCAGAATTCCCCATCAAGCATGGCTGGCTGTGGGATTTTGGGAGTTGAAGTCCATACATCTTGAAGTTCCCAAGTTTGGGAAACACTGCTTTAAGGTAATCCCCAGGAGGAAGGGGGCCGGGAGGGAACCATAAAGGGAGCAGCAGTTCCGTTGTGAATGGAGGGAGAAAAGTTAGCATTCTCTCTGCCAAGAATTCAGTGTTAAATGCAGCAGAGAGAATGCTAACTTTTCTCCCTCCATTCAGAACGGAGCTGCTGCAGCCTGTCCCTTTTAAGGTAGTCCCCAGGAGGGAGGGGGACGGGGGGGAGGGAGCAGCTGGAATGGAGCCTTTTTTGCGAAAGGCAGGAAAACGGCGAAGGATTCAGATTTTCCTGCCTGTCATCCATTCCTCAATCTCAGCACAGACTGAGGGAAGGATGGTAGGCAAGAATATTCCCCTCCCCATTTTCCTGCCATTCGCGACAAGGAGTGGCTGGGAGGGGAAGGGCCGGTGAGGAGCCCCTCAATGTGAGTGATGTTGAGTTGGCCATGCCCACCCAGTCACATGACCTCTCCCCCAACAAGCCACGCCCACAGAACCGGTAGGGGAATTTTTTTAATTTCACCTCTTTCGTAATCCCTTGCGGGGTGGAATCTGGACAACTGAAAAGAGCTGAGTGTTTACTGGCCGGATGCCCTTCCTGTTGCCAATGCGGAGTTATATTCAGCAGATATAATCTCAACGTGCCCAGAGAGAGAAATATCTGCCTCTAACTAGGATCGAACTCACAGCCTCCTGATTGTGAGGCGAGAACTCCACCTCTAGGCCACCGTACCACTCAGCCTGGTGCTTTATCCACTATCCCAAAATGGCTCTCTTATCATCCACTTTGCATGAGAAAATCAAAATGCCGTTTTCTAAAAATCATATACCACGATCTTTGAGTCAATAGAGAGTTTAATACCCCCAAAAGTTTGGTATTAGCAATAGATATTCAAAGATAATTGAAGGGAATTGTGAAAGAAATGTGTAACCTTTCTCTTGTTCCAAAATTATAAGACTTACGACCACAACTGAGGCCCACATTTCTGTTGCTAAGTGAGACAGTTAAGGGAGTTTTTGCCCCCATTTTAGGACCTTTCTTGCCACAGCTGTTAAGTGAATCATTGCAGTTGTTAAGTGAGTAAAAACGGTTGTTAAGTGAATCTGGCTTTCCCGTTTGACTTTGCTTGCAAGCAAGTCGCAAAATGAGGATCATGTGAGCCCACGACACTGCAACCATCGTAAATACATGCCAAGCATCCGGATTTTGATCCCGTGACCATGGGAATGCTGGAATGGCGGTAAGAGTGAAAAATGGTCATAAGTCCCCTTTTTCGGTGCCGCTATAACTGCAAATGGTCAGTAAATGAATGAATGTGTGTCAAGGACTACTTGTAAATAGCTACCGTAGTATCATGGCCAAAATTGTGGAAACCTTTTGGGAAAAGTGTATTTTCTAAAACTAGTTAATAACACCACTTTTTTTTTTTTGAGTAGTACCATAAAATTATATATCAATGGAAAGATAATTTAATCAAGAATGTAATGCAAGAACTTTTATGAAGGGTTTGCTATTAGAATAGCAGTTACGGTATAAAGAAGAAAAGCGAAACACGTAGAAAAAAATGATATACAAAAATGATCACCATGTCAGTTAATACTTCGTTAGGTAACCTTTAGCATGAATGACGGCCTTACAACGTCTTCCCATGGAGTGAACCAAGTTTTTTTAGTTCTGCAGCTGTTCTAATGTGAATCCAAGATTGAATCATGGCTTCTATAAACTGGGTTTTATTTCAGGGTCGCTTCTGACTAACCAGTTTCTTTAGTCGCCTCCATAGATTTTCAATTGGGTGAAGGTCTGGGCTATTCCCAGGCCATCCCAGCAGTGCAATAGGATTATCTTGAAACTCCAAAAAAAAAAAAAAAAAAGTGGTGTTATTAGCCATCAAACCTCAAAAATACACTTTTCCCAAAAGGTTTCCACAATGTTGGCCACTACTGTATACTGTAATCTACAGACCTATATACTTCAAAGAATATACCTTGGAAGAAAATCTGCCAAGCAAGGGGAGCAGGCGATTGTGAATATTTTGACGAAACTGAATTGTGCGACTGAAAAACTGTGTTTCCGCGTGTATAAAGCCGAGAAAACTACCTGCCTTTGTTTCGTGGGCTTCGCTTCTTCTTTCTTCTACCTTCTACAAAGTTGGGTTTTCCCACTTTCATAGCTGGAGAATTGCCACAGCAACTAGTTGTGATGTCACATCCTAGGAACTGTGACTTCAATCAAGGCCTGAAGGAAGAAAATGGTGACGTCTTTTTCCTACACAGGGATAGGTAAAGGTATAGGTTCCCCTCGCACACATGTGCTGGTCGTTCCTGACTCTAGGGGGCGGTGCTCATCTCCGTTTCAAAGTCGAAGAGCCAGCGCTGTGCGAAGACGTCTCCGTGGTCATGTGGCTGGCATGACTCAACGCCAAAGGCGCACGGGACGCTGTTACCTTCCCACCAAAGGTGGTCCCTATTTTTCTACTTGCATTTTTTTTAAATGTGCTTTCAAACTGTTAGGTTGGCAGAAGCTGAGACAAGTAACGGGAGCTCACCCCATTACGCGGCACTAGGGATTCGAACCGCTGAACCTTTCGATCGACAAGCTCTTAGATACTCTGAGTGTCTTAGAAACTGAGCCACACAGGGATAGAGGGCTTAAAAACATTCCCGTTTTGCTTCCCCATTCCGTCAGGTTTTTAATTCCCGGAACCTGTAGCAGATCGCCTGCTCTTGAATTATCTGTGCTATTCGGTTAAAGGCAAGAGGGCCTGGTGTGACTTAGAAGTTTAATACAGGAATTAATATAAGCCAGTATTAACTTCTCGGTAATCCCATGCATATTTACCTTGACAAATCCCATTAAATTCAGGAAGCCATCCTTCGGAAGAGGCCCACTTCAATTCAGACTTGATTAGGAGTCCATCCTTATCCCACAACTCAATCTGTGATCGTGCTGTGCCTATTCATTTGCTGTGCCCTGATTGATGTTGATAATAAAAAAGTATCATTCCTGGCTAAAATTCAGATGTATTTAGAACAGCAGATGCCTTCATCTGCAGATTCTTCCTCATAAAAGAGTGTGTTGATTGTTGGTTTAGTTAGTGCATGGAGATCTCGGATGGATGGCATCAGAGCTGTTCAGATGGGAGACCAACAGGGCTTGAATCCTGGAGGAAACAATGGCCCGCATTTAGAATAAGGTTACGAAATTTTATTTATTTAGAATAGAATAACAGAGTTGGAAGGGACCTTGGAGGTCTTCTAATCCAACCCCCTGCTTAGGCAGGAAACCTTACACCACTTCAGACAAATGGTTGTCCAACATCTTCTTAAAAACTTCCCGTGTTGGAACATTATAAGAGCCGCGGTGGCGCGGTGGTTAGAGTGCAGTACTGCAGGCTACTTCTGCTGATCACCGGCTGCCAGCAGTTTGGCAGATCGAATCTCACCAGGCTCAAGGTTGACTCAACCTTCCATCTTTCCGAGGTGGGTAAAATGAGGACCCAGATTGCTGACTCTCTAAATGGCTTAGAGAGGGCTGGAAAGCACTGTGAAGCGAAATCTAAGTTCTAGTGCTATTTACAACTTCTGGAAGCAAATTTTTCCATTGATTAATTGTTCCGTCAGGAAACTTCTCCTTAGTTCTAGGTTGCTTCTCTCCTTGATTAGTTTCCACCCATTGCTTTGGTCCTGCCCTGAGGTGCTTTGGAAAATAGCTGGACTCCCTCTTCTTTGTGGCAACCCCGAGATATTGGAAGACTGCTATCATGTCTCCCCTAGGCCTTCTCTTCATCAAACTAGACATACCCAGTTCCAGCAACCGTTCTTTATATGTTTTAGCCTCCAGACCCCTAACATCTTGGTTGCTCTTCTCTGCACTCTTTCTAGAGTCTCCACACCTTTTTTTACATCGTGACGACCAAAATGAAAACCACACCAAAGTCACACAGGATCAGGGTGATTCAAAGGCGGGCTTTATTTTTTTTACCACTGCTAGATTTACATTTGCGTGAGTTTGCAACATGCCAGAGTGAAGAAAAATATCAAAAGAGCTATTGCACTGGTTACCTGAATTCCGATTTTAAGAGCCTCCACCCGAGTTAAGATTTCATGAGAAAAACGGTAACCTCCCATGTGACGAGTGGGAGCTTCAAAATATTTAAAAGAGCAGGCGCCCAATATGGATTCGGGAAGGGGTGCTATGCTTTTGCAGCTGAGGAAACTGGTCAGAGATAGGGGGGGGGGGAAGCAAGAAAACAAGCATTTTGTGGGCCTCCCATCTACCTTCCCATCATTCCAGCCAGCTGGACCTGAGGGGATCAGTTTTGCTGCAGTTATCCCAACCAAAGGGAAATTTTCATCAGTGATTTCATTTCCCGAAGATCAGAACTGTCCAGGCAGAATCTAACGCCACCTTGGAATGAGGGCACCGGACTACCAAGACAACAATAAAGTGAGAGGGTACACTCAGAACGGAAGGGCCATTCAGACAAACAAGGCTGGACGTTTAGAAGGAGCCATGTGCTCCCTCAAAATCAGTAGATGGCATCCTGTTTAACCAGTGGCCACAATTGCCAAATTGGGGCGGTTAGATGCCTCAGCCCATTTCTGCGCCTCTTCTGGTTAGCGTCACTTAGGACAGGGGTCTCCAACCCTGGCAACTTTAAGATTTGTGGACTTCAACTCCCAGAATTCAACTCTGGGAGCTGAAGTACACAAGTTCTGGGAGTTGTAGTACACAAGTTCTGGGAAGTCCACAAGTTCTGGGACAGCTGAAGTCCACAAGTTTGTGGACCACTCAAATTTATGGACTTCAACTCCCAGAATTCAACTCTGGGCGTTGAAGTCCACAAGTTCTGGGAGTTGAAGTCCACAAGTTTGTGGACCCCTAAAATTTGTGGACTTCAAGAGGAACTCTGGGAGTTGAAGTCCACAAGTCTTAAAGTCACCAAGGTTGGAGACTCCCTGACTTAGGAGACCATCCAAACCCCATTTTCCAACACGTTTCAAAGGAACTATCACCGGATCAGAGCTGCTTAAAAGGCTCCCGTTTTGAGACAAGGACCAACTCAGCACGACTTCTTCTGAAGCACCGGTCTCGTTTCAATCTAGAGGCGGCCGGTTTGAATCTCAAGATCATCATGCTGCACCTCGAGCTTCGCTTAATGTCTTGCATTCCTTCTTCAGAGGCCGAAGCAGGATTTTAAGAGAATAAAATTATGTGAAAGGACATACATTTGGGTTTTACTGCTGCGGCGAGGATCATGAACGCGAACTGGCCCCGATGTGTGGCTCCGTTTCTGCTTTAGGCATCTCTCAAAAAAGAGCAGGCTGGACCATTTCGATAGAGGACTACCTCCATTGAAAGCTCTTATCCAGAACTTTACAGGTATGAGTCTACCACAGTGGTGAAATCCTCCGTGGTTTGCCACCGGTTTGCTGCCCGCGCACGCATGCCAAACACATGCTATGTGCGGAAAAAGGAGGCTTAAGAAGGTAAGTAGAGCAGCGAGGGAACAGCTGTGCTGTGCAATTTAGAATATAAATCGCACAGCACAGCTGATCGTTGGAAATACCGGTTCAGACGAACCGGTTTACCCAAACCGGTAGTTTTTATTACTACCAGTTCGTCTGAACCGGTGCGAACTGGTAGCATTTCACCCCTGGTCTACCAGCTTAGAGCATCCTTTTCACTGCTTCACTTGGTGGAGATTATCAAGGCAACCGGAACTATTCAATCAAGAAATTCAATCTACTTCCAGCTCCACGACCCCACGGGAAAAATGTTTTTGCTCTGCCTGCAAACTGAGAAGGCCAGCTTTTCAGCGATCTTTGGGACCAGAGCCGTGGGCTTTTGGGGTTTTCTTTCAAGCTTCCTGCGCCCGGCAGAGCAGGAAGGACCCTTGAGAACCGCAGAGCGGCTTCGTGGCTTTTAAGTGCTGGCGAACCGTGCGGAGGCAAAAGACGTTCTAGCTAGGCCTAAAAATGCAGCATTTTCTGGATAAACGAATCCCACTTCAGTTGTCAGCCAAATACGGCTCCTTAAAATATTTTTCTTGATACGTTAGGCCATGGGGGGCGTGGGCGGGGTCCCCAACCTGTGTGGGCCGTGAGGGGTTTGCAACCGGGCGGTGGAAACGACACGTGCGCACATCCTCGCTTACTTACCCGAGCAGCGTGCGAGCACCGTACGGTTGCTCCATGTGCGCGAGTGGCAGGCGTGCGTGCACGGTGCTTGTGGAAATGGAACCGCGTGTGCGCACTTGCCGGCCGTTTGCATGAACCATCCCCTCTCCTCTCCCAAGCCGGTCAACAAAGCTGTAAATGTTGGAGAGCTCTGGTTTAGGCTACATATGTGGCAGGAACCCTGACAAGTGGCACTATTTTTTATTGTTTTCTGGCTGTCTGCCAGCCTTGAACCGGTTGAGGCTTTTCAGACAGCGATATGAGAATGGTATAGATCAGGCTCCTGTTATTAGAATAAGCCAGGGGAGAAAACAAGCAATCACCCCCCACCCCCCCAAAAAAAGCATCAAGGGGTTCAAGGCTAGGTAAGATGGCATTTGTATAGCCCAGGCACTTTTCCACGGATGAAATTTTCCTTTGAAAGAAGAAAGCTGTCTCCAAAACGACTGACAGATCTGGAGCTTTCGACCTGACCTGACCCCCTTACAAGGTGTTGTAAATTTGCCAAAACCATCATCGGACAAAAGAAAAAAAAAGCTGTAGGAAACAGGACAGGGGAGCTTTCTTTCAAACTCCATGGTTAAGGCTTCCTTGATCATTCATACGGGTGACCTCTGAGTTAATCAAGAGCCATGTTTGCTGAAGTGCCAGTAGGGTACAGGGCTGGGTCTTTTGAATGTGCGGCACAGGTTGAGGTTGTTTTCGGCGAGCCCAATTGGGTCATTTCAGCTGAGGAAGGAGCTGGGACCAGCTCAGATCGGTCTCCAGATTGTCATTCTCGGGGTTTGGAAAACTGATGTCCAGCGAGAGCTTGCTCCAATTCTCAGGCATGTTGTCCAAGACGAGGTCTTCCAGGAGGGAATTGTCGCCTGCAAACTCACAGGCCACCTTGCTGGATGGAGAAGAAGTGTTCAAGAGCCCAGGCACTAGTTCACCCATGTCTGCGTTCAGAAGCGGACACTGGGGAGAATCACACAGGGATTGTCTCAGCGGGTTCTCGTTCAAATCCAGGTCTAGATTATCCTGGAAGGGCAGGAACGGCAAGGGAGACGATCTTGGAGAACTGAAATCAACTTTGTTCCTTTCGTCGACCATAGGGGTCAATCTCCACTGGTCAGTAGGTGGCAGGGTGGTTACGGGAGTTTTGTTTGGGGTGGACGCAATCGGCAACCTGCAAGTCACTGGCGGTTCTTCTTCCGGACCACAGACAAGGGTTCCTAGAGGTGCCTTCTGAGCGGAAGGACCGTGTCCCAGCAGGAAGGAAGTTGAGCCTCCACTGAGGGGCAGAAGGAGAACTGGTTCTTCTGAAGAAGAGAGAGTTAAGTGCTGTTTCCTTCTGGATCTGCCCAATTCTTGCCTCTTTATAACCAGCTTGCTTTGGGGGGATGATCGGAGACCTGTAACCTGTCTCTTTTGTTTTATGGGGGATGCTTGGACACAGAGGTTCTGCACCTCGCCGGCTCCCGCCGGTTCCTTCTTTACAGGCCATACTGGGACGAAAGAGGAGACCCACTCCTGGGAGTGAAAACTGTCACTCAGGACTTCTGCCGATGGATTTCCGCTGTCTGTACAGCTGCCTTCCTCAAGAGGGCGCTGGAGGGTTAATGGAGAAGACTCTTCACCACAATAATGTTCCTCCTTTATGGAACTCGGAGGCGGAGACAGGACAGGGTCTTCGCTGGAGCGCAGGATCTGCAAAAGCAACAACGGGAAGGAAGAAGCTGTCAATGTTCTTCATTTTTAGCTGTAGCAACAGCACTTAGACTTACCCTGTTTCCCCTAAAATAAGACCTCCCCTGATAATAAGCCCAATCGGGCTTTTGAGCGCATGCGCAAAAATAACCCCCCCCCCCAAAATAAGCCCTCCCTGAAAATATTTAAATGCACGCGCAGCTGGTCCCTGCCATTTCGTCTGTTTACGGTTAGGGAGACAGAGCTGGAAATTAGATAAGATAGCAAGAGGAGCCCTATCTTGCTCCACATGCCCCAAAATAATAAGACCTCCCCAAAAATAAGGCCAAGTGCTTATTTCGGGGTTAAAAAAAATATAAGACAGGGTCTTATTTTCGGGGAAATATGGGTATATACCGTTTCATAGTGCATTCCAACCCTCTCTAAGTGGTTTACAGTCAGTCTATTGCCCCCAACAATCTGGGTCCTCATTTTACCCACCTCGGAAAGATGGAAGGCTGAGTTAACCTTGAGCCTGGTGAGACTCGAACTGCCAAACTGCTGGCAGTCGGCAGTCAGCAGAAGTAGCCCGCAGTACTGCAATGCGCCATCACAGCTTTAGACACATTTTCATAGGTAAATGTAAAGGTTTCCCTCGCACATATGTGCTAGTCGTTCCTGACTCTAGGGGGCGGTGCTCATCTCTGTTTCAAAGCAGAAGAGCCAGCGCTGTCCGAAGACGTCTCCGTGGTCATGTGGCCGGCATGACTCAATGCCAAAGGTGCACGGAATGCTGTTCCCTTCCCACCAAAGGTGGTCCCTATTTTCCTACTTGCATTTTTTACATGCTTTCGAACTGCTAGGTTGGCAGAAGCTGGGATAAGTAACGGGAGCTCACCCCGTTACACGGCACTAGAGATTTGAACTGCTGAACTGCCGACCTTTCGATCGACAAGCTCAGCGTCTCAGCCACTGAGCCACCGCGCCCCCACATTTTCATAGGGGTCAGTTATTTTATAGGCATGGAAATTTGCTGTCTTAATCTGACAGTTGTTCTTAGCCTCCATTTATTCAGGCATTAGAGCTGCTGTTTGAGCCAAAAGGGATCGCCAACAACTTCTAGGGAATCTATACATCAGCCAGAGATCCTGTAGAGGGAGTCCTCAGCTTACAACCACAATTCAGCACAATGTTTATGTTGCTAAGCGAGACAGTTAAATGAATTTTGCCCTATTCTACAATCTCCCTTGCTACAATTATTAAATGAATCCCTGCAGTTGTTAAGTTAGTATCCCGGTTGTTAAGTGAATCCTGGCTTCCCCATTGACTTTGCTTGTCAGAAGGTCACAAAAGGGGATCATGTGACCCCGGAACACTGCAACCGTCATAAGTATGAGTCACTTGCCAAGCAGGTCTGAATTTTGATCACACGATCATGGGGATGCGCCACGGTCGTAAGTGTGAAAAATGGTTAAAAGCCTTTACTTCCAAGGGCCGTTGTAACTTTGAACAGTCACTAAACAATGGTTGTAAGTCGAGGACTAACTGTATTGACCAGGGGTGTCAAACTCGATTTCATTGAGGGGCGCATCAGGGTTGTGTTTGACCTCGCGGGGGAGGGGGGGGCATGTGCGTGTGTGTGTGGCCAGACTGACGTCACTCGTGTCAGAGGCACCTGTGGTGGCTGGGGCAGGGCTGGGGAGATCCATTGTCCTCCCAGGTGCCGTTTTCGGCTGCGAGTGCCTCCTGCAGCCCTCTACCACACGCACCCCTACCGAGCTCCATTTTCGCTGGCAGAGGGCTGCAGGAGGCCGTTGCAGCTGGAAACAGAGCTTGGGAGGGCCACACACAGCCTTCCCGAGCTCCATTTTTATTGGCAGAGGCACCACGGGCTGGTCCATCACTGTTTCCGGGGTGGCCCCCATGGTCCTGATCTAAGCACCCCGTGGGCCAGATCTGGCCCGCAGGCCTTGAGTTTGACACCCCTGATCCAGACAAACACGTACCTGAGAAAAACAAGGAGACGTGGGAGACTGACCTTTGGAGCAGGGCGCTCCCCTGTGTTGATCTGCGTGGTCCCCAAAGCAGTCTGGCCTGCAGGCAGAGGTGGCCTTGAAGGCAACTGAAGGTGAAATCGCTCACTCGCTGGGAAGTGGACCGGAACCAAGTAGGAACTGACCCGTGGTAGCAAGGGCTTAATCCTCGGCCCTAAGAAAGAAAAGCTTCATTGTTAGGCCCAAAGTCAAGAACGACACGTCGCAACTCTTCCAAGCTGAGTTCTTTATTGTATCCACACCGGTAGACAGAATCTTGCCAGACTAAACCCTCTACTACCTGCATCTACCATATGCTGTGTGGATTACAGGAAGTCCTCAATTTACAACAGTTCGTTTAGTGACTCTTCATGTTGCGGCTCCGTTACCTGAGCCTGTGTCATCGGCAGGAGAGGACTCCGAGAGTGAAGGAAAGGAGTTGGCAAGGCCTCCCTCTCCAGGACCCTCCTCTCTGGCAATGCCTTCGGTGTCCGCCGAAGGGCAAGAGATAGGGCCAGGGCCAAGCACGTCCACACAGCCACAGGTGGACAGTGAAGAGGGTAATGAGTCTTGGCTGGATCCTCGGCAGCGTCGCAGAGATAAGCGCGAGCAACAGAAGAAAAGGCGTGTCCGAGATTAGGCTGAGTCACTGGACCACACCCCACAGGATATAAAAGGGGGTGAGGTGGCCATTCAGACTCTGTGACGGACAAAACTAACTACTATCGAGTCACATTGCATCTTCGGAAACATTATCGGCCTTGGATTTATTTTACGAACTGGACAATTCTTGACTGTGGGTATTTTGTTTATTGAGTAAAGTTCTTGGCAAGCAGCTACTGGGTTGCTGCCAAGCCTCTTATCGGAAGAATTGGTTGTCTGCCAGTTTATTTAACCCCCGGCTGCCTGTTTGTGTGCGTGTGTGAGATGGGGACAGAACACTTCAAAGTTACAACGTAAATGTGACTGATGACCATTTTTCAGGTTGACGACTGACACAGCAATCCCAAAGTCATGTGATCAAAATTCAGACACTCAGCAACTGATTCGTATTTATGACCTTTGCAGTGTCTTGGCGTCATGTGTTCCCCTTTTACGACTTTCTGACAAGCAAAGTCAATGAGGGAAGCCAGGTGCACTTAGCAACCGTGTTAACTAACTTAACAACCACAGTGATTCATTTAACAACAGTGGTAAGAAAGGTCATAAAATGGGGCAAAACTCACTTAACAAATGTCTCACTTAGCAACAGAAATTTTGGGCTCAATTGTGGTCATAAGTCAAGGACTACCTGTATTAGGAAGGAGCTGTCTTCACCCTCTTTCTCTCACACATGATATCTGGACTGAGTTGCCTCTTACTTCTCCAGAATACAGCCCCTCCCTCTCCTGGAATTCATCTCCACGCTACATTCCACCATACAGGTAATCCTCGACTTACGACCACAATGGAGTCCAAAACTGATGTGAGCCTTCTGAAATAGATCACACTGGACCAGATGAGCTAAAAGTGTAAGGCGACGATAACAAGAGCCTTGATAGTACAGTGGTCTAAGCACCCTGTTATTAACACAGCTGCCTGCAATTACTGCTGGTTCGAATCTCTCCAAGGCTCAAGGTTGACTCAGCCTTCCATTCTTTCTAAGGTAGGTGAAATGAGGACCCGGTTTGTGGGGGCAATAAGCTGACTTTGTATAAATATACAAAAGTATGAAGGCTATTGCTTAACACATTGTAAGCCGCCCTGAGTCTCCGGAGAAGGGCGGCATATAAATCAAATTAAAAAAAAAAAAATCTTGCGAATCTGAAATTACAAATCATCTACTGTCTCCATTTCCATTTGCTTCCTCCAATGACCAGCGTGGAATAGGGGCTTTGCACGGATGCAAACATATACTTACGGGAAGTCTGGGACTCCGCTTTGATGACTTTGAAGTTCTTCTGCAGATCCAGAGTCGGACGTTTCTGCTGCTGCATTAAGATTGAGACACATAAAAAAGGAAAGTTAGGATCCAACGGCCCAGGACTGATGGAAGGTAAAGCAGCAAAGAGGACTGGGAAACTCCGATGAGCCAGCCATGTGCTGCAGCTGCCAAAGAAGCTGACACAGTCCTAGGCTGCATTAACAGAGGGAATAGAATCAAGATCACAAGAAGTGTTAATATCATTTTATAATGCCTTGGTAAGGCCACACTTGGAATAGTGCATCCAGTTTTGGTCACTATGACATAAAACAAGATGTTGAGACTCTGGAAAGAGGGCAGAGAAGTGCAACAAAAATGATTAGGAGACCGGAGTCTAAAACATACAAAGAACAGTTGCAGGCAGGGTGGATAAAAATCAATGATTTTTTTAAAAAAAAATAAAAAAAAATCAGATTTTTTTGATTTAAATCGGATTTTTTTTTAATTTAAATCGGATTTTTTTTTATTTTTATCGAATTTATTTTAATAAAAAACTTTTGGGGTAAAAATCTATCGTAAGATAGTTTTCTATTTAAGATACCTACATAATTTAGTTTATTCAGCATGAAATGGAGCTTAGTTATGTAGCATGAGGCTGTATATTCTGCAACACTGGGACTATCGGTGAGTCAATAGTAGGTCAAAGGAGTAGCAGAGATGACAGTTGCTCTTTAAAAATTATGATTTAAATCGAGTTGATTTAAATCAAGCCTTTTTACTAGTCATTTAAATCATGATTTAAATCAAATCCACCCTG
Organism: Arizona elegans; assembly: GCA_022577455.1. Taxonomy (NCBI): domain Eukaryota; kingdom Metazoa; phylum Chordata; class Lepidosauria; order Squamata; family Colubridae; genus Arizona; species Arizona elegans. The sequence goes on along the minus strand of JAKOOJ010000007.1, from coordinate 4,593,523 downwards.
GTTGCAGGAATTGGATGTCTAGTTTAAAGAAAATAAAGACTAGGGATCACATGATAGCAGTCTTTCAATATCTAAGGGGCTGCCACAAAAAAGAGCGGGGGATGGGAATCCACCTGTTCCCCAAAGAACAAGAAACAATGGATGGAAACTAATCAAAGGAGGGAAGCAACCTGAAATTAAGCAGAAATCGTAAAAAGAAAAACAATATGAAAATACTGCCTTCTAGAATCTTATTCACACCCTTAGTATTTAAATCAAGTCCCCCCCACTTTCCCGTCTGTCCTCCAGGCTGTACATATTCAATTCAGGGGTGAAATCCAGCAGGTTCTGGAGAACCGGTAGTGGAAATTTTGAGCAGTTCGGAGAACCGGCAAATATCACCTCTGGTTGGCCCCAGTGGGGTGGGAATGGGGATTTTGCAGTATCCTTCCCCTGGAGTGGGAATGGAGATTTTGCAGTATCCTTCCCCTGCCACGCCCACAGAACCGGTAGTAAAAAAAAAAATTCACCACTGCACCAGAGCTGTGAATTTCCACCCTGCAGAAGGAGAAAGTTGGTTGATCGGTTGACTGTTGAATCTCGGCCAATGAAACGCAGAAGGGATGATCTGCCACTCTGAATGGTCAAGAGAAAAACCAGAGAGATTTCGTCTCCTTTCAGTCTCCTGCACGGGTTTTTTTTTTTTTTTTTTTTGTCTGAGTCAGTCCTGTTATCCGATACCATTTCTCTCATCACCAAATTCACCTTGTCATGGAGATTAAATTTGGACAGGTCTAAAATAATGCTGAAGCCTCCTTTTGGGAAGCGCAAGGTCCTTCATGCCACTTTTGACTATTGCTACGAGACATAGCCCTTTTTTAATTTTTCTAAAGGACGGCGACTAAGACTATAAATAGATTACTTTTTTCTCCAAAATGTTTGAAATTCTGCCCAAGTCATACACCTAAGGGAGTTCTTAGAAGGGAACTCAATAAAATAAAAAGACCATCTTGGAAAAGGCTATCCAGGATGATCGTTTCAAAATACATTTTACGCCAGCCAGCAAGGACAGTCCCCCTATATGCTTTAGAGCAGCGGTCACCAACTGGTGGTCCGCGAGAAAGTTTTCGTGGTCCGCAGAAAAATTATTTGCATTTTTTATATTGCACTAAATCAGGGATCCTCAAACTACGGCCCCTGGGCCGGATATGTGCAATGAACGCTTGTGTTGCTGCAGAGAATCTCCCCCTTCGGGGGTTTTTTGTGTGGGTCGGAGGGAGGCAGAAATTCTGACTTGGGGTCTGCTTCAGCCTCCTTGTGTGGGGCTTTCGGCGAAGGCTGGAGGGAAGTGCCGCCGGTGGTGAACAGCCGGAGGGCCTCGTTGCAGTGGGACTGTATCATGGTCTGAAACTGGCTGACCATTTCAGCCCGTTGAGTGTTATAGCCTGCCAGCGGCCTGCGCAGATTGTGGCTGATTCTGACGACAAGGAGGCTGGTGTGATGTCGCGCCAGTAGCCTGTGCATCCGGCGCTCAAGTCGGACAGCGAGGAGGCTGAAGAAGATGTAGTGCCAGAGGCAGAGATTCAGCCAGGGCCTTCAGATCCTCCAGAGACTCCTTCAAGTGAAGAGAGTGAAGTGGAGGAGCCTCTTCTCAATGCATGAGCACGCAGAGCTGCCAAAAGGCAGGAGTGGTTACTCAGGAGGAGGTCTCCTTGAGAGTAAGGCTTGGGGCTAATTGGCCACTCCCTTAACCTATTTAAGTTTGCACACAGCTGGCAAACGTTGCAGGAAACAACGTGTGTTCATCCGGTCGTTTGTTGAGCATTTTGTGAATTTTCCTTGCAATCCTGGTTTCTGAGCTAATTGCCAACTCTTGTAAGCCTTTATCTAATCTTTGGAATTTCTGGCAGGCTGTTAAGGACATTTTTAGTAATAGCCTGCATTTGAAAAAGACTGTGTTTGTAGTAAACGGAGTTGTTCGGAGTTTTGTGTGTGCAACATTTCTTGGGTTCTGTAGCTGGGGCAGAACACTGAGCCTTCAGGTGCCGGTACCTGGCCTTACACTCCTGCAGGTCTTCCCTCTGCTTGGAAAGCCTATGCTCCTAGTCCTCAGTGAGGTGCTTCTACTGAGCCTCCTTCTGGGTCAGATCCAATTTGAACTGAGCTGTTTTGCCACCTCTTTCTCATGGTGGCTGCTTAGCTCCAGCAACTGCTTCCTGTTGGGGCCCTAAGGAGCCCGGGCGGGCAGGCGAGAAGTAGCGTGTAGAGGCTGGCAAGACGCCCCTCAACGTGAGTGACATCGAGTTGGCCACGCCCACCCAGTCACATGACCATTTTTTTCAGCCCATTTTTTTTCTGAAAAAAGGCCCAAAAACGGGGCGTGCGGAGGCCCAGAAACAGCCGGCGGACGGGCGGGGCTTCAGCAATATTCGGTCTATAAGACGCACAGACATTTTCGCCCCCTTTCGTCTTAAGTGCGTCTTATAGTCCAAAAAATACGGTACTTCTTCAAGGAACTTTACTTAAAATACTTAATAGAATGCCACCCAGCTTAAGGAAGATTCTCATATTAACCTCAATAAAAATAGGAGGCTGAATCTGTCAGAAAAGTCTCCGTCACAGAAGCCCAAATACTCCACAAGCAGAACCAACGATTTCTTTAGAGCAACGCCACTGTTTCTCTGCCTGGATGAGCTTTCAACTTCTTAACTCTCATAACATCAGTAACCTTATTCGGACATTTCTCCAGGGACCTCACGGCTACTACAGGATTAGCTGAGGGGTGAATGTCATCATCCTGATGAAACAACCTTGCGAGCCGTTCAATTATTGGTCGGCCTCCCCAGGGAGCAGAGACACAGAGCCTGTTTGACCCAGCTCCCCAAACACAAGAAAAACTCTGAATTAAATCAACAATTCCTTTATTAGGAGCGCCAACAGCCCCGGCAAAAAGTTTCTCTCTCACCTCAGGCTAATAAGTCTGTCCGCCTGGAAAATGAATAGCTGTCTGCTACATCTATTCATCTCCGCCCCCTGCCTTTTATCCCCAGAGCTAGGATGGGGCTTCACTAGCAGCGGTGGTTCTTCCGTCCCAAGGACCGGCCCATAGATTTTCACTGCTCTCCTCTCCTCTGCCTTCAGCACGTCAGAGACACTGGACCCAGCTGTTCCTCCTCTTCCTCATCAGCCACCTGGGGCTGTTTACTCTCCATCTGAGGGCTGATGGACGGCCCAGGCTCCGCCTCTGTCTCTCTCTCTGCCAGCTCCATTCCCTCTTCCCCCTCAGGTTGCCTGGATGCTGACCCTGACTCCCACACCTCCTCCTCTTCCGATTCGCTGCTGGAGGGGCTGGCGGCCAACAGGCCACAACAGAAGCAAACCCAAATCATATCACACTTCCAGTACAAAGATGGGGAAACAGACCCACCATATGACTGTGGAACCAACCCCTGAACCCACACACCCCTCTGAAAGACTTGGTACAACGTGACCACCATTTTTAAAAGTTTAGGAAAATAAGTGGAGATGGGTTAGTTTGTCTCTTACCCTTCTCTAGGCCTCTAAATAAATCTAACAAAACACGTTTTGGTTCTGCTCGTGATTAAAGCAAGATCTTCTTCATAAGTACTTAACACAGGTAGTCCTCGATTTATGACAACGGCGCCCAAAATTTCTGTTGCTAAACGAGACAGTTGTTCAGCGAGTTTCGCCCCATTATACGATCATTCTTGCCAAGGTTGTTGAGTGAATCCCTGCAGTTGTTAAGGGAGTAACACGGTTGTTAAGTGAGTCTGGCCTCCCCCACTGACTTTGCTTGTCGCAAAAGGGGATCATGCAACCTTGGCGACACCACAACTGTCATAAATACGAGTCAGTTGCCAAGTGTCTGGCCATGGGGGGTGCCGTAAGAGTTGTGTGAAAAACGGTTGTAAGTCGCTTTCTTCAGTGGAGTTGTAACTTTGAATGGTCACTAAATGAACTGCTATAAGTCGAGGACTACCTGCACATAATCTATCTGAGCCTTTTGTCCACATTAATCTTGCCCTTACTCTCCAAAACCTGCTGGCTATCCATATGCTCCCTTTTCACTTACCGTATTTTTCGGAGTGTGTCTTATACACCGAATGTAGCCCCGCCCACCCGCCAGCCCCCACCCTTTGGCCTCTGCCTCCCAGCAATTTGCCTCCTTGCAGCAAACAGCCCGTTTCAGTTTCAGCCCAGCCTGAATAGCACAAGCAGCTGATTGTCGGTTGGATCGGCCTCCCAACTCTCAGCTGTTTCAGGGCTGCAGGGATTGCCATTGCCTATTGCCGTGCGCCCCATTTGCTGCAAGGAGGCAAATTGCTGGGAGGCAGACTTTTTTTTTCTTGTGCTAATCAGGCTGTGCTGAAAATGAAATTGAAGCAGGCTGTTTGCTGCAAGGAGGCAAATTGCTGGGAGGCAGACTTTTTTTTCTTGTGCTAATCAGGCTGGGCTGAAAATGAAATTGAAGCAGGCTGTTTGCTGCAAGGAGGCAAATTGCTGGGAGGCAGACTTTTTTTTTCCTTGTGCTAATCAGGCTGGGCTGAAAATGAAATTGAAGCAGGCTGTTTGCTGTTTGCTGCAAATTGCTGGAAGGCAGAGGCAGATTTCTTTTCCCCCTTGTTTTCCTCCCCCCCAAAATTAGGTGTGTCTTATAGTCTGGATCATATTATACTCCGAAAAATACGGTAGATAAAATGTCGCTTAGATAAAATAGTAAGGGAAACAAGCATTGGGAAGGTTCCTTCCCTACCTGGAACTTACCTTGAACACCTGGTCCAGCGTTAGGTAGCGGTTTGCTTCAGGATGGATGGTCCAGAATGCAATTTTCCCATTGGCAGATGTCTCCCGAACAAACATGTCATGAAGGGAAAGGTTGTGACGGACAGAGTTCTGCGTTGCAAAGATAAAACATTTGTTGGTTTCAGTTACGAAACAGGTAACCAAGTTAGGAGGGAAAGAAATGCATAAAGTCGAAGCAATGTAATTCCCACATTACGGAGTCCTTGGTAGTCTCTAAGCTTTCTTGCAGACATCTCATTACCAAACTAAGTAATATCATCAGTGCTAGAAGGGAATAGATTTTTAGGAATGATGATGGAGGAGTGGGGGGCTGTGGGGTCCTTGGTGGTCTCTGAGCTGGGTTGCTTTCTTGCAGACATCTCATTACCAAACTACCTAATGTCATCAATGCACTGATGGTGTTATTTTGGCAATGAAACGTTTCCAAAAAAACAACCAAGCTCAGAGAGCACTAAGTTCAAATCTGGTCTTCCAATATTCTCTTCTTGCTTTCATGGATCGAAGCCCATTGTACCAGATGGATGGAGTATGAAAGAGAATACTTAATACCCTGTTTCCCCAAAAATAAGACCCAACCGAAAAATAAGCCCTAGCGTGATTTTTCAGGATGCTCGTAATATAAACCCTACCCCAAAAACAAGCCCCAGTTAAGATTGTCAGCCAGATGGATGCATTTAGTACCGTATTTCCCTAAAAATAAAACCTAACCAGAAAATAAGCCCTAATGCTGGTTATCTACGGGACCGCCTGCTACCACCAATAGCCTCCCACCGGCCAGTACGCTCCCATAGAGAGGGACTCCTCCGGGTGCCGTCGGCTAAACAATGTTGACTGGCGGCCCCTAGGGGGAGAGCCTTTTCTGTGGGGGCACCTACGATCTGGAACGAGCTCCCCCTGGAGATACGGAGGATCCCGGATCTGCGCACCTTCCGTCGCGTGCTTAAGACTTTTTTGTTTCATCAAGCTGGCCTGGCCTAAATCTTCTCCCCTTTTAAATATAAATTTTAAATATAAATTTTAAATATAAATTTTAATTTGTTTTAAATTATGGGGTATTTTAAATTCAGCCAAATTATTTAATTCGTTTTTAATCTATTTTAAATTTTTGTATTTATATGTTTTATCTTGTGGCTGTTCACCGCCCTGACTCTTTCGGGAGAAGGGCAGTATAGAAATTTAATAAAATAAATAAAATAAATAAATAAAATAAAAAATAAATAAATAATGCGTCTTTTGTAGCAAAAATTAATATAAGACCCAGTCGTATTTTTGGGGAAACACGGTATACCCACAAAAATTATTTTAGAAGTGGGACATAAAAAGACAGAATCACTTGCAACAACGTCGATAAATAAATGATCAGCCAATTCAGCCAAAAAGAAAAACTTACTTTTTGAGTAACCTTTCACAATAAAACAAGAATCTAAAAGGCCAATCATCTATGATCGCATGAATTTACCGGCCTTGGAAAGAAGGGTGAGCAGAATTGCTATACAGGTAGTCCTCAAGTTATAACTATTCGTTTACTGATTGTTTTTGAAATTACAATGGCACTGAAAAAAGCGACTTAGGACTGTTTTTCACACTTACGACCATTGTAGCATCCAACGTGATCAAAATCCGGGCACTTGGCAACTGACTCATCTTTATGACGGTTGCAGTGTCCCCGGGGATCACGCGATTCCCTTTTGTGACCTTCGGACAAGCCAAGTCCAACGGGGAAGCCAGGCTCACTTAATGACCACGTTACTAACTCAACAACTGCAGTGCTTCGCTGGACAAATGTGGCAAGAAAGGTCATAAAACGGGGCGACAACTCAGTCAGCAACTGTCTTGCTTAGCGATGGCCTCAGTCGCGGTCATACGTCGAGGACTAAGCTGTAAGCGATCCAGCATCAAAGCTGCCGCGGTGGATCTTTTTTTTTGTCGAATTAATCGGTGGACGGAATGCGTCAGGAAGGAGGTTGGACCAAGGGTTCAACCTCCTTCTCTTCCCTATCGGTTTGCACATGTGAGTGCGTGCGCGCACGCACAGAGCATCAAAAACGGGGCGTGATGACATTTGGGCGGATGGGCGGAGCCTCCCGCAGCCACCGTTACCGGTTTGCCCGATAAATACCCCCACTCAGTTGGACCTTCTAAACGAATTTCCTGTTCAGCAGTTTTTGCAAAACTGTTTAGGCCTTTGAAGGGATTTTTCTTCCCCAACAGCCATCTTGAGATCAGAGTCTGTTGAAAATTGAAGCGCCCGGGGAATAAATATTTATGCTGTCAGGTTTTTATTCATTTTCCCGTTGAACCGAGATTGGCCAATCCTGTCTGCTACAAAAGGATATAGTGAGGCTTGGGGAGACAGCCGACAGCAAATCTTACACCAGAAGACGAAGATATGACGTTAGCGGCTCCCAAAGTGGCACTATCTCGAAATGGGAGATTTTTACAGGTTCTCGGAGGCAGGGATGCCATCTGGATCGTTCACTGGCCTGTAACGCCACGAGAATCATCTCTCGCCGGTGAATTATTCAGGATGACACGAGCAAGATTTCCATGTTTTATTTATTCATTTCTGTTCTGATTTCGGAAAGGGTTACCACCACCACCACCCCCCGCTAGTGGTCCCCAAGCAGGAGGTTTATTCCAACCATCCCTAAGACTGCAAAAAAACAATTGGCAGCAAAATCTCAAAAGCTGTGTTTCTCAACCGTGGCAGCTTCAAGTCTCAAAATTCCCCACTTAGCTACTGCTGTGCTGGCTGGGGAATTCTGGGAGACTGAAGTCCCCACATCCTCCAAGTTCCCAAAGTTGAAAAACACTATCTAAAGCAGGGGTGTCAAACTCAAGGCCCCGGGGCCGAATCTGACCCATGGGGTGCTTAGATCTGGCCCGCGGAGCCGCCCTGGAAACAGCAAAAAAATCGGTCTGCTCAGTTGCAGTCGTACATCAAGGACTACCTCTATTGTACATTATAATACCACGTTTCCCCGAAAATAAGCCCTCCCCCGAAAATATTTAAATGCAGCCGGTCCCCCACAATTTCCTCTGGTTAGGGTTAGGGAGACTGATCTGGAAATCAGGTAAGACAGCAAGAGGAGCCCCGTCTTGCTCCACACGCCCCAAAATAATAAGACCTCCCCGAAAATAAGGCCAAGCACTTATTTCAGGATTCAAAAAAAATATAAGACAGGGTCTTATTTTCGGAGAAACACGGTAATATTTTATGAGAATTACTCATCAACTTTTCCGATATGTTCTATACAGGTCAAAAGATGTTTTTACCTTCCAGCCTGGCTTGGCAACATGTTTGAAATAGGGGAAATGATCCTCAATCCAACTGTAGATATCTTTCAACATCATGCGCTTCTTCTCCGTGCTGTTGATGGCGAACTGGATCATGGCCATGTAAGAGTAGGGAGGCCGTTCGGAAAAAGATTCCTTCCATAAAGCAGAGGAGACGGTGGCGGCTGTGGGGCTTCCCTCAGACTGGAAAACGGAAGCAAAAGTCAAAATTAAGAAATTGTGACCAAGGCCCAAGTAGTGATTACCAAACACAATTCAGACCTCAACAAACTTATTTTATTCAAACAGCTGAGAATTAATTCATTCTCAGCTTTAGTCCAAAACAAAATTCTTCATAACCAGTCCCTCCAGCCTCATCGCCAACCTTTGATGTCTTTGGCAACCTGCCAAAGGCTTTTCTTGGCAAAAAAACCCCACAAAGTTCAAGGGACCCTGACAAGAAGCACTGGAATCAACGTTGCTTTTCTACAAAGAATCCAACGACTTGTTGCTGCTCTTTTAAGTCTTACGGGAGGGACCAATCATCTCCTGGCCTTACTCCTGAGTTGTCCTTTTTACTTCATCTGTTCTTGCCTTCTGGCAGCTCTTCGCATGCGTGCACTAGGAACAGGCTCCTCCTGTTCCTTTGCCTCTCTGCTGTCTGACTCTGGAGGCTCCGGAGTCTGCACATCGCTCCCAGATGGCTCTGGCCCCATCTCTGCGTCCGACGCAGAGCCCTCGTCCAGGCCTTCCCCAGACTCCAGGACTGGCCCAATGTCCTCCCCAACATCCTCACTATCCGACTCCGCTGCCAGGTCTGCAGGCTGCTGGCAGACCACAACAGTATCGTACGAAAATCCTCTAAAGCAGAGGTGTCAAACTCAAGGCCTGCTGGCTGGATCAGACCTACAGGGTGTTTAGATCTGGCCCGCCTGGAAACAGCAAAGGACCATCCCACGGTGCCTCTGCCAGCGAAAATGGAGTGCCACCCCCACCCCACCCCCGGCTGCACCACGTTTTTGGGCACAATGGGGGAGGTGGGCACCGTTTTCGCTGGCAGAGGGCTAGCACAACAAACTCAAAACAAAACAAAAGAAGAAGCATTTCCTCTTTTGGATTTGAGCATGCAAAAAGGCACAGGAAAGGAGAAAGGGAAGGAGGAAAGACAAAGAAAGGAAGATGGGAAGAGAGCCAGGAAGGAAAAAGAAGGAAAGAGGGGAAGGAAGAAGAAAGGAGAATGAAGAGGGAAGGAAAGAGAAGAGAAGAGAAGAGAAGAGAAGAGAAGAGAAGAGAAGAGAAGAAAGATTATAATGATAGTGAGGGAAAGTCTCAGGGAAGTCCTGCCTTAGCATTTGGCCACTACAGGTGCCACCGACCCGTTGAGTGACGTCGAGCTGGCCACAGCCATCAGCCCCCCCACCCCAGCCCTCCGATACGACCCTCAATGAAATTGAGTTTGACACTCCTGCTCTAAAGGAATGCAAATGAGATGGTGGACATGCACAGAAGCTAAGAGATATTGGACTAAGATACACACATGGTTGGAAAAAATGATAAAGAGACATGTTGACTTTAAACCAGAGATATTTTTATTAGGGATATTACCAGAGACATATAATAAAGAATTGCAATATTTAATTGTGAACGTTATAACAGTGGCTAGAATTGTATTTGCTAAAAACTGGAAAGGAGAAAAGATACCTACTGATGAAGAAGTTATTAAGAAAATGATGGACTGTGCTGAAATGAGTAAATTGACATTTGAAATAAGAGAACAGGAAGATAAACAATATTATTTGATATGGGATTTATTTTACCAATGGATAGATAATAAAATATGGAGATAAATATGAAATATGAAATGGAAGTTGAGATTAAAAAAGTGAAATATTTCTTTAAGAAAATAAGCTTTGGTCATATATTGATATTTTGAAGATGGGACTGAGCACAAAAGGATGTTAACCGATCAATACACTGTCTGTAATTGTTTGGAATGATGATGGTTTTATGTTTTATTTTTGTTTTAAAATAAAAAATTGTTTTTGGAAAAAAAACAAACCCAAGGAATTCCAATTACCTCCTGAAAAAAAAGCACCTTTGGGACAAAAATCCTCTCTAACACTCAGGAAAACTGGAAGAAGATAACAGGAATTAAGCCCAAAATTTCTATTGCCAAGAGAGACACTTGTTAAGTTTTGCTCCATTTTACCACCTTTCTTGCCACGGTTGCTAAGCGAATCAACTGCAGTTGTTAAGTTAGTAACCTGGTTGTTAAGTGAACCTGGCTTCCCTGTTGACTTTCTTCCCAGACGGTCACAAAAGAGGCGTCACATGACCCTGCCACCAATCTAAATATGAGTCCGTTGTCCAGCATTTGAATTTTGATCACGAGATCATGGGGATGACAGTGGTCGTAAGTGTGGAAAAACAGTCCTAAGTCTCTTTTTTCAGTGCCGTTGTAACTTTGAATGGCTACTAAGCAAGTGGTTCTAAGTCAAGGACCATCTTCATCAGAGTTTCCATAAGCAAATTCCTAACTCTATAAATACAGGCAGGGCCGAATTTTCCTATAGGCTAACTAGCTTCAGCCTAGGGCCTCAAGATCAAGAGGGGCCTACATTCAAATTGTTAGCAAAATTAAAATTACACTTTCACTATAGGTGAAAGGGCCTCATAAGTGGAATAGCCTAGGGCCTCTTTTCATCTAAATCCGGCCCTGAATACAGGTAGTCCTCGACTTATGGTATAGAATAACAGAGTTGGAAGGGACCTTGGAGGTCTTCTAGTCCAACCCCCTGCCTAAGCAGGAAACCCTACACCACTTCAGATAAATGGTTATCCAACATCTTCTTTAAAACTTGCAGTGTTGGAGCATTGACAACTTCTGGAGGCAAGTTGTTCCACCGATTAATTGTTCTGTCAGGAAATTTCTCCTCAGTTCTAGGTTGCTTCTCTCCTTGATTAGTTTCCCTCCATTGCTTCTTGTCCTGCTCTCAGGTGCTTTGGAGAATAGCTTGACTCCTTTTTTGTGGCAGTCCTTGAGATAATGGAACACTGCTATCATGTCATCTACTAACCTGGCTGAATTTTGACATTTGACATGAGGGCTGTGAAAATATTTACAGATCCCTCACTTCCTGGACATAAATTGTTTCCAGCTCCTACCCTCAAAACGATGCTATAGAGCACTGCACACCAGAACTAGACACAAGGACAGTTTTTTTCCCGAACGCCATCACTCTGCTAAACAAATAATACCCTCAACACTGTCAAACTATTCACTAAGTCTGCACTACTATTAATCTTCGCATCGTTCCCATCACCCATCTCCTCCCACTTATGACTGCATGACTGTAACTTTGTGTTGTGGTCCGCCAGCAGCCTGCGGAGCTGGCAGCGGAGCCGGACAGCGATGAGGCTGAGGAAGAACAGGGGCCAGTCCTGGAGGCTGAGGAAGGCCCGGATGAGAGCTCTGCGTCGGAGGCAGAGATGGGGCCAGGGCCATCGGGGAGTGATGTGCAGACTTCGGAGCCTCCAGAGGCTGACAGTAGAGAGGCAGAGGAACAGAAGGAGCCTGTTCCTAGTGCATGTATGAGAAGATCTGCCAGAAGGCAAGAACAGATGAAGTAAAAAGGACAACTCAGGAGTAAGGCCAGGAGATCCGGCCCCTCTCATAAGGCTTAAAAGACCAACAACGGCCCTCTTTGCTGGAAAACAACCAATGAGAGAATTGCTTCTTGCTTGGCTGTAGTTATTTCTTCCATTCCTGAACTGTTGCCAAGAAAAGCCTTTGGCAGTTTGCCTAATTATCCCAAGGTCAGAGATAAACGAAAGACTGGTGTTTTGAGGACTTTGTTTTCATTCCATTTAGAATACGCCGAGAATGAATTAATTCTCAGCTGTTTTAATAAAATCTGTTTTGTTTTTTTGGAACTGGTTTGCATTTAATATCAACTACGTGGGCCTGAGTCATAAACACTTCGTTGCTTGTATCCTTACGATTTATATCGATTGTTTCCTAATATGATTCGATTGCTTATTTCTACCCTATGACTATCATTAAGGGTTGTACTTTATGATTCTTGACGGGTGTGTCTTTTCTTTTTATGTACACTGAGAACGTATGCACCAAAGACAAATTCCTTGTGTGTCCAATCACACTTGGCCAATAAAGAATTCTGTTCTGTTCTGTTCTATTCTATTCTCCCAAAAGAAAAAAAAAATCATTTAGGGCAACTACCTCCCACCGTAACAGATATTAAACATTCTTCACAGTACCAAAGTATATGTATGTATTTTATTGAATAGCCCGAAGGCCTTTTCAAAAAAAAAAAAAAAAGAAGGGAAAGATAAATAAAACAGTTACAGAAATAACAGTGTAAAAAATACATGGTATATGACATTAAAATTTAACAATATCGAAATTCAATAACTAAATTTCCAAAACTAGATAACCCAAATAATATAGCTCCTCTCTAACTCGGCTCGTCTTTCTTACAATCAATGAAATTCTTTTCAATGTAACTGGTTCGTATTGCTGTCATCCTTTTAAGATAGCGGGTGATAGCCCTTACCAGGGGAGGAGAGTCTGCCTTCAATAGAAATGTTAATTTATGCCTTACATTCCAGTGGGCAAATTTATTTATAATTGGGGACAGATATTGTTTTCTTACTTCCTCATACAGCCTACATTCAAATATTATATGCACCGTATCCTCCACGACATTTGACATGTTCTTTCATCATACGGGATTTTCCGGTACCGGCCAATACCAAAGTGCTTTTTTTAAAGAGTCAATTGGACTGTTATGAGTCAAGGACTATATAAAGTTTCAAGTTTGCAGATCATTGATAACTTTTACCATGGAAAACGCCATCAAAATCGTTCTGGTCCAAAAGGTTCAGTGCAATATAGTAATCTGCCTCTGTCTTCGCACGTCTTAAAATCTCCCCTTCTGCATCCCCACTCCCCTTAAGGAGATGTGTATTAATTTTTTTTTCTTTCTTTCTCCTGATCAAGAACAGCTCAACCCCTTCCCACTTAGAGCAATTCTTCCACGCATAATTCGCAGTCTTGCGTCTACCCTTTTAACTTTCTAAAAAGATATCGGCCTACGTGGTGGATATGCTCTTTTGTAAAGACACGCTCAGGTGATTGGAAATTTTGAGTCATCCTGCCACATGATGACAATACACTGTATTTGAAAGCCTGACTCACTTGAGGATCCTTTGCGGTGGCTTATGAAAACCCGCAGGGAATTAGTAGGAAGAGAGCGGATTAACAAGAGCGGGAAGGGACCTTGGAGGTCATCTAGTCCAACCCCCTTGCTCCAGGTAGGAAGTGTTATACTGTACCGTTTCGGACAGATGGCACTTCAATCTATTCTTAAAAACGTCTTTTTTTAAAAGAAAGAAAGAAAGAAAGAAAGAAAGAAAGAAAGAAAGAAAGAAAGAAAGAAAGAAAGAAAGAAAGAAAGAGGAAAGGAAAGGAAAGGAAAGGAAAGGAAAGGAAAGGAAAAGAAAAGAAAAGAAAAGAAAAGAAAAGAAAAGAAAAGAAAAGAAAAGAAAAGAAAAGAAAAGAAAAGAAAAGAAAAGAAAAGAAAAGAGCCATGAGGATGATTCTGGGAATCCTCCACTCTTCAGAATTCCATTCATTGGTGATTGGGTATCAAAAAAATCGATTAGTTTATCGGAATATAAAATACGAAGGAAAATGAAAATAATGGGAAACTAGGGAAGGGGAAATGGGAAAAGGAAAGTGGAGGAGGGAAGGAGGAGGAGGAGGAGAAAGTGGAGGGGGGAAGAAAGAGGAGGAGGAGAAGGAGAGGAGAAGAGAAGGAGGAAGAGGAGGAAAGGGAGGAGGAGGAGAGGAGGAGGAGGGGAGAAGGAGAAGAGGAGGAGGTGGAGGAGAGGAGGAGGAGAAGAGGAGAAGGCAAGGAGGAGGAGAAGAGGAGGAGTAGGAGGAGAAGGAGAAGGAGGAGAAGGGGAGGAGGAGGAGGAGAAGAAGAGGAGGAGGAGGAGGAGGAGAAAATGCATGGACTTCCAAGTCTTTTTAGCACAGTAGAAGACATTAGTCTCAACTTTTTACTTTTGCAATATAGTCCTCGATTTACAACATCACTGCAATCGTTACGTTAGTAACAGCGTTGTTAAGTGAATTCAGCTTCCTATTGATGTCACTTGTCAGACAGTTAGAAATGGGGACCGCAGGACACTGCGACAGTCATAAATATAAGCCAGCTGCCAATTTGTTAAGTCAGTTGTGCCCCATTTTTCCACCTTTCCTGCCAGTTGTTCAGGGAATCACTGCAGTTGTTAAGTGAGTAACACGGTGGTTAAGCGAATCTGGCTTCCCCATTGACGTTGCTTGTCAAAAGGTCGCAAAAGGGGATTGTATCATAAAGACGAGTCAGTTGCCAAGCGCTTGAATTTTTACCACTGGAAGGCTATTGCAACGGTTGTAAGTGTGGGAAAAAAAATCATAAATCAATTTTTAGTGCCGTTGTAACTTTAATGGTCATTAAACAAACTGACGTAAGTCGAGGACAACATGTGTAGACAACTATTGTGCTTGGCTTTTTAGCTGGTGTTTTAGAAAGTGGCAACAGATGTTCTTCTCATGCCATTAACCTGACACCCCAAACATCTAGAGCAGAGGTTGGCAACCTTAAACACTCAAAGAGCCATTTGGACCCGTTTCCCACAGAAAAGAAAACACCGGGAGTCACAAAAACCCTTCCCGTGCCTGACTATTTCTTGAGCGGCCACAAAACTAGCATACGTAGTTGAATTAAACGTTCTGTTTTCTTCTCAAACTATTCTTTTCTTGGATTTATCTATGGTTGGCCTACCAGGGGTTGAAAAGCTCAATAAATCACGTGCCGGAAGGTATCGCACATTGGCGGTTGTGACACATATTTTGAGTGACAGGGAGCCGCAGCACAGGGGTGAAAGAGCCACATGCGGTTCCAGAGCTGCAGGTTGCTGACCCCTGATCTAGAGTCATATGCATGTTTGCCCCATGAAACCTCCAGTCTCGTAGAAGCTTCATGCTTAGATATGTAAGGCTATGTTGGCCCTTTGCTTACCTTAATTGTCTTCTGTTTGGGGGTCTGGTTTTCCTTCTCCGTGTCTTTTTTCATACTACAGGAGCTCAGTGGGGTCGAAGTCATCTTCCCCAACCACTGGATGTTGGTCAGGCTGCTGTTCAAGCCAGAGTTGTCTGCCTCCTCACTACCTACGTGGATACAAACTCAGAGTTTTTAGATTGCATGTGTAAATCCTTCAAGAGGGAGCTTGAAATTTAGCCTTTCAGCAGAAAGAGGTTGGGTATAACTGTGAGAGGGATCTTGGAGTCCTAGTGGACAATCACTTAAATACGAGCCAGTCGTGTGCGGCAGCAGCCAAAAAAGCCAATGCAATCCTAGGCTGCATTAACAGAGGGATAGAATCAAGATTGTGGGAAGTGTTAATATCACTTTATAATGCCTTGGTAAGGCCACACTTGGAATACGGCATCCAGTTTTGGTCGCCACGATGTAAAAAAAAAAGATGTGGAGACTCTAGAAAGAGTGCAGAGAAGAGCAACAAAGATAATTTGGGAACTGGAGGCTAAAACATATGAAGAACAGTTGCGGGAACTTGTTCTGCCCCAGCTCCGGATTTCCTCGGAAATAAGGACCATCAACGGTCCTTATCAAATTTATTAAGTAGCAAGAATAAACCAAAGTCCGGCAAAGATTGGCAACCCACCCAGAAAACAAAATACGGTAAGACTTTTCCAAAAATGCTCTGATGATAATTACAAGTTGTTTCCAGCAAGAAACTTACTAACCGCGTGTGACTCAAATAGGCTAAGGGAGTGGCCAATTATCCTCAAGCCTTACTCTCGAGGAGACCTCCTCCTCCTGAGTAGCCACTCCTGCCTTTTGGCAGCCCTGCGTGCTCGAGCATTGAGAAGAGGCTCCTCCACTTCACTCTCTTCACTTGAAGGAGCCTCTGGAGGTTCTGAAGGCCCTGGCTGAGTCTCTGCCTCTGGCACCACATCCTCTTCAGCCTCCTCGCTGCCCGACGCGAGCGCCGGCTGCTGGCACGACACCACACCAGTCTCCTCGTTGGGATCAGCTACGATCCGCGCAGGCCGCCGGCGGGCCACAACAGAACTGGATATGTCTAGTTTAATGAAAAGAAGGACTAGGGGAGACATGATAGCAGTCTTCCAATATCTCAGGGGCTGCCACAAAGAAGAGGGAGTCCAGCTACTCTCCAAAGCATCTGAGGGCAGGACAAGAAGCAATGGGTGGAAACTAATCAAGGAGAGAAGCAACTTAGAACTAAGGAGAAATTTCCTGACAGTGAGTGTTGGATGCTTATCCTACGGTTGGGTAGGTAATATATAGAAAACTATGTTCTGTAACTTTAACTGCTACAAGATGACTAATTGGCTGTGCTAAGCAGACATAAAAGAAGGCAGGAAGTTCATTCATGTCTGCTCCAGCTATTAGAAGGTTGAACTGCTGAAAGGAACTGTGTCTGTGTTACTGAAGAGAACTGGAATTGTAAGCAAACTATGTTTTTGTGTTAAACCGTGATTATTTGAAGAAGTGTTATCTTTGTTTTGAGAAGCCAAGTTTTGATTTTTTACAAGTAGAGACTGTTTATTTTTCTTTAAACGTTCAGAGTCTGTGAGTATCTGTGTGTTTTGCTAAGCAACGTATCTATTCGCTGTCTGGTCCGTTGCACCACTTTGCAGAGGGCAGTTTTACCCTCAACAGTGAGAACAATGAATCAATGGAACAGTTTGCCTTCAGAAGTTGTGAATGCTCCAACACTGGAAGTTTTTAAGAAGAGATTGGGCAACCGTTTGTCTGAAATGGTATAGATCCGTGATGACGAAACCTATGGCATGCGTAGCCATATCAATGGGCACGCGAGCTAAGCAGCTCCAGCGCACATGCGTGTGCCGGCCAGCTGATTTTCGGGTCTTCTGGGCCCACCAGAAGTAGGGAAACAGGCTGTTTCCTGCCTCCAGAGGGTCTGGGGGTGGTGGGGAAGGCCCATTTTTCTTTCTCACCTGGCTCCAGGGCCTCTCTAGGAGTGTGGGGAGGGTGAAAACAGCCTTCCCACCTTCCCCCAGAGGTCCCTGTGTGTCAGGAGCGGGAGGGGTCACACGCATACGCAGGGCGCATAGAATTATTAGTGCGGGCACACACACGTGCGACCCCCACCCCACCTCCTGCCACATGATAGCACCCCTATCCAGGGGTGGGCAACTGTGGCCCTTTTACAACCTGTGGACTTCAACTCCCAGAATTCCTGAGACAGCCAAGTTGGCTCAGGAATTCTGGGAGTTGAAGTCCACAGGTCATAAAGGGGCCATATTTGCCCACCCCTGCCCTATGCCTGTTGTGGCTCCGTTACCTGAGCCTGTGTCATCGGCAGGAGAGGACTCCGAGAGTGAAGGAGAGGAGTTGGCAAGGCCTCCCTCTCCAGGACCCTCCTCTCTGGCAATGCCTTTGGTGTCCGCCGAAGGGCAAGAGATAGGGCCGGGGCCAAGCACGTCCATGCAGCCACAGATGGACAGTAATGAGGGTAATGAGTCTTGGCTGGATCCTCGGCAGCGTTGCAGAGATAAGCGCGTGCAACAGAAGAAAAGGCGTGCCAGAGATTAAGCTGAGTCACTGAACCACACCCCACAGGGTATAAAAGGGGGTGAGGTGGCCATTCAGACTCTGTGACGGACAAAACTAACTACTATCAAGTCACATTGCATCTTTGGAAACAACATCATCTGCCTTGGATTTATTTTACGAACTGGACAATGCTTGACCTGTGTGTATTTTGTTTATGAGTAAAGTTCTTGGCAAGCAGCTACTGGGTTGCTGCCAAGCCTCTTATCGGAAGAATTGGTTGTCTGCCAGTTTATTTAACCCCCGGCTGTCTGTTTGTGTGCGTGTGTGAGACGGGGACAGAACAATACCATTCTGCACAAACAGCTGTCCAACATCTTCTTAAAAACCTCCAGTGTTGAAGCACTCACAACTTCTGGAGGCAAGCCTGATTAATCGTTTAAGCCTGATTAATCATTTTAAGCCAGTTGATATTTTAAGAAAGGAAATGGCCTTTCCCGGGGGATTTCTATTTAAACAGACTTTACCTAAAAGCAGGTTATAATGAATAAGAGAAGAGACGGCTATTTCTTGCAGAATTGGGGAAAAAAAAAACACTTTTGCTAACTGTGCAGGTTCGAATTATGTAGAATGAAATTCCCGCTGCCTTCAGTTCTATTATCGCAAAAGAAGAACGTTTTTCCGTAATATATGACGACATTAACTCATTGAAGTTGGACTTTGGTGAGATAATTGCATGATTATTTCTTAATAATAATTAAGAAATTAACAATTAATTAACAATTATTTATTTATTAAGAATTAAGAATTAATTATTAATAATTAATAATTAATACTAATTTAGAATAGCAGAGATGGGCTTACTGATAATACCTGAATGCTGTCTACAGGTGGTCCTCGACTTACAACAGTTCATTTAGTGACCGTTCGAAGTTACACCATCGCTGGGAAAAAAGGGACTTATGACCGTTGTTCACACTTACGACCGTTGCAGCATCCCGATGGTCACGTGATTTACATTCAGATGCTTGGGAACAGATTCGCATTTATGACGGTCATATGATTCCCCTTTTGGGACCTTCTGACAGGCAAAGTCAATGGGGAAGCCAGATTCTCTCAACCACTGTGTTACTAATTTAACAACTGCAGTGATTTCACTTAACAAAGGTGGCAAGAAGAGTCGTAAAATGGGGCAAAACCCACTTCACAAATTTCTCACTTAGCAACATACGTTCTGGACTCAGTCGTAAATCGAGGACTACCTGTAATCTCTGAGAATCATCGGATGCTTAACATCTCCCATACTACTAAAATGATTAATGATGATTATATAGAGAGTTTGATTTCCTGCTGAAATAAATAATACATAGTAATGCATCATTGGATAAAAATATTTCCCATAACTAAAAACCTCCATCCTACATAAACACACCGATGTCAAACACACCGGAAAGTCATCAAAACCTCTGAAGAACACACAAATGTTATGCAGCTTCTTAGAATATCTACAGTTTTTTCCCCACATGCCATCACTCTGCTAATGAACTAATTCCCACAACACTGCCAAACTATTTACTAAGATTGCATTACTATTATTCTTCTCATCCTTCCAAGTACCTATCTGCTTCTACTTATGACTATAACCTTGTGGCTTGTATCTTTACGATTATATTGTTTTATTTGGTTTCCTAGTATGATTTTGATTGCTTATTTAGTATCCTATGACTATCACTAAGTGTTGTATCTTATGATTCTTGATGAATGTATTTTTTTATGTACACTGAGAGCTTATGCACCGAAGACAAATTCCTTGTGGGTCCAATCACACTTGGCCAATAAAATTCTATTCTATTCTATTCTATTCTATTCTATTCTATTCTATTCTATTCTATTCTATTCTACTCTACTCTACTCTACTATACTCTATTCTATGCCTTTGGATGAAAGAGGACAGATCGTATCAAAAGCTAAACTGGACAAAACTAACTAAATTTAAGTCCAATCCATCTATCCATTATCCCCCAGCACTGAGTAACTTCCCAATTCTGTCCTGTTCGATATTAATTTTTAGAAAGGGCTTTGATAATATCTGTTTTTGGAAAAGCCAAGCAGGCAGCAAGCACCCTCCATCCCGGTCACCATAAAGTTTTACAAAGGTAGTCCTCAACTTACGACTACGAATGAGCCCCAAAATTTCTCTTGCTGAGCAAGACCGTTGTTAAATAAGTTTTGGTCCCATTCTGCCAACTTGCTTGCCACAGCAGTGCAGCGAATCCCTGCCCTTGTTAAATGAAATCTGGCTTTTCTCTTGACTTTGCTTGTCAGTTGGTCGCAAGAAGGGATCCCACGACCCCGGAAGACTTCAACCGTCATAAATACGGAGGTTGCCAAACATCTGAATTTTGATCTCGCGACCATGGGGATGCTTCAATGGTCGTAAGTGTGAAAAACAGTCTTAAGTCACTTGTTTCAATGCTGTTGTAACTTCGGTCACTAAACGAATGGTTGTAAGTCGAGAACGACCAATAGCCATGATTAAAGAGCTTCCGTTTTTAAACTCTGACCTCTCTACAGTAGTGGCCAAAATTGTGGAAACCTTTTGGGAAAAGTGTATTTTCTAAAACTAGCTAATAACACCACTTTTTTGGGGGAGTAGTACCATAGAATTATATATCAATGGAAAGATAATTTAGTCAAGGAGGTAATGCAATCACTTTTATGAAGGATTTGCTATTAGAATAGCAGTTACAGGATAAAGAAGAAAAGTGAAACACGTAGAAAAAGTGTGATATACAAAAATGATCACCATAGAAAAAACAAGATTTACAAAAATTATCACCATGGAAAAAAACGAGATATACAAAAATGATCCCCATGTCACTTCATACTTAGTTGGGGTAACCTTTAGCATGAATTACGGCCTTACAACGTCTTCCCATGGATGGAACCAAGTCTTTTAATTCTGTTATCATGTGAAACCAAGATTGAATGATGGCTTCTATTAACTGGGTTTTATTGCTGGGTCGCTTCTGGCTAACACGTTTCTTTAGTCTGCTCCCTAGATTTTCAATTGGGTGAAGGTCTGGGCTCTTCCCAGGGCCATTCCAGCTGTGGAATAGGATTATCTTGAAACTCAACACACACACACACACAAAATGGTGTTATTAGCCATCAAACCTCAAAAATACACTTTTCCCAAAAGGTTTCCACAATTTTGGCCACTACTGTATATAAAATGCCTCATAAAAATTAACCACATAGTACCAATTGTCAAAAATCAAGGCAGAGGTTGGTAGTTCTGGTGATGCCACCATCAGCGAGTGAAACTCAAGGAACTCCACAATTTTGGCCACTACTATATTCCCCAAAAACGCCTTTCTGGGGCTCCTCATCACCCATCGTACAAAAACTTCACAACGAAAAGGTCTACCTACTGGTTTTGTCCTCTTCTTGGCTACCCAAAGATTGCGAGGCCAAAAAGTCCGACTCTTCGGCGGTCCAGGCCCACATCCCTGCCAGCTTTTCATCCTCGGGGCCCCCATGGCTTGCAGTGATGGTCCCTTCTTCAGATCCGGATATGTTGGGAAAGGGCCTGGTCTCCAGGCCGAGAGAGCTACCGGATAGACTCACTAAGCCTGGGTCCTTCCTAGGAGACTGTTCAGTGGCTAGCAAGTCCATTACGCTTTGCTGGGTTTCTGCTGGGACAGGGCTTCCGCTGACCCCACAAGAGTTGACCAGGGCCAAGTGGTCACCTATTACAGCCGTCTGGATGGGAGAGCCCGGGATCCCTTGGAGATCGTGGGCGATCCCTTGCTGCTCCTGCTTGATCCGGCCAGCTGGGCTCCTGGCTTCTTCGTCCTCCGCAGGGCTGCCCGGCCGAGAGGTCTTCCTCTTCTTCAGGATCAGCGGCTGATGAGAGCGGCTCTTCATGCTGGAGAGCCCGAGGGATCCTCATCGGGAGGGCAGAACGGATCCTGCAAAAGAGGCAGCAGCCGATCCTCTTTCAGATCCACGATCTGCGATGGGGAAACCCGGGGAGGGAGGGACACGGACGGACACACACACACACACACACACACACACACACACACACACACACACACGGAAAGTGGATCAGATCCACGATCTGCGATGGGGAAACCCGGGGAGGGAGGGACACGGACGGACACACACACACACACACACACACACACACACACACACACACGGAAAGTGGATCAGATCCACGATCTGCGATGGGGAAAACCCGGGGAGGGAGGGAGGGAGGGACACACACACACACACACACACACACACGCGGAAAGTGGATCAGATCCACGATCTGCGATGGGGAAACCCGGGGAGGGACACACACACACACACACACACACACACACACACACACAAGGAAAGTGGATCCCGATTCCTCGGGGGAACCCACCGGTGACCCCACGAGATCTGGTGCCTGGGGGCGTGGGAGAGAGGGGGAGTCACCCTGGGCTTCCCCGGGGAAAGAGCCTCGATCCCGGGCTTAGGGTTCCACAACGGCTCCTTCCTTCCTCCCTCCCCACCCGGGCGGAGGTTCTTACCGGCCGCCCTTCCAACGGGCTGCGCGGCGAAGCCGGAGCGGCCGGGCGAGCGAGCGAGCGAGCGATGCGGCTCCGCTGGTCGGTTTGAATTTCGCGCCGGCAAGCTCGCTGTGGTCACGTGGGCGGGGCGGCCAATGGCCGGGCGGCCAGGGAGAGAGGGGCGGGGCCGCCAGGGAGAAAGGGGCGGAGCCAGTCTGCCTTGCTGGATTGTTTTTTTCCCCTCACGGCTGCTTCAGTCACCGCTGCTCCTCTTTGCCGGCGCGGGGGTTCGCAAAGCGGAGCCTCCCCGGGCTGGAGCCTCGGTGAGATTGCAGATAGTCCTCAATTTACAGCAATTCATTTAGTGACCATCCAAAGTTAGCATATCGCTGTGACTAAGTTGGGACCGTTTTTCACACTTACGACCGGCTGCACCATTTCCCCCTCCCCCTCCATGGTCCCTTGATCAGGCTTGGCAACTGACTCGTATTTATGACGGTTGCAGCATCCCAAAGTCACAGGAATGTCCTTTTTTGCGACCTTCTGACAAGCAATGATTCACTTAACAACCGTGGGACTTAACTGTGGCGAGAAAGGTCGTAAAAGAGGGGGGGCATAACTCCCTTAACTTAATGTCTCACTTGGCAACAGAAATGTTGAGCTCGGTTGCGGTCGTAAGCCGAGGACTACCTGTGCAGGTACCTCAACTTACGACCACAACGGAGCCCAGAATTACAGTCCTTTTAAGTTGTTGCTGTTGTTAAACGAGGCACCCATGCAATTCCAGCTCTCACCCTTGCAGTCATTATGTAGAGTATGGGGTGCCTCGGGAGGGGGGGAGAAGCCTTGGGTTGCTGAATGAATGGTCATAAGTTGAGGACTACCTATATAGAGCTGCGGCACGGCTGATTTCTCAGGCGCAAAGCGTCGGGGAGGGGGATGTCTGTCCTGCTGAACGACGGCTTGTCAATGCATCCGCCCTGTCTGTCTCCGTCTTTTGTCCCCCGTGGGAAGGAGACGAGAGGTTGTGGGTTTATGTCGTTGCTTTTGGGGAAGGCAAAAGCATCATCATCCCAAAAGTGCTTTTCTCTAAAAAAATCAACTGGACTTTCGGGTTTTTCATTTAGACCTTTCGCTTCTCCTCCAAGGAGCTTCTTCGGTTCTATCGCTTCTTGGATGAGAAATCCAGCTCTAACCCTAAATCGAAATGTCTTCAAGCAAAAACGAAGAAAGCCCAGTTGCCTTTTGGGCCATCATGGACCGTGTGGGGACTCCTGGGGGGATGGGGCAGCCAGGAGTGGGAATTGGGGGTTCTCCAAACGGCACAGAATCTTCTCTAGAGGTTCCCCCGAACCCCCAGCAGCCAGTGGTGAAATCTAAAATTTGTTACTACCGGTTCTGTGGGCGTGGCTTGGTGGTGGTGGTGGGTGGGTAATGTGACTGGGTGGGCATGGCCATTTTTTTTTTTTTTTACTTTTAAAACCATTTTTTTCTACAACCTCTTCGGCGAAGAGGTTGTTAAAAAAATGCTTTCAAAAGCCTCTGACGATCCCAGCTGAGTTGCCTGATCGGCAGAGGCTTTTTTTTCTTTTAAATGCCTCTGACGATCAGGCAACTCAGCTTGGATCATCAGAGGCATTTAAAAGAAAAAAAGCCTCTGCCGATCAGGCAACTCAGCTTGGATCATCAGAAGCATTTAAAAGAAAAAAAGCCTCTGCTGATCAGGCAACTCAGCTGGGATCGTCAGAGGCATTTAAAAGCATTTTTTCTACAACCTCTGAAGAGGTTGTAGAAAAAATGCTTTGAAAAGCCTCTGACGATCCCAGCTGAGCTGCGCGATCATCAGAGGCTTTTTTTTTTAACTTTTCTAAGCATTTTTTCGGCCGAAGAGGTTATAGAAAAAATGCTTTTAAAAGTAAAAGCAAAGCCTCTGATGATCGTGCGGCTTAGCTGGGCATGGGGCGGGGGCAGGGATTTTTGCTACCGGTTCTCCAAACCACCCATCTCCATCGCTACCGGATCGGGCGATCCGGTCCAAACCGGGAGCATTTCACCCCTGAGCCCACCCCTGAACACACACACGTTCCTGAGGTCTGTTGAAATGTGTTTTAGGTTTGCATTCTGCTCCGTTTTGAACAGATGTAAATGAGAGAAAACCCCACCAAATTCCAAAAGACTTCTCATTTAAAACGAGACGGGCTATTGCGAGAAGAAACTTTATTCTCTAGCACTGAAAACGTTACCTGGTCAGGTAACCCAAACATCTGAAAATGAATGACCAAGCGTAGAGAGCACCAAAGACTTCCCAATTTTATTTTTCTGTTTGTATCCTCCCTTTCGTATTTGTTCTGAAACAGACTGGAGATCCTGCGGTATCCAAAGCGGGTGTCCTGCGGTATCCAAAGCGGGAGACCCACAACTTCAGGTCACACTGGATCTGCTGTGTGTGTGTTGGCGGGGTTGTCTTCTTTTTCTCTTTTGTTTTGAGGAGGGGGATGTCAAGATTTTCTTTAAAGGCGTGTTAAGCTTATTTTGGGAGGGTACGTCACCATATTTTATGTCCTGCCCCAAAATAATGAAACTCCACACTTCCGTTTTGGCAATTCCATCGAGTGTCACAATTAAATACAGGTAGTCTTCAACTTAACAACAGTTCAATTAGTGACTGAAGTTACAACGCCACTGAAAAAAAGTGACTCATGACCCATTTTTCACACTTACGACCGTTGGAGCATCCCCACGGCCATACAATCAAAATTCAGACAATACTTGGCAACTGATTCGTATTTATGACGGTTGCAATATCCCGGGGTCATGTGACTCCCTTTTGTGACCTTCGGGCAAGCAGTTTCCATGGGGGAAGCCAGATTCATTTAACGACCAGATTACTAATTGAACCAGGGCACCGAACAAACGTCTCACTTAGCAACAGGAATTCTGGGCTCAATTGTGGTGTTAAGTTCAAGGACTACCTGTGGGAGGTAAAAGAGGAGGCCATTTCCTAAGACAAATTTAGGAATTGGTCGTATCGCCAGGGCCGTATTTTTTTAAAAAAAGAGCCACGAAAGCTTGCAAAAAAAATATAACACAAGTACATGAATATTATTTGTACGCAGGTTTGTTTTTTAAAAACAAAACGAAAAAAGAAATGGTAAAACTAACAAGATGGTACCGGTTTTCTCAATTTGGTTGCCCCCTTAAAGGTGTCGGGATACAAGGCAGCACAATACCAGGGTCCCTGTAAAAGTGATATGTATACACAATCCTTGAAAGTAAAGTTGTGCAACTCCTTGGACGGACATAGCAGGGTGAGGAGATGAGAAAATTCCACATCCAGAGAAAACGTCCGGGCGGCGAGAGTTTTGCTACTGATAAAGCTCACCCCTCCGAATGCTGTCAAATCCAGAACCGCTTTTATTTTGGGTCAAAATCCAGAATCGCACTTCTCCTTTTTGTGGTTTCGAAGGCAGCTGCTCGTTAGCGCATCCTATAGTCATTAGATACGGAGGTTTCGCAAAGCTGCCCTTTAAAATCCAACTCCACCATGAAGTCCAGGTCACGCTGCAAAGAACATAGAGATCAGATGCTACAAAGGAGATGAGGCCCGCGGGTAACACTGCACATTCGGTAGTTCCTCCACTTACGACACTTTGCTTAGTGACTGCTTTAGTTACGAGTTATGACGGCACTGAAAAAAGGTAACTTACGACCAAGCGTGGTATTCATTTACTTTCCTTACCGATTCGCTAGCGTGCCCCCCTGTCACTGCGTTTTGTATTTACCAGATGAGCTCTTATTTTTGAACTTTCAGACTTACCGTAGCTTGCCAAGTTCTTATCAGTAAACTACTGCGCATGTCTACATTCTTTTCTTCTTCTCAAAATTTTCTTTTGTTCTCCGGCCAAGAGAGGTAGCCGGGAAAGCTTTGCCAAGATGTAATTAATTAGCTAGTAAGATGTTTTTTACTTCTTTAGAATAGAATGTGTTTATTAGAATATATCTCGGTTTTATTTTCTTAAAGTATACTTCAAGGAAAGGTCACGATCCATTCGCTAATCAAGGTGCAATTACCCAAAAGCAGAATGGGATTAAATGCCACTCTGACAGCCCCGTCAACACGCGTGCGCCTGGCATTCCATGCATGTGCTTGTTCTGCCCCAGCTATGGACCCCAAAGAACACAGCACACACAAAGTCTATACAAAACTTAAATTTACTAAAATAACTCACTCTTTTCCAAACAAAGGCTGTTAATAAACTTTCTTAACAGCCCACAAGAAACCAAAGATAAAGTAATCACAATCTTACTAAGGTTGGCAGAAAGCCCAGAAGCAATTTTGCAGAGAATCCAGTCGCGAAGGAGAATGAACTAAAGTTGTTCCCTACAATTTGCTTCAGTCGGTGTTCCTCCTTAAATAGGCTAAGGGAGTGGCCAATTAGCCCCAAGCCTTACTCTCAAGGAGACCTCCTCCTGAGGAGCCACTCCTGCCTTTTGGCAGCTCTGCACGCCCGTGCATCAAGAAGAGGCTCCTCCTCTTCGTCCTCTTCACTTAAAGGAGCTTCTGGAGGTTCTGAAGGCCCTGGCTGAATCCCCGCCTCTGGCACCACATCTTCTCCAGCCTCCTCATTGTCTGACTCGAGTGCCAGCTGCACAGGCTGCTGGCGCAGCCCCACACCAGCCTCCTCGCTGTCAGAATCAGCTACAAGCCGTACAGACCGCTGATGGGCCACAACAGTGCTTTGCTGGTGCACGTGCCTTCCGCGCATTTGCCCAGCGTCAAAAACGTGCCTAAATGGGATGGCATGGGGGCCGATGGGCAGGCCCACCCATGGTTTCCGCTACTGGTTCGGGCGAACCAGTCCGAACCAGCTGAATACCACCTCTGCTTAAGACCATTTTTCGCAGTTAGGTCCGTCGCAGCCTCCCCAGGGTCCCACGATCCAAATTCAGATGCTTGGCAACTGACTCATATTTACGACGGATGCATTACCCCGGGGTCCCACGATCCCCTCTTGCAACCATCTGGCAAGCAAAGTTCATGGGGAAGCCAGATACATTTACATTTCCCCGAAAATAAAGTCACACCCACCCAGTCGGCCATGCCCAGCCAGCCCCCCCCTCCCCGAGGTCAACCACAGTCTTGATGTGGCCCTCGATGAAATAGAGTTTTTCACCCCTGAACTAAGATCATGTTATTCGGCTGCAAAACTACAGGCAACCACCAGGTGGCAGCAGAGACCATTTTCTGTGTGTCTTGGCTCTCCTCTAGTGGTTGCATGGATTTTGCAAGTACACTTACAACAGTTCATTTAGTGACCATTCAAAGTTACAACGGCACCAGAAAAAAAGTGACTTAGGACTATTTCTCACACTTACGACCATCGCCGCATCCCCACAGTCACTTGATCAAAATTCAAATCCTCGGCAACGGATTCATATTGATGAATGTTGCAGTGTTTTGGGTAGTCCTTGAGTTACATCAGATCATTTAATGACCGTTCAAAGTTACGACGGCACTTTAAAAAAATGATTTACGACTGGTTTGTTTCACACTTACAACCATTGCAATATCCCCATGATCACGTGATCAGAATTCAAACGCTTGGCGACTGGCTCATTTTTATGACGGTTGCAGCGTCCCAGGTTCATGTGATCCCCTTTTACGACTGTCCGACAAGCAAAGTCAATGAGGGAAACTGGATTCACTTAACAACCACGTTAATAACTTAACTGCAGTGATTTGGTTAAAACAATTGGGGCAAGAAAAACCGTAAAAGGGGGCAAAACTCCCTGAACGAATGTCTCATTTAACAACGTAAATGTTGGGCTCAGCTGTGATCGTAAGCCGAGGACTACCTGTACCACGAATCAGACTGTGGTCATTAAATGAGACTTTGGCTTCTCCGCTGACTCTTATTTCTCCCATTTTCCTGCAAGAGGAAGCACCCTCTTCCTCCGTGGTCCCTGTGTGGAGGAAATGGTGGATCAGGAACATAATAATAACAGTAACAGAGTTGGAAGGGACCTTGGAGGTCATCTAGTCCAACCCCCTGCTCACGCAGGAGACCTGTACTAGGGATTCGAACCGCCAAACTGCAGACCTTTCTGATCAGTCTGCCTTGTCCTTTCAACCACTTCCATTGAGGCAGGGTGCAGGGAAGATTTCAAAAAGTGCCAATACTTTCGGTTTTTCCCTTGCATGGAACGGCTGTGCTTTCCCCCCCACTTCATCGCAAATTGGGATTGTGGTTCTGCCCATGGCTGAACCCCTACCCCCACCCCACCCCCATTCAACTTGGGAAAGGTGCCCAGACGCTCCCTAAAGAAACTTTCCGGAACAAGAGAACAATCGTGCAAATTGCACACTCCGGAAGAGTTGTGTTAGTTGATGGGAGCAGGAGTGGGATTCAGCCGGTTCGGAACACTTCGGACGAACCGGATCTTAATTTCAATCTGGTTCGCCAAACTGGTTGTTCCAAGGACTGGCTGACCCTGCCCACCTACCCTGCCCCTCCCAGGAGTCTCCACACGGCCCGTTTTGTCTGCCAGGTAAGTGCAGGGCACGCGTGGAGGCCCTGGGAGGGCAAAAAATGGGCTTACCAGAAGTCCAGAAATGGGCCCATTTCCAGAGCCCAGGAAAGGCTGTTTTTGTCCTCCTGAAGGTTCCAGGAAAGCCTCTGGAGCCTGTGGAGGGTGAAAAATGGGCCTACCGGAAGTCTGAAAACGTGCCCGTTTCCGGCCTCCAGAGGGCCTCCGGTGCCCGGGGGAGGTTGTTTTTGCCCTCCTGGAGGCACGAGGAAAGTCTCTGGAGCCTGGGGAGGGTGAACACCCCCCACCCACCGTGGTGCAGGAATTTTTCAATCCCACCCCTGGATGGGAGTCCCCAACCTGAAGCAGTTCACAAAAAAAAAAACCCTCCCAGCTGCCTGCAATTACTGAAAGTTCAATTCTCACCAGGCTCAAGGTTGACTCAGCCTTCCATCCTTTCAAAGGTAAGTAAAATGAGGACCCAGATTGTGGGGGCAATAAGCTGACTTTGTATAAATATACAAAAGTATGAAGGCTATTGCTTAACGCACTGTAAGCCGCCCTGAGTCTCCGGAGAAGGGCGGCATATAAAAATAAAGGAAAGAAAAGAAAGAACTTGCCATTCAAGAGACTCCCTCCGATTTCAAAATGACACACCATGCTCCAAAGTTTGAAAGAGCTCCCTTGATGCAACCTTGCAGCCAGGGTGCGTGGGTGTGGGGGTGTGGGAGGGGGACAATTTACAGGGAATTAGAGCAAACTGTATTTGATTGGCACCCTTAGATCAAATGCACGGCCTTCCCAGCTTTAAGCTGACCCCCCCTCGTTGTGATAAAAGACCAAATGTTTTCCGGGGCTTATCCATGAGGCAGCTGGAGCACTTAAGAGAGCCAAGTTGTTGACATCAAGTCAACAATGTTGTAGGCACAATGGAAAAAAAAGCCTTGGCCAACCGAGAGAGTTCTTTTACACTCGAGGAAAGTCAGAAACATTCCCTTTAGCGAGAACAGATGGTGTCCTGCCACTGGGGTGAGGATGGGGGGGGGGGGTGTTTCTGGATGGATTTAAATGTTGGTTTCCAGTGACAATTTTTCAGGGTTTGCTCAATGCCTCAGATGGCTTGCATTGGCCCACCATGCTGATGTTCTCCAGCTTTATGCCAGGTCAGTGCGATGGGAACTCATGCTTCATCTTGGGTCTTAAAAAATAACAGTAAAAGGTTCCCCTCGCACATATGTGCTAGTCGTTCCCGACTCTAGGGGGCGGTGCTCATCTCCATTTCAAAGCCGAAGAGCCAGCGCTGTCCGAAGATGTCTCCGTGGTCATGTGGCCGGCATGACTCAACGCCAAAGGCGCACGGAACGCTGTGACCTTCCCACCAAAGGTGGTCCCTATTTTTCTACTTGCATTTTTTACGTGCTTTCGAACTGCTAGGTTGGCAGAAACTGGGACAAGTAACAGGAGCTTACCCCCGTTACGCGGCACTAGGGATTCGAACCGCTGAACTGCTGACCTGCTGATCGACAAGCTCAGCGTCTTAGCCACTGAGCCATCACATCCCTTCTTGGGTCTTACTGCAAGAGAAAGTCAGCCCAGGCTGTCCTCCTCTTATGACCGGTCGCTGTTATTTAGTACTAAGTTGTGCCTGACTCCCCACAACCCCATGGTCCTGTCCAGTGATGGGAGTCACCCGGTTCACACTGGTTCGCACGAACCGGTTGTTAAATTACCTCCCCCACCACTATCAAAGTGGATCCTGGATGCTGCGCTGCAATGGAGAAACAGAATGGAGCGGGCAGCACGAGGGAAGGAGAAGGCGGCTTTCCCTTTTTCTTCTCCCTGTTCCTTCTCCTTCCCTCATGCCAGCCATTTCTCCATTTATTTATTTTTTTAATTTGATTTATATGCCGCCCTTCTCCGGAGACTCAGGGCGGCTTACAATGCGCTAAGCAATAGCCTTCATACTTTTGTATATTTATACAAAGTCAGCTTATTGCCCCCACAATCTGGGTCCTCATTTCACCTACCTTAGAAAGGATGGAAGGCTGAGTCAACCTTGAGCCTTGGAGAGATTTGAACCAGCAGTAAATTGCAGGCAGCTGTGTTAATAACAGGGTGCGTAGACCACTGTACTATCAAGGCTCTGCACTGCACTGCAACGCAGTACCCAGGATCCACTTTGATAGTATGTGGGGGGGGGGTGTAATTATCAACCAGTTTGCCCCGGGTCAGGGTGGCCATTGCGGTAGGCTCGTCCCGCATGTGTGGTGGAACTGGAGGATGGGATGGCCC
Organism: Arizona elegans; assembly: GCA_022577455.1. Taxonomy (NCBI): domain Eukaryota; kingdom Metazoa; phylum Chordata; class Lepidosauria; order Squamata; family Colubridae; genus Arizona; species Arizona elegans. Next base: position 4,562,448 of record JAKOOJ010000007.1, on the reverse strand, counting down.
ACGTCTCCCACGACAGCCAACCTGATCGTGGGCGAACCGGTTGTTAAATTATTTGAATCCCACCACTGCCGTCCCCCTGTCCATTCGTCCAAACTCACATTCATCACATCAATGAACCAATGTAACCTCTGCCCTCCCCTTCTCCTTTGGCCTTCCCTCTTTCCCAACATCGGGGTCTTCTCCAAGGAGTCCTCATTAAGTGGCCAAAGTCCAGGTAGCCCTTGACTTAACGCCAGTGGTGAATTCTAAAATTTGTTACTACCGGTTCTGTGGGCGTGGCTTGGTGGGGGGGGTAATGTGACTGGGTGGGCGTGGCCAATTTTTTTTCTTTTTTACTTTTAAAACCATTTTTTCTACAACCTCTTCGGCGAAGAGGTTGTTAAAAAAATGCTTTCAAAAGGCTCTGACGATCCCAGCTGAGTTGCCTGATCGTCAGAGACTTTTTTTCTTTTAAATGCCTCTGACGATCAGGCAACTCAGCTTGGATCATCAGAGGCTTTTAAAAGAAAAAAAGCCTCTGCTGATCAGCTTGGATCGTCAGGCATCGTCTTGGATCGTCAGCTTGGATTGTCAAACTCAGCTTGACGATCAGGCAACTCAGCTTGGATCATCAGAGGCTTTTAAAAGAAAAAAAGCCTCTGCTGATCAGCTTGGATCGTCAGGCATCGTCTTGGATCGTCAGCTTGGATTGTCAAACTCAGCTTGACGATCAGGCAACTCAGCTTGGATCATCAGAGGCTTTTAAAAGAAAAAAAGCCTCTGACGATCAGGCAACTCAGCTTGGATCATCAGAAGCTTTTAAAAGAAAAAAAAGCCTCTGCTGATCAGCTTGGATCGTCAGGCATCGTCTTGGATCATCAGCTTGGATTGTCAAACTCAGCTTGACGATCAGGCAACTCAGCTTGGATCGTCAGAGGCATTTAAAAGAAAAAAAGCCTCTGATGATCGCGCGGCTCAGCTGGGCATGGGGTTCTCCGAACCACCCACCTCCATCGCTATCAGATCGGGTGATCCGGTCCGAACCAGGAGCATTTCACCCCTGCTTAACGCTCACAATTGAGCCCTAAACTTCTCCTGGCTAAGCAAGTCATTTGTTAAGTGAATTTTGCCCTATTTTAAGGCCTTCCTTGCCACAGTTGAATCACTGCAGAAGTTTGGTTAGTGATCCGGTTGTTAAGTGAATCTGGCTTCCTCATGGACGATGCTTTGTCAGGAAGTCACCAAAGGGGATCCCGCAATTCCAGGACATTGTAACCGTCCTAAATCGGAGTCAGTGGCCAGGGCCCTGAATGTTGCTCAGCATGGAGATGCTGCAGCAATCATGAATGTGAAAAGTAATCCTAAATCGCTTTTTTCAGTGCCGTTGTAACTGAACGATCACTAAATGCACTGTTGTAAGTCGAGGACTTCCTGTATTTGAGCTTCAGCTTCAGGATCTGTCCTTCCCAAAAAAACAGTAAAGGGTTGATTTCCTTTAGGATCGACTGATGAGATCTCTCTTGAGATCCAATGGCCTCGCAAGAGTCTTCTTAAACACTTGTGCCCCGTTCTCTTTCCCAAAATCTCAAAGCAGTGGTGGGTTCCTCCCGGTTCGGTCTGGTTCGGCCGAGCTAGTAGGGGTTACGATATGACGTCACCGAACCGGTTCTCCCCCCCGCCCTCCCACCCCACCCCCACCCACCCACGTTATTCTTACCTTTTATTTGGTCCCACCCCTAATCTATTGTTGCCTCCTGAGTCCCAGCTGATGACTAGAGGGAAAAAAACTGTTTAAACTCTTGCCGCGGGGCTTCAAAGGGCCGCCCTACTCACCTCACAGGGTTTTGTTGCAGGGAAAATAAAAGGAGGAATGTATCTTAGGTATTTTTGCCACCTTGGCTTATTTATAAAAAATAATAATAACAAAGGGGGGATAAAAGGTAAATGTAAAGGTTCCCCTCGCACATATGTGCTAGTCGTTCCCGACTCTAGGGGGCGGTGCTCATCTCTGTTTCAAAGCCGAAGAGCCAGCGCTGTCTGAAGATGTCTCCGTGGTCATGTGGCCGGCATGACTCAATGCCAAAGGCGCACGGAATGCTGTTCCCTTCCCACCAAAGGTGGTCCCTATTTTTTTACTTGCATTTTTTATGTGCTTTCGAACTGCTAGGTTGGCAGAAGCTGGGATAAGTAATGGGAGCTCACCCCATTACACGGCACTAGAAATTTGAACTGCTGAACTGCCGACCTTTCGATCGACAAGCTCAGCGTCTCAGCCACTGAGCCACCGCGCCCCCACATTTTCATAGGGGTCAGTTATTTTATAGGCATGGAAATTTGCCGTCTTAATCTGACAGTTGTTCTTAGCCTCCATTTATTCAGGCATTAGAGCTGCTGTTTGAGCCAAAAGGGATCGCCAACAACTTCTAGGGAATCTATACATCAGCCAGAGATCCTGTAGAGGGAGTCCTCAACTTACAACCACAATTCAGCACAATGGAATGGGAGCTCACCCCGTGACGCGGCACTCGGGATTCGAACCACTGAATTGCCAACCTTTGGATCAACAAGCTCAGTGTCTTAGCCACTGAGCCACTGTGTCCCTTAAAGGCGGGAGACGAAAAAAGAAATAAAATGCCTAAGCTATAAAACATGATTCTTTAAAATCAGGCTGTAATTTTTAATCCACTAACTCGTTTGACAAAAAATGCCTCTCAAACCCTGTCCCTGAAACCAGCTACCCAACCTGGATGCCAACATTCATATATACCATGTTTCCCCGAAAAGAAGACCTTGTCTTATATTTTTGTGAACCCCAAAACAAGTGCTTGGCCTTATTTTCAGGTAGGTCTTATTATTTGGGGGCACGTGGAGCAAGACGGGGCTCCTCTTGCCGTCTTGCCTGATTTCTAGCTCTGTCTCTCTAACTCTTACCAAAGGAAAGGGCGGGGACAGGCTGCACATGCGGTTAAATATTTTTGGGGAGGGCTTATTTTTTTAGGAGGGGCTTATTTTAGCACATGAGCTCAAAAGCCCGAAAGAGCAGCTGTCTGGCGCTCACACATGGGAGCGCCGGAAACCGGAAGCTCAGCTTCCCCGTGCGCGCATGAATGCCAGAGAGTTGCTCTTTTGGTTTCCAGCCCTCTCGCACGCCAGCCAGCATACATCTGCACACCGGAAACCGGAAGAGCAATGGGCAATGGCTGGCATACCCAGAGAGATGTCTCTGTGTGCCACTTCCGGCACGCATGCCATAGGTTCGCCATCATGGATATATACCAACCTAACTTACCTCGTTTTTTTCATTTGGTTTCATGGAAATGGTTCCATAGATTTCTTCCCCTCTTCGGACAGTTAGATAATCCTCCAGGTAAAATACAGTTTGCTTCCAATGAGTGTAAGGCGCGTCTGGAGCTACAAAATATATATATATATATTGGGTTCCTTTTAGAAACTGTCTTTGTTTACCTGCAGATTTTATCCCAGAAGGCAGTTCTGTGAAGCGGCACTCAGAGATAGGATTAAGTTCAGTGATTTTCCTTCCCCAGGAAAGGTACGAAGATTTTGCAACCGCAAGGTTTTTATAGCCAGTTGTTCTGATCACTGCGTGGGTTTTACCCATGCTCTGTTTATAATCCGCTGTCGTCATATAATTTTTTTTTTTAATTTGGTTTATATGCCGCCCTTCTCCGGAGACTCAGGGCGGCTTACAATGTGCTCAGCAATAGCCTTCATCCTTTTGTATATTTATACAAAGTCAGCTTATTGCCCCCACAAACTGGGTCCTCAATTTACCTACCTTAGAAAGGATGGAAGGCTGAGTCAACCTTGAGCCTGGCGAGATTCGAACCTGCAGTAATTGCAGGCAGCTGGTCTTAATAACAGGGTGCTTTAGACCACTGTACTACCAAGGCTCTTTTTTAAAAAAATGGTGAGTTCTGTGATATCAAAGGTTTTGAAATCCTTGCTTTATTCATGTGGTACCTTGCTCAATAGTAGTAATTGTGAGAGGGATCTTGGAGTCCTAGTGGACAACCGTTTAAATAGGAGCCAGCAGTGTGCAGCAGCTGCCAAAAAAGCCAACAACAGTTCTAGGCTGCATAAACAGAGGGAATATAATCAAGATCACGTGAAGTGTTAATACCACTTTATCATGCCTTGGTAAGGCCACACTTCGAATACGGCATCCAGTTTTGGCCACCACAATGTAAAAAAGATGTGGAGACTCTAGAAAGAGTGCAGAGAAGAGCAACAAAGATGATGAGGGGACTGGAAGCTACAACATATAAAGAACGGTTGCAGGAACTGGGTATGTCTAGTTTGATGAAAAGAAGGACTTGCGGTTAGAGGAATGGAGGACTCTTCTTGTAAAATATCTCTGGGCTCTCTCAATTGTATTTATGTCCGATATGCAGTGCGGGTTCCAGACAGATGAGCTGTATTCAAGAATTGGTCTAGTAAATGTTTTGTAAGCTCTAGTTAATAGTACAATATTTACCAGAGAAGAAGCTACGCAAGAAGCTACCCTTGAAAAGTGTTCGGAGACTACAGTTGGTCTAGAATGTGGCCACCCGAGTTATAGTGGGTGCACCTAGATACACTCACATTACACCAATTCTCCGCGAGCTGCACTGGCTCCCTATTGGTCTCCGGGCGCAATTCAAGGTGTTGGTTATTACCTTTAAAGCCCTACTTGGCTCAGGGCCAGGCTATCTTCGAGACCGCCTTCTACCACATAGCTCCCAGCAACCAGTAAGATCCCACAGAGTCGGTCTCCTCCGGGTCCCGTCAGCTAAATAATGTCGGCTGGCGGGCCAATGGGGGAGGGCCTTTTCTGTGGCTGCCCCGGCTCTCTGGAACCAATTACCTCCTGAAGTCCGGACCGCCCCCACCCTATTGGCCTTCCGGAAAGCGGTGAAGACTTGGCTCTTCCGGCAGGCCTGGGGCCGTTGATCTCGGTATAGTGATCTTGCAAGACCCGGCCACAAATTGGAGTGTATGTGTTTTAACGTTTGAATGTTTGAATGCTTTAATGTCTTCTTTTAACTTTTGTACGGGCTATTGTTGCATTGTTTTATTCTCTGTTGTAAGCCGCCCAGAGTCCCTTGGGAGTTGGGCGGCATAGAAATGCGACTAAATAAATAAATAAATAAATAAATAAATAAATAAATATTAGGTTAACAACTCTTAATGCCTTTTTGGCAATGTTGTTACAATGGGCTACGGCACTTAGATTTTTTAGAAATGAGTACTCCAAGGTAATTGTAATTGTAGGAAGTGGTGACGGCTAGTCTAGAGAAAAGAAGGACTAGGGGTGATATGATAGCGGTCTTCAAATATTTGAGAGGCTGCCACAAAGAAGAGGAGGGTCAACGTATTTTCCAAAGCACCAGAAGGCAAAACAAGAAACAATGGATGGAAACTCATCGAAGAGAGAAGCAACCTGGAATTAAGGAGAAACTTCCTAACAGTGGGGACAATTCACCAGTGGAACAGTTTGCCTTCAGACGTTGTGGGTACTTCATCACTGGAGATTTTTAAAAAGAGGCTGGACAACCACTTGTCTGGAATGGTATAGGGCCATGCAGGGGGCGGGGTTCTAAATTTTTTTACTGCCAGTTTTGTGGGTGTGGCTTATTTTGTGGGCGTGGCTTGGCGAGGGAATGTGACTGGGTGGGCATGGCCAACTTTTTTTTTTTTTAATTTGATTTATATGCCGCCCTTCTCCGGAGACTCAGGGCGGCTTACAGTGCGTTAAGCAATAGCCTTCATACTTTTGTATATTTATACAAAGTCAGCTTATTGCCCACATAATCTGGGTCCTCAATTTACCTACCTTAGAAAGGATGGAAGGCTGAGTCAACCTTGAGCCTGGTGAGATTCGAACTTACAGTAATTGCAGACAGCTGGTATTAATCACAATGCTATTAGTCCGCTGAGCCACCAGGGTTTTTTTTATTATTATTATTTTTAAAAGTATTTTTTCTACAACCTTAAGAGGTTAGGCAACTCAGCTGAGATCGTCAGAGGCTTTTCAAAGCATTTTTTTTTAACCACCTCTTTGGCTGAAGAGGTTGTAGAAAAAATGCTTTGAAAAGCCTCTGACGTTCCCAGCTGAGCCACAGGATCATCAGAGGCTTTTTTTTTTAACTTTTAAAAGCATTTTTTTTGGCCAAAGAGGTTGTAGAAAAGTAAAAAAAAAACCCCTCTGATGAGGTGGGTGGGGTAAGCGAGCGGCGACCGGGCTGAGGACTGGTTCAGGGGTGTGGCCAGCCAATGTTATTACCGGTTCTCGGAACTACTACAAATTTTTACTACCGGTTCTTGTGGAGCAACCCACCACTGGGGCCATGGTGGCACGCAACGCCCTCTCTGTGGACATGTGAGCTGTTGCCCCAGTTCAGCTCCAACCCGCCTCCCACCGGCCAGCTGGATGTTGGGTCTCTGGCGCTCATACGCAAGGGGGGACATGTGGGGGGCCATGCACGCATGCCCGAGGTGCAAGGCATGTGCCGGGCTGCATGGGGGCGCATGCATGCACGGGGGTGGGAGGTGAGAGGCGTACATGCATGGGGGCGGGTGCATGCATGGGGGCCAAACGCATTGCATTTTGGGGGGTCGGGTGCACGCACTCACGAAGGGAGGCTCAGCCAATCTCATTTTACACATGTTGTACTATGACAGTAAAGGTTTGAATTTAAATTTGGGCACTCAGTCTGGAAAATTTTAGCCATCGCTGGTATAGGGACTCCTTCTTGGGTAGGGGGTTGGACTAGAAGACCTCCAAGGTCCCTTTCAACTCTTCTGTCCTTTTTTGGAGACCTTGGAGACCAAAAAGTGAGAAGAAACACCTTTAGGATTATCCTCTCCTGAGCTGCAGACCCAATGAAAGTCCAGGCAGTGGTGAAATCCAAATTGTTTTACTACCGGTTCTGTGGGCGTGGCTTGGTGGGCGTGGTGTGTTTTGGTGGGCGTGGCAGGGGAAGGATACTGCATTCCCCACTCCCCACTCCTGGGGGGAAGGATATTGTAAAATCTCCATTCCCTCCCCACTCTGGGGCCAGCCAGAGGTGGTATTGGCCGGTTCTCGGAACTGCTCAAAATTTCCGCTACTGGTTCTCCAGAACCTGTCAGAACCTGATGAATTTCACCCCTGGGTCCAGGGCATCAGAAGCAGAGAAGAAGACACCCTTAGAATGGAAACAATAAAAATAAAGCTTCCTGCACCACTGCCTTCTATGCTTGTTTTTGGGGCCGAATTGTTAGAATGACTTCGATGGGAACCCTCCCTCCCCCAGACAGCACTCAGGGCAGTAAAAGTGAAAAATGTGATGGTTTTAAATTAAAATAACACCTGCAGCACGTTTTCTACATGAATAAAGCCATCGCTTTTAGGTTTCAATGGTAGAGCATCGGGGTTTTTTTTCCAGCATTGTGAGATGCCAGATCAGAGCCAGCACAGCAGCCCTATGTTGTTCCCAAAGCAACCGACAATGCCGGTTTATAGCGCCCCATGAAATCTGCAATAATTCGATGCCAACTGCAGGGCAAGGCTGAAGCGAAGGGACACCAGAACATATTTAATCGCCGGAGAACTGAACATTTAGGTTACAAAAAATGAATGAAAGTAAGGGGGGTTGGGAGAAACCGTCATGCCTACAAGGAAGGAAGGAAGGAAGGAAGGAAGGAAGGAAGGAAGGAAGGAAGGAAGGAAGGAAGGAAGGAAGGAAGGAAGGCAGACGAAAGCAAGGAAGGAAGAGAAATAAAAAAAGACAGAAGGAAGGAAGGAAGGGAAGAAAGAAAGAAAGAAAAAGAAAGAAGGAAGGAAGGAAGGGAAAGAAAGAAAAAGAAAGAAAGATCGAAGGAAGGAAGGGAAAGAAAGAAAAAGAAAGAAAGACAGACAGAGAAAGAAGGGAAAGAAAGACAGAGAGAAGGAAGGAAGGGAAAGAAAGAAAGAAAAAGAAAGAAAGAAAGATGGAAGGAAGGAAGGAAGAGAAAGAAAGAAAAAGAAAGAAAGATGGAAGGAAGGAAGGAAGGGAAAGAAAGAAAAAGAAAGAAAGAAAGACAGAGAAAGACAGAAGGGAAAGAAAGGCAGAGAGAAGGAAGGAAGGGAAAGAAAGAAAGAAAAAGAAAGAAAGAAAGATAGAAGGAAGGAAGGAAGGGAAAGAAAGAAAAAGAAAGAAAGACAGAGAAAGACGGAAGGAAAAGAAAGAAAGAAAGATGGAAGGAAGGAAGAGAAAGAAAGAAAAAGAAAGAAAGATGGAAGGAAGGAAGGAAGGGAAAGAAAGAAAAAGAAAGAAAGAAAGAAAGAGAAAGACGGAAGGGAAAGAAAGGCAGAGAGAAGGAAGGAAGGGAAAGAAAGAAAGAAAGAAAGAAAGATGGAAGGAAAGAAGAGAAAGAAAGAAAGAAAAAGAAAGAAAGAAAGATAGAAGGAAGGAAGGAAGGGAAAGAAAGAAAAAGAAAGAAAGACAGAGAAAGACGGAAGGAAAAGAAAGACAGAGAGAAGAAAGGAAGGGAAAGAAAGAAAGAAAAAGAAAGAAAGAAAGATGGAAGGAAGGAAAGGAAAGAAAGAAAAAGAAAGAAAGAAAGACAGAGAAAGACGGAAGGGAAAGAAAGGCAGAGAGAAGGAAGGAAGGGAAAGAAAGAAAGAAAAAGAAAGAAAGAAAGATGGAAGGAAGGAAGGGAAAGAAAGAAAGAAAAAGAAAGAAAGATGGAAGGAAGGAAGGAAGGGAAAGAAAGAAAAAGAAAGAAAGAAAGACAGAGAAAGACGGAAGGGAAAGAAAGACAGAGAGAAGGAAGGAAGGGAAAGAAAGAAAGAAAGAAAAAGAAAGAAAGAAAGAAAGACAACTTACCTGTAGAAAACCCAATTTTCTTATGGCACTTTGTAAATTCTATATTAAAATAGGTGACCAAGGCGTGGATGTAATCATTGCGTTGGATCTGGAGGCAAAACGCAGAGGTGAAGGCCAGGTCTTCCGTCTTTACAATGTAAAGATCAACATCCTGCATTGACGGAGAGATGAAGAAGAGTTTAATTAAGTATTACAGATTTCTCGGTCTGCAGTATTTAAAACGGGCCTTAGAAGGACAGCACAACCCAATGCCTCAAAACATATTTTAAGAATCAGGAGGGGGCGCAGTGGTTAGAGTGCAGTACTGCAGCTACTTCAGCTGACTGCTAGTTCAGCAGATCAGCGGATCAAATCTCACCGGCTCAAGGTTGACTCAGCCTTCCATCCTTCCGAGGTAGGTAAAATGAGGACCCAGATTGTTGGGGGCAATATGCTGTTAAGTATACTGTCTTTGGTGTAAGCCACCCAGAGTCCTCGGAGACTGGGCGGCATAGAAATGTGAATAATAAATAAATAAATAAATAAATAAATAAATAAAATAAAATAAAGGACAGGAGCTTCTAGATAGAGTGGTACCTTGGTACTCAACGATAATTGGTTCCAAGAGGCACGATGAATGCTAAAAATGATGATTACCAACATTTTTTTCAGAAAAGGAATGGAGTGGAATGAATGGGATGGGATGGAGTAGAGTGGGATTGGGTGGGTGGGTTGGGTTGGAATGGAGTGGAGTGGAATGAATGGGATGGAGTGGAGTGGAGTCGGGCGGAGCAGAACAGAACAGAACAGAACAGAATAATGTAATGGAACGGAATGGAACAGAATAGAATAGAATAGGGAGATTGGAATGGAATGGAATGGAATAGAGAGTAGAGTAGAGTAGAGTAGAGTAGAGTAGAATAGAATAGAATAGAATAGAATAGAATAGAATAGAATAGAATAGAATAGAATAGAATAAGAATAAGAATAAGAATAAGAATAAGAATAAGAATAAGAATAAGAATTTATAATCTTCCCAGCCGGGTTCTGACAAGCAAAGTCAATGGGGGAAGTCAGATTCACTTAACAATGGCCTGATTCACTTAACAATTGCTGGGATTTGCCTAATAACTGTAGCAAAATAGGTCGTAAAATGAGGTAGTTAACAACTGCCTTGGTTAGCAAGAGAAATTAGGGGGATCAATTGTGATCGTAAGTCGAGGACTACCTATAGTAGAAATAGAAAGAGAAATAATATCTCTTAGGCTCAACCCCCTGCTTGCTTGGAGAGGTTTCTGAGACCCTCGAAGTCCTTCCTGCTCCAATTCTGTAACATAAATTGCTGAATTGTTGAAGTAAAAATAGCAAGCTAGTAGCACATGGTAGAAGGGATACGGTGGCTCAGTGGCTAAGACCTGAGCTTGTCGATCAAAAGGTCAGCAGTTCAGCGGTTTGAATCCCTAGTGCCGCGTAACGGGGTGAGCTTCCGTTACTTGTCCCAGCTTCTGCCAACCTAGCAGTTCGAAAGCACGTAAAAAATGCAAATAGAAAAAATAGGGACCACCTTTGGTGGGAAGGTAACAGCGTTCCGTGTACCTTTGGCATTGAGTCATGCCGGCCACATGACCATGGAGACGTCTTCGGACAGCGCTGGCTCTTTGGCTTTGAAATGGAGATGAACACCGCCCCCTAGAGTCGGGAATGACTAGCACATATGTACGAGGACAGCCTTTTACCTTTACCTTTACCAAGTGGTAAAGTCACCAATTTAAAAGCTTTGCTATTTTGCCTTTTGTTTTCATGGTGTATCTCTCTCTCTCTCTCTCTCTCTCTCTCTCTCTCTCTCTCTGTGTGTGTGTGTGTGTGTGTGTGTGTGTGTGTGTGTGTGTGTGTGAGAGAGAGAGAGAGAGAGAGAGAGAGAGAGAGAACACTGCATTTCTACCGTGAAATGCCCCAAACAAAGAAAAATGTGGAAAATTAAATTAAAAAGTTGTAACCTTTAGGCTTTCAAAGCATTGCATTTAAATAACAACATTTTAGTTACTCAACAGATTTTGCTGTGGTTCTGTCTCAACAGGCTACGGATATAAAAACAGAACATTCTACAGTGGATTAAAATTCGTACTTGAGCTTTACTATGGGAAATAACCTAAATAATCTGACATGAAACCCTCATTCATTCAAAACTGATCTAATCTTTATTGGAATTCCTTTTTTCATGTTTGTTTGTTTTTTTGTTTTTTTTTTGCAATCCAGCATATAGTGTTTCCTTAGCGCTGCCAACACTCAGCTGCAGTTCTCACCTCTTCTTTTTTTCTTTCTTTCTTTCTTTCACTGCTTGCAAATTCCTGTTTCTTAAAAACAATTCGTTAACTTGGCCTGGATTTCTTGGAAGTGGGACTAAATGGGAACACAGCAGCTTTTAAACAGCAGAAGTGCCACAGCCAGCTTTCATAATCAAAAAGTATTTATGGGCTCAAGCAGAGCAAACAAATAAAGAGGAAACAGTTGCGTTTTTCTTTTTCTGTTCATATTCAGACAGAAGTCCTTGTACACAAGAACTGCAATACACATTTTGGCACAAGGACCCACCGCCTTCGAGAAGCTGCCAGCCAGAAGCCTTTAGCTCTATGATGTTTTGGGTTCCTCGAAGGCACTAGGGAGCATATGCCTTTTATTATAAGGCCTTGGTAAGGCCACACTTGGAATCCGGCATCCAGTTTTGGTCGCCACAATATAAAAAAAGATGTTGAGATTCTGGAAAGAGTGCAGAAAAGAGCAACAAAGATGATTAGAGGACTCGAGGCTAAAACATATGAAGAACGGTTGCAGGAACTGGGCATGTCTAGTTTAATGAAAAGAAGGACTAGGGGAGACATGATAGCAGTCTTCCAATATCTCAGGGGCTGCCACAAAGAAGAGGGAGTCAAACTATTCTCCAAAGCCCCTGAGGGCAGGACAAGAAAGAATGGATGGAAACTAATCAAGGAGAGAAGCAATTTAGAACTAAGGAGAAATTTCCTGACAGTTAGAACAATTAATCAATGGAACAACTTGCCTCCTGAAGTTGTGAATGCTCCAACACTGGAGGTTTTTAAGAAGAGACTGGACAGCCACTTGTCTGAAACAGTGCAGGGTCTCCTGTTTGATCAGGCAGGATGCTGGACTAGAAGACCTCCAAGGTCCCTTCCAGCTCTGTTCTGATGAATAGAATAGAATAGAATAGAATAGAATAGAATAGAATAGAATAGAATAGAATAGAATAGAATAGAATAGAATAGAATGAAGAATGGAATGGAATGGAAGGGAAGGGAAGGGAAGGGAAGGGAAGAAGAGAAGAGAAGAGAAGAGAAGAGAAGAGAAGAGAAGAGAAGAGAAGAGAAGAGAAGAGATGGAATGGAGAATGGAATGGAATGGAATGGAATGGAATGGA